>CM069524.1:4282500-4861025 GCA_035773235.1 Eospalax fontanierii | reverse complement strand
TCCTGCCTCTTCCACTACCTCCTCTTCTTCCTCCTCCTCCTACTTCTCCTCCTCCTCCTCTTCATCCTCCTCCTCCTCTTCCTCCTCCTCCTCCTCTTCCTCCCTCCTCCTCTTCCCTCCTCCTCCTCTCTCCTCCTCCTCCTCTTCTCCTCCTCCTCTCTTCCTCCTCCTCTTCTTCCTCCTCCTCCTCTTCTCCTCCTCCTCCTCTTCTTCCTCCTCCTCCTCTTCTCCTCCTCCTCTCTTCTTCCTCCTCCTCTTCTTCTTCCTCCTCCTCTTCTTCTTCCTCCTCCTCTTCTTCTTCCTCCTCCTCTTCTTCTTCCTCCTCCTCTTCTTCTTCCTCCTCCTCTTCTTCTCTCCTCTTCTTCTTTCTTCTTCCTCTTCTTCTTCTTCTTCCTCTTCTTCTTCTTCTTCCTCTTCTTCTTCTTCTTCCTCTTCTTCTTCTTCTTCCTCTTCTTCTTCTTCTTCCTCTTCTTCTTCTTCTTCCTCTTCTTCTTCTTCTTCTTCTTCTTCTTCTTCTTCTTCTTCTTCTTCTTCTTCTTCTTCTTTCTTCTTCTTCTTCTTCTTCTTCTTCTTCCTTTTCACCAAGGCCAGAGGCAAGCACCCGAGGTCTCAGGGTCAGCACAAACTGACGATTGGAGCAGCACACTCAGACTGCAACATGCGTGACTCATCAGCTGTCTCTCCCAGGTGTGTCCAGTTTAAAACCACAATTTTAAAAGCAGCTACAGTTTGCTAATATGAGATAGACTTAAATTCATTTTACATGAGATGGACAGAAAAGCACATCCAGCTGTTTCCAGGTCACAGGTTACAACCCAGCTGATGGAGACAAATTATATAACACAATGTGTCTCCTTTGAAAACTGTTGAGCCTGGTGTCAGCATTCCTGCTGTAGCCCTGAGAGTGCTTCTCTCATGAACAGGGCTAACGAGAATGGGGTTTGAAAAGATGATCTTACAACAAAGTTTGGTTCATTCCTGAAGTAAGCTGGTCAATGTCTGTAGGCCAATAACAAGAATCTGTTCTTTCACTCTCAGATTTTAATCTTGTTCAAATACCTTTGAACATCCTTGGAATCCAATTCCAAGTCTTTTTTAAAAATCGTGCTTTCTGGGATTTTAGTACAGTCTAAGCTATAGTTTTCATAGTGGTTGGATGGCTCTCTTAGTTTCTTTTCCTGTTGCTGTGATAAAACACACTGACACAAGTCACTTAAGGGAGAAAGGTGCATTTGGCTCATGGCTCCAGGGTGCAGTCTATCGTGGCAGCAGCAGAGGCTTCAGGGAACTGAGTACATTACATCTGCAGTCAGGAAGCAGGGGGTAAGGATGCAGTGTGCCTGCTCTCAGCTGACTTGTCTGTTTCATACCATCCAGGAGCCTCTGTTCAGTTGAAAGGTGCTGCCCAGAATCTAGATGGGTCTTTCTGCATCAGTTAACAGAATCAAGATAATCCCCCACAGGTGTACTTGGAGGCCCATCTCCCAAATGATTCAAGATCTTGTCAAGTTGACAATTCACCCTATCATAATGAACCAAATACAAATTACTCATTTGATAATTTCACTGTGTAGTTTTCATACATAAATTTCCACATAGGATTTTTTCTTACAACCAAGTAAAATCTACTATGTGTGTTCCTACTTGGGTAGGAATTAGAGATCTGTTTTATTTTCTAGAACAGTCTTTAGAAGATTGTGAGATCCATAGTGAAAAAAAGTTGTGTGATTTTGCATGTGATTCCAAAAGAGAAAACTTCAAAATCTGAGCAGTTTACAGATCTTTGGAATAGTTTAGGTGCATACTGTACTAAGATAGGGAGAGTCAGTGGGTAGGCAGGACAGACAGATGGACAGATGCCATGTCTCATTGATCTATTCTTAGTAGCTTTTACAGAAACTTACTAACCCCAAATAAAGTACCTGTTTCCAGGTTCCTTTTCTCTTTCAACGTCTTTTCTGACACATGAAGCCTTCACCTGCACACCTCCCTGACGTTCATCTTTGCTAAGAAACCCCCTAACTTGTAGTGAACTTATCTGACTTCACGAGTCTCTCAGTTCCTTTCTTGTCCTGTTTCAGCAGATCCACAGTTCCTCCAGAGATAAATATCTCTGAACAATTCTTTTTTTAAAATACATTTATTCATTCAAGCATCCATTCGTTTGTTCATTCATGGGGTGATTCATGCCACAGCATAAATCTGGAGACCAGAGGATAAGCTAGAGGTTCCAGGGACTGAATTCAGGTTGTCAGCCTTGCTGGCAAGTACCTTTACTAAATGAGCCATCTCTCTAGCCCTCAAGATCATTCTTATGCAAATATTAAATAAGACTGAGAATAGCAGAGCTGTATACACTTGATTTGTTAGAGATTATGACTCCTTTTAGAGTCACTGAAAAATTCTTGTATGAGATCAAAAGTTCAATCATTATCACCAGCTATGCCAGACGTAACCGTCTCCTGCAGTCTGGTAACTATGCTTTCCCTGTGCATGCTGCACTGTGTATCAAGCGGTGCTCTGAAGTTTTTAATTATCCTTGATTATGCTATACTTAGGATGCTTAATATCCCCCAAAGGTCCATGTATTTCAGGCTGGGTCCCCAGAGTGGTGCGTTGGCGAGGCAGTGAAATCTTTGGGAGTTTGCCCAAAGAGATTCAGCTTCCTCCCCCGAGGGCTCTTAAGGCTGAACACTGAGCTATATGTGTGTGAGGTTTAAGGGGACTCCACCTCCGGCAGAGCCCTCCTGCTTGGGCACTGTCTACCAGAGTTCACTGGGCAATGTAGAAATTAGAAAGATAAAACCTTCTATCTTCTGATATCCCTTACAACTGAACGACTGACACTGAAATTAGAATTTGGGATAAAAGGAAACCTGGGTCTACTTACGCAGCTGGTTTGGGGAAGAGTGCCCCCCTTCGAGGCAGGAATTGCAGGAGAGACGGGTTTGGGAATGAATATCATATCATGAGTCCAATTTTCATTGGATGAATGTTCAACCGCGGCCTCTATAGCTTTCTCTGTGCCGTGGACATTACTGGCTTAAGCACTGTGTCATAATTTAATTTTGAGGTCTAAAGGGACTCGTGAGGGCGATGAAAAAAAAAAAAATCTGTGAGATGTTTTCGGGCTCCAGTGAGCCTTTCTGGTCTCGAATGTGCATTCCAGGAGACATCAGTGCCATTCTGCCAAGGTTGGCGGGAGGAGAGGATATCAGATAAACCTGCCAGACCTAAAGCATGGTGTCCTGCGTCACTTACAGATGGTCCCTGGCGGCGGACAGGAGGAGGAGGGCAGATTTTCCAGAAAATTCCCTGTCGCCAGTGGTGGTTATGTGATGTTTTAAGAGAAAACTAACATTGGCCTTTTCTACACATCTTGGTAACACTGCTTCAAATATTTTCGTTGCTTCTGTCTTCAGAAGGCTTTGTTATTTCACCAGAGTTGCAAAACAGATTTTGCTGAAGCTGGTGCTTCCTCAAGAAAGAGGAGCCCGGTTTTAAGTGTGAATCAGAAAACACATCCCAAAAGGGAGGTCCGCGGGCCTTGACCACCTCCCCGCTGGAGTCGCAGGATTCCCCGCGGAAGCAGCGCCCCGCTCTGCACCGACGTGGAAAGGTCCTCCGAGCCCAGCTCGCCCCAGCCCGCCGGCGGGAAGGTCCGGCCCCCGTTGCTTAGCGACGTCGGCATCGGGTCCCCCGGGCGCGGACCGGCCGCGCGCATTTCCAGCTGCTCAGCGTCGGCGCTCCGGCCGCGCCCACCCTCGGCGCCCAGGAGGCCCCAGGTAGAGTCCCCGCGCGGGCCGTCCCGCTCGCCGCCCGCACCCGCCCGGGAGCCCCGGTGACGCACCGGTGACGCGGCGGCGGGCGGGATTCCCGGCCCCTCCCGGCGCCGAGTGGGTGCGGCCGGCAGGGACGCGCCGCTCCGACCCGAGGCCCACGGGGCGGCTCTCCGGCCCTTCCCGGCGCGCAGCCTCGCGCGGGCGGGAACCCGCGGGGCGCGTCTCCACGAGCCGGGGCGCGATGCCGCTCGGCCCGGCCGCCCCCCGCGAGCGCAGCGCCTGAGACCCCGCCCGGCCGCGCGCCGGCTGCGGTAAGTGCGCCCGAGCCCGGGAGGGCGGCGCCGCGTCGGGGACCTCGGTCCGGCCGCCCGGCCGCTGGCTGCAGGCAAACGGGCGGGAAAGTCTGGGAACCGGGGCTCCCCGCGGGCGCGCGACACAAAGACCGCGGCTTCCGGGCTCCGGCGGGGCCGCGCGGCGCACGGGACCCCGCGCCGGGGTCTCCTCCCGCACCGGGGCGGGGAGCGACCGTCCTCTCCGCGGGGGCGTCCCGGTGCCGGGGGCCGTGGGGGCCGGAGCGGCCGCGGGCCGTCTGGTTCGGGCAGAGCTCCGGCGGGTCGGGGCCGCCCTCCGCGTCCGACGCCGGGCGGTGACCCCGGCCCTCGATGGCGACTGTCCCCGGGCCGGTGCCGAACGCGCTGCCGCGCTCCCGGCGCGCTCCCGGCAGCCTCGGGCAAGCCGGCGAGCTTAGCGCTCAGTCGCGTCGGAAATAATGAGAGAGGACGGTTGTGGCTGGAAGGACGCCTTCGTGAACGAACCGACTTGCTTTCGTGTATTCTGACCTAGAAAACCCCGCGTGTGAAAGTCCGACGGAGCGACGGAGCGGGGCGCGGCCGCAGCCGGTCCGCAGCTCGCTCCCTGTGGGTCTCCCGGGTCTGTAACACGGCGCGCCTCCGAGGCCGCGCTGGGCTTCCGTGAAGCGCCGGGCCTGGCGCCCATCCCGGCGAGGTGTGACGGGGCCGGCTCCGGCGCGGCGTCTGCGCAGGGCGGGGACCGGCCAGCTCTGCCTTCCCGGAGCGCCGCGCTGTCCCTCCCGCGGGCCTGCGGCGGGGAGAGCGGCCACCGTCTCCTCCGGTCCCGGTCCCGGTCCCGGGAGGACCACTGTGGGGGCACCTAGGGTCACAGGTCCTAAGGAACACGGCAGGCGCTTGAATGCTGCGGGTGGGGTTGGCTGCTGCGGGTGGGGTTGGCTGCGGGTGGGGTTGGCTGCTGCGGGTGGGGTTGGCGAGGTCCTCCGCCTGCGGAGAAGCGACACTGAAAACTCAGGGCTTGCCGGGTGCACTGCTGACCAAGGGGCTCTCGGGCTGAGAGGACTGTGCTCCCTCTCACCCTGGGCCTCAGTCCTTATCCTCTTCTTAAAATGCAATCCGTGGAGGAAGCCAAGAGGGGCCTGGGAGGGAGAGAGCACAGGGACGCTCTCCCAAGCCCATGGTTGACTGGCAGCTGCCTTCCCCTTCCTCACGCAGATCTCTAAGGAAGGACCCGGGAATGAGTTTTCCAGCTGCCGTACAGGTTTAAGAGTGACAATTCCTAAAGCCCTCAAGGTGTTCTTCAAAATGGTGGAAAGTCAGATGGGCACAGGGGTCCTGGTCCTGCCCTTGACCTGTGTCTCTTGTACGGGAAGCCTGGGATTGAGAGCGGCCCGTACTGGCACCCCCCGCACCCCCCGCACACACCGCGCCCCTCCCCACTGCACTTCCAGCACCTTGGGAAAACCAGCCAAATGGCTGGGCAAGTTTGGGCCTCCTGCTGAAAAACTGTTCACTTCTAGTCACATTCCCTCTCCTGTTTCCTGGTTCCACATTTTGTTCTGCTTGACAAACGGAAGGGGCTAACCGTGGATCGGAAGACTGCCCCCTTTTCATGGCATTTTGAAGCAATGTCTTTAAAATATTACCTGATTTTTCAAACCCTGCATTCTGTTATCCAATCTTACTGATTTTTCTTTCTTTCTTTCTTTTTAATTTTTTCTCTTGGACATTTTTATTCCCTTAAGACAAATTTGGGCATTGAAATTTTTAATATTCAGGTCACAATTATTCATTGTTTTGTTAGACCTGAAACTGAAACTTCTTAAATTATACAAAAATGTTTACACTGGCTAGCAAGGATATTGTCCTTTGAATGTCAGAGAGACATCAGCATCAAAAGAGAGAAACAGAGCTGGAGAGGTGGCTCAGCTGTTAAGAGCACTTACTGCTCTTCTAGGGGACCAAGGTTCAGTTCCCAGAACCTAGGTAGGGTGACTCAGAACTACCTATGACTCCAGCTCCAAGGGGATCCTAGGCCTCTAGGAGCACCTGCACACACACACACACACACACACACACACACACACACACACAATTAAAAATAAACCCCATTTTTAAACAGGGGCTGGAGAGATGGTTCAATGATTAAGCACCTCTTCCAGAGGACCAGGGTTTGGTTCCCAGCACCCTGGTGACTAACAACCATCTGAAACTCCAGTTCCAGGGGATCCAGTGCCCTCTTCTGGCCTCCATGGGATTGCACAACATAGGTGCACATGCAGGCATGATATTCATACACATAAAAATAAAATTTAAAGAACAGTGGGAAACGGGAGCTCAAGTAGAGAACACTGTTACTAAAAGGCTTTAAGCAGCTGACAAAAACATAAAAAGCCAAAGCCTTTCAAGAAATGGCTGGAGGTGAAAACGCAAATCCAATTTCCATGTAAGGAATGAAGCAGAAGGAAGAAAAACTGCCGAAGGATTCATGCAAAGAGATTGGGGCAGTTTCAGGAGATCAGTGCACTGAGCTGGGGAGCCGCTGCGACTGCTGCTGCTGCAGTCTTGGGAGCCTGTGGACATGCAGGCACTCACTGTAGTGAGCCCTGAGTGCCCAGGAGGAACAGGGACACATAGGCAGCAATGGAGAAGCTGGGTGCCCCATGGCCCTGAGCTTATGCGGTATCTGTAGGCAAATCCACAAAGGCTGAGCCGAAGGAAGACAGACCAGACAGAAAGCCAGGTGAGCAGACCCAGTGCAAGGGTCTTCCTGGGCAAGGACTGGGTACGTGCGAATGGCCTCATGTGATCTTCATGTGACAGCTGCAGGGTTCTGGTTTTGCAGAGTGTCACTGTTGGAGAGTACTCTAGCAGCGCCCTTAGGCTGGGTGTTGGGGACTGAGGCCAGACACTGCTCTTTCCCAAAGGCAAGAAGTGCCCTCTTTCTCCTTAAACCTCTGAGTGCTGTGTGAGTTCTCCCTGTTGGGACATGCACTGAGGCTGTGAAGAGGTTCCTAGACATGGGAGACATTCATTAAGTGTCCTCTGGGGCCTGAGGAAGGATGTCTCCCAGCAGCAGTACACACTACACCCAGAGAATGTTAACTATCCCAGAAGCTTCAAGGAAGGCAGTGACAGAGTTGGCAGAAGGGTGATTGTGCCCCGTGCGGGGACTGTCTTCCCAAGGGTCTGGTTCTTAGAAGCCAGGCACAGCGTGGACATAAGCTTGGCTGGTCCCTGCACAGCCACACATTACGGTCCGCTCTGCATGGAGCCACATGCCCCTCGTGTGATTAGGACACCCCTGGGAAGAACTGTGCACTTCCTCTAACTCATCACTGTTGGGAGATTCTGGTAGCTCAGGCACTAGGCATCTGGGGCTTGCACACCTCGTTCTCAATTGTGCGGGCATCTGGCATCCTCTGTGGGGTCTTTCCAGCCTAACTGAGAAGCCATTTGTACACCCTAGATGATCTGCCTGTCATACACTGTGGAAACTTCCAGCAGGCCCTTTCTGCAGCCCACAGCTTATAGCATGCTAAGTGGGAACACATTGATCACTCTTGGTTTTGTTCAGATATTTGAGAGAAATTGTTCCCTTCTTTCTGTAACCAACTAGCTTGCCTCCCAGTGCTAGAGTACATGGGACTTCCGGTGCTTACTCACCGCTCTGTCTCTAGAGAACAATCTAGAATGGGTGACCTGCAGCTCAGTGGAGCTAACCCCTGCAGGCATGTTTGGTGACACTTGAATGCAGGAATGTGCTGTGGACGGAGTGACATGCGCTCGCTAACTATCAGGAACAGAGGTCATGTGATTGTGAGTGGAGAACCCCACAGCCTGACTAACCTCAAGGAAGGAACAGAGAAACAACAAACTCCAAACTTTATAGGACAGATTTGGTGTAGATTTGTCAGCAGGCCTTCATCCGGGTCACGTCCTTCCTCCTTCTGCTGAATTTTATCTAATAGGAGGTACTGGCAGTCTTCTGAAGGCCCCATCACCACCCGTCAACCCCACAGTTGCAGCTTGCTACATCACTGCCTTTGCTATCTGGCCAGTTTGTGTCTTTTGTGCCTCTTTTCAGATGGTCTTTTCTGTGCATGCTGTGTGCACACCCCAGAAAGCGCGCTGATAGTCTCCATTGAGCTATCCGGCTGAGTGGGGTTTACTCGGCTTCAGATGGTCCAAGTTCTTCTGACTTACCTGTGACTTTCCAAACTCACTCCCTGTGGCGGCCAATAGCGTAGTGTCTCAAGAAGCTGGTGATTGACACATTTCTACTAAAGTTTCTTTGCTACAGGATTTGGCATCATGAGTCATTCCTGTCTTCACAGTGGTCCTCCCCAGCCGGTTGGCCTTTCTCCGGTTTTCTCATGCATTTCTGCTCCAAACCCACATTCATTTCAATTGCTGGACACTGTGGAAGGACTTTTCAATGCATGCATATTGTTAAAAGAAACAGTTGTGTTCCCAGAAGGCTGTACATTGATGTCCCCTGTAGTGAGTTCTGTGGTATTTACACCAATTCTAGGTGACAGAAAGACAACAAAGAATAGATAGCCATGTCTGCAAAAACTACATCACCCACTGCAGAACTGATGTGTGAAAAGAGCCTGTTTACCCTGATCAGTGCTGTAACAGACGTGTCTAAATAGCCACAGGTGCAAAGACTGGCTCTTCTTAAGACCGAGGGAGTGCAGAACGGCCCACGGGTAGGAGTCCACAGCTGGCCTAGAAGCTGAATGAGACTTCCCAAGCCAGACAGGCACAAGAGTGCCAAGCAGGTGAAGCAGGCATCATGTACCCAAGCTGAGTCCTCCCCTGCAGGGAATGTGGGACATAGAGGGAGGGTGGATCACACCCACAGCATGATGGCTTGAATAATTCATGAGGTACCTACTGACTGTGTGAAGAACAGGTATCTGTTCAAACTGAGCAGCTCCTGGTCTGAGCCTCAGTCAGGCCTGGTGTGTAGCGCCTACTACCCCTCCACACACACACCACACACACACACACACACACACACACACACACACACACACAGCAGAGGCCAGGGACAGGGCAGGGGCTGGGGCTGGGGCTCTGCTCTCGAATCTTCAGAATGCCCCTGCCCAGTTTCATTGGTACTTCTATCTGGTTGGAAATAGGCAGTCATTGGTGTCTGGGGATCTGAGCAGGCAGAGAGGGGAGAGGCGTGCATGACTTACCAAGAGGGAAGTGACATCTGAGGAGCTTGTGACTCCTCAGAGTTGAGAAGAGGTCTGGCTAGACAGAATGGAGGGTGGGAGGAGTGGTTGCACCAGGTGAGGCCACACTTTGTACAAGGTTATCCAGAGAGAACCCAATGCCCAGCGCAGCACACGTCAGCCACACACAAGATGCAAAATCCTGTGAATTGGGTGCTGTTCACCAGGCAGGCTTTATCAAATTGGATTCCCTTGGAACGGACGCTGGTCCAGCAGTCCCTTCGCATCTCACCAGGTTTTTCAAACTGAGGCGAACCTGCCAGCTCTCCTGGGTGACTCATTTGTGTAAAGGCAGCATGCTCACGATTCCTTTGTCCCCTTTTGCTCCTGGAGTTGGTCCCCTGCTGCTGCACCAGTCTTTTGCTCCATCTCTACATTGTGGAGTTAGTGTATGTCTCTCCCCAGGCACTGTCACATATGTTCTACTCAGACCTCCTGGTCATCCTTCTCCTCTGTGGTTGCTGAGTAATGTACTTGGGTCTGGTTCAGTAGCTCTCTCTCCCTTCCTCTGTATGTTGTGCGAGGAAGCACGCAGGCAGTAGAGGGAGAAGCCAAGCCCCTGTCCTCGGGGTGTGCATTTCAGAGAAGTATTACAGGATGATGGTTTCTTAAAGCAAAGAATTCAGCTGAGAAACACAGTTTAAGCAGAAGTTTATTTAGTAAAGCAAAAGTGACAGCACACTCCAGAGGGAGACTGGCACAGGCTGACCAAAGAGGGTGGCAGCCCAGTGGGTTCTGTATTATGGATTTTTAAAGGTTTTTATGCATATTTATGAAATAGGTGCATACTTTTGAGAAGTTATTCTTTTCCCTCTCAAATCATAGTAGACTCATGTAATAGGCACATATGAGAAACTGAAATAAAGAAGGAGTTGCCAGGCCTGGGAAGGGGTTTACACATCTAACCCGCAGCCCCTGTTGAGATTTAATGTAGTGAGTCCAGAGTCAGGAGACCTGATGCCTGTGGAACTGGTGAGGATGGGACGGGTGAGGGTGTGATGGGTCCACAGGAGACCCATGCCACAGCAGCGTGGGCTATGTGCCTCCTGTCCCCACTTGTATCTTGAAAGGAAGTGACAAAGTAGCATTGGGTGGCAGAACAGGCCGGAGGAAGAGGTTCTGGTAGCCGTGTTACCCATGGAGATCTTTCTCCTAAGTGAACCCCTTGGTAGCCTGAAAGATCCGTAGAAGCACCACTGTGTTGATTTTTTTTCTTTGACAAAATACCTGACATAAGAGAGGAAGGATTTTTTTTTCAGCTCAGGGTTTCAGTCCATGGGGGCTCCGTTGCTGTGGGCCTATGGCAAGGCAGAGCATCCTGCTGCACGAGGGCTTGGTGGAGCAGAGCTCCTCACCTGATGCTGAAGGAAGCAGAGCGGAAGACAGGAAGGGACAGAGGGTGAGGTCTGCCCTTTGAAGGTGTGTGCTCAGTCACCTACTTATTCCAGATAGACCCCACCTCCTAAAGTTCCCACCACCTCCCAAAATAGCTCCGCTAGCCAGGGACAAAACCCTTAACACATGAACCTTGTTGGAGAGAGTTAATATTCAAATGGTAACCCCAGACTAGGACCTAAGGACCCAGTGACTTCAGATAATCAGGCACCAGATAGAGGCAAAGGAAACCCAGAGCCACAGTGTGGGGCAGAGTGATCATCCTGGGAACTCAGCCAGGCCAGAAGATACCGCCCAGTACACTTTTCATGACACAGAGCCAGCACTTGTTTGACAATAAATTAGTTGTTCCCTTCATCCTTCCACACCAACTTTTGGAACCATTTCCTTGCAGTTCAGCCTACCTGTAGAATCCAACACAGACCCAACAGTGGCTCCCATGCCTAGCTGTGTGAACTTTGGGCTGCTTTTTGAAATACAACTTCTGCAGCTTTGACCATAGTTATTTCACCTCAGTGAATCTAGGCTAGGAATCCATGTGTGTTTTACAATCACCGGAAAAATGAGCCAGGTGATTTATGTAGGCTCCGCCTCTGGAACCTGCACCCCCCCCATCTTACCTGTGTTTCTCCCACTTTCTACGTGGCCTCACCTGCCCCTGTCTACCCATGAAGGACTGTAACCTGTGATCATTGCACACCCATAGGAGCCCATTCCTCTCCAGGCTGAATTCCAGATCTACTTTCCCCTGTCTTAAGGAGGAACAAGCCTGCTCTGCAAGAGAGCTAACCACTCACCCCCAAGAGCCTCCTGTCCTCAAAGCACAGGAACCCCAGATGCAGACTCGACCACCACCGTTCCCTTCCACAGCAGCAACTCTGAGGTTCTGAGTAGAGGGACACAGACCCAGGTCACCCATTTCTCATCCACCAGACGTTTGACAAAAACATGCCCTAGGGGAGTTGATTTGATTATCAACCTGACTGGACAATTAAATGCCTCAGCTTACATACCTCTGGACCTCTGTGAGGGGGGTTTCCTCATAAGGGCTCCAGTCTTGTCTATGGGTCAGTTCCTTCATGAATTCATAATAAGGTGGCATTGTTAGGTGATTGTAAGGGGTAGGAGATGGGAAGAGTGTACTATGTGACCTAGGGCTTATATCTTGTCTTGGCCTTTCCTGTATCACCTTTCTCTGCTTCTTGTCTATCACAATGTGAACTGAACCCTCTGAAGCTGTGAGCTACAATAAATAATTCCTCTACTCATCAAACTGACTAATACATCTCAGTCAGAAGGAAGGCTGTCAGGCCAGCTACCTCACTCAGCAGCACACACTACTGCCCAGCATCAGAGACAGAGGAGCTTTGAGAAAGGCACCACACAACAGGACCCTGGTGCAGAGGTCTGATGCTGTTATCTGCTCCCATTCTCACTCCTGGGAGGAGATGGAGTTTGTCCCTGCTTGCCTCTGGCCCCGCCTGCCACTGGCAACTGCCCCTGTAGTCAGGGGCAGGGCACTGTGCGCAACCTCACTGCAGATCTGCGTCGGGCTATCGGGCTACCTCGAAGACACAGTCAGAGCAGACTGCAGTCTTGTTTCCTGGAAAGTATCCAGATTATTTTCAGGCCTATTTCGCATGCCCTATTTATCCTTTACTACTGCAAAAATATTCTCTCCCATGCACAGTGTACTTAAGCAACACAGATGAGCCTGCTGCAAAGTATGAATAATCACTGTTGAGGGCCCTTTGTGATGTGTGTAACAAGTGACTCAGCGTCGGCAGTGGCTGCCTTCCGGGCCAGCTCTTCCCCACTCTCATAAAACAGCTGTCTTTGAGTAGTATTTGGTGTGATAAATTCTTTGAATCCAGAGTGAAAATTACACTAGTGCATCTTTTCTTTCAAGATCAAGCCATTAACATGCTCTCCAATCTCACTAAAAAGACAGATGGCAACATGTTCTAGACCACAAATTTACCAGTTTGTGTCACTGGTTTTGCCCACCTCTCCCCCCGCCCAAGGCAATTTATGTGACTCTTATCATCTTGGGGCAAGAGGATGACAAAGAAGATGCAGAGAGATGGAAGCCTGGCCAGAGTCTCAGCAGTAACTTAACATGGTAACAGGGTTCATAGCAGTTCTGGCCCTTCATCCACTTTCCCATCTGAAAAATGCCTTTTCCCATTGTTTCAGCTGTGTCTCTAGACCTCACAATTCAACCGTTCTACTTCACTGAAAGGGAGAATCTTCTAGCTCTGTCCACAAGTCATTCTGCAGGCACAGGAGGCACTGTTTGCCCTGCCAGGAGAGCATGTGGACTAAACCTTGCTCTCCACCTGTCCTGGCCCATCAGGGACATGAATCAGCTCTTTGTCCAGTGTATCCAAGCTGTATATGCTACTTGCCTGTTAGTTACTTAGTAGCTATCTCAGTTACCAAATTATCACAATGTTATGTTCAAGAAAAAGTAATCTTCCTCGTAGCTATATGTGCATAGTGAAAACCCACAACGTATATAGGGTTCAGTATGACTCTTGCTTTCAGAGCTATGGACTGGGAGTCTCGGCTTGTACCTCCCTCAGATAGGGAGGAATGACTGGATTAGGGCAGAGACTGACTCAGAAGTTAGGCAATGACAGACCACAAGCTGTTCAAGTCTGTACTTAGGGGTGGGTTGGGAGAGGGATGCAAGGAGGGAACTTGGGTATTAAGGGATGAAAACTGAACTGTATTTGATTGGCTGAAGTGGAAAGTCCCTAGTTAGAGGGTAACTGTTGGATTCTGATTGGTTAAGCTTTAGATTTCATCCTACTTTGGTGGTGGTTTTGCTTAGGTGGGACACTAGGCACAGGAGCTTAAAAATGAGCTACCAGGGCTGGGGATGTAGCTCGGTAGCAGAGTGTTTGTGCTTGTAGCATGTGCGAGGGCTTAAAAAGACATAGAGGAACTTTAAAGGCATGTTTCTAAGTGAAAGAAGCCAGTTCAATGAGGCTACAAACAGTGTGATCTCTACTTTATAATATTCTAGAAAATAAAACATGGATTAAGCACAGAGAGCAATAGCTGGGGCTGACAAGATGGTCAGTGGGTAAAGGCACTTGCTGCACAGGCCTAGAGACCTGAGTTTCATCTGACCTCCGAGCCCATGTCAAGATAGAACAAGAGAACTGACTCCACACAACTGTCCTCTGACCTCTACCTGTGCCATGACATATGTGGGCCAATACACATATCAGTGCACACACATACAATAATAAGTAAAATAAACAAAAATAAATAATTTTTAAGATTAATCATTGCCAAAGGGGGTAGATAGGTAGGTAGTGTGCAGAGAATTTTTATAGCTGTGAATCTGGTCTGTACTATGCCACCAGATAGCTATGTATTATATATTTGTGGAGACAGCTCTACAGAATGCACAACACCAAGAGCAAGCCCTGATGTGAACTTGGAACTTTGAGTAATAACGGTTTGCCAGTGTTGGCTTGTTGTCACAACTGTTCTAGTGGAATGCCGATCACGGGGAAGGGTGTGTGGATGGGGTCATGGGCTCATGAGAACTCTTTGTACTTCCTGCTCACTTTTGCTATGAATCTAAAGTTTCTGTAATAAAAATAAGTCTAAGTGGGGCAGGGTGGTGCATATCTGTAATCCCACCCCTTGCAAGGTAAAGGCAAGAGGATCAGGAGTTCAAGACCAGCCTCAACTCCATAGTGAGTTTGATGGGGCTGGGCTAATGAGACCCTGTCCCAAAAGTGCAAAAAAGTGGGCGGGGGGTGGGGATGTGACTCTGTTGGTAGAGCACTTGCTTAGCACGCACAAAGCCCTGGGCTCAATCCCTGGCACCACACAAACCAGGCCTATGCCTGTAGTTTCAGCACTGACATAAAGACATGGGGATCAGAAGGTCAAGGGCAGCCTTGGCTACAATGTGAGTTTGAGGTCAGCCTGAGATACATGATGTCCTCTCTCAAAAAATTTATTGTTGATGCTGTCTGTTTGTCTGAGGCAGGGTCTTACTATGTTGCCCTGGTTGGCCTGGAACTCAATACAGACCAGCTTGGCCTCAAACCCAAAAGATCCACCTTGCTCTACCTCCTGAGTACTTGGTTTAAGGGCATGCACCACTATGCCTGGTCCCCAATTTTTTCTTTAAAAGTTCATGTTTTACAAGAGCTGGGAAAGTAAAAAGAATGTTGGGAAGGTTGGAAAGAAAAGCACTATTCCAAGACAAGAAGGAAGGAAGAGACACAGTGCCCTTCCTGGGGCTTTGTCTAGGCATCGGGGTCTGTATCCGGAGGACCCCCTTCCTAGCCCCGCTTCTGAGGCCTGGGAAACTTCTGTCCTGTGAAGACATGTATGGTTCTGCTAATCTTTCCCTCTTCAGTCCACAGCTGCCTGTACCACTCAGTGCCTCTTACACCAAGTGCTCTGCAGGCTCTGACTTCTCCATATTTCCACATAGAGGCCCCTGTTCTGAGGCACAAGATGTCGGTTACATGATGCAAATTTCCTCAGAGCTTCCCTTAGTAGCAGTTACCTACTGTCATTCAGGAGCCTGTTTGCAGTATCATTGTTGACCAAGACACACAAAACTGGCAAAAGACCCTGGAGGGGAAGTGGTAAGAACACAGACAAACCCCTGGGTATCTTAGTACCATCCTAAGATGTCTCGTGGCAAGCCAGTGAGCCAAGAAACAAATACACACCCTGTGAAGCCCTCAAACTTTGAGCAAAGTCATCCTATTTTTTAAAAAGATTAATTCCCCAAGAATGTGAAAATTCATGGTTTTCCCTAAGAATATTGATAGGAAATCCATCCTTGAGTAATGCCAGGAACCGGACTGTGAGAACATTTGTTCTTTCTTTGATTAAAATTGCATGACACACTCAAAACTATCATTTTTCTCCAGCTGTCTCACACCATAAAAAATAGCTTTTCTGTGGACACAGTGTCAAATGAAACAGAACTTGACATGAGCTAAGGCACCAGACCATCTTTGGGGGTCTGCAGGCTTGTTTGTTGCAGTTGTGTCTGAACCCCAAAGGCTCAGGGGGCCCTCTGATTCCCTCTTCAGCACTGAGAAGTTGTAGAGTCTCTGAGGTTTAGTAATTACCATTTTCAGATGTCTATTCTGTCTCTTTGAAGTAGATTCAGTCATCCCACCCTTCCAACCTCAGAGAGCCCGGAATACAGTGATGATGGGGACATGAGGATGCCCTCCTTGCTGGGCTTGCTGGTTGCTAGGGAGACAGACACCACCGGAGAGCATCTGTGGCTGATAAAGGGAGGAGCAATCAGGAAAGATATCCTAGAGGTCAGGATAGCCAACCAAGTCCCGAGGGTTGTGCAGGTACTAACCAGGTAAGAATGAAAGGTACTGTCAGCAGAGTAAGCCACTCCTCTTCCATCTGACTCCAGCTAACACTCCAGAAAAACAAAAAAGGTAACCACCTGAGGACTCCAAACTGACATTTTTACTATTGTTTTACTAGGAGAGCGTGAGGACTGTGGAAGGGTACAAGATTTGAGAAACCACCAGGACAGACTTAGGTTTTCTGTCTGTTTTGCCAGCTCTTAGGGCATTGTCCCAAGTCCTACAAGAACTGCAGGGTAGGAAGCTAATATAATGCTGTGAGTGGACCCCACATTTTTAGCCAGAGGAACTGAGAAAGTGATTTCTGTGTTTGATTTCCTCCTCCTCCTCCTCCTCCTCCTCCTCCTCCTCCTTCTTCTCTGTCTCCCAACTTTGTTTAGTTGCAGAATTGAGATGTTGTGGCAGCACTTAGGGTTATGGTCCAAGATAAACCCTGTCATTCCCACAAAGGAAACAGAAAAGGGGCAGCTATGAATTCGAATGTGTGGGAGAAGTTCTGGAGATGCAAAAGTGAGATAATGGATCATCCAATTTTTTGTATGAACTACAAAATAACAGCCTTACTTCTGCATGTGTAAAGGACAAGCTAAAGGACACAGCAAAAGCTTTGAGTATCAAACTAAGATTAATGTTGCCACTCAGACCTCAGAGAAGCCCTGCATGTCAGGTGCATGGAATTACAAAGACTTTAAAAACCAAACCAGGATCAGAATCTGACTAAACTGAATGTAGCCACACACTTTTTCTACATACCCCATGGGTCAAAGAGGCTGTCACAAAGGAAATTAGAAAATATTTTGAATTCATATAAATGTGTATAAGATTCAACTAAAGCATTGCTTAAAGGGGACTTATACCATCCAGTTCTTATTTTAGAAAAGAAGAAAGGTCTTAAATCAATGACCTCAGCTCCCATCTTAATAAAAAGACAAGGCAGATGGAGAGAAAATTTAACTCAAAGCTAGCAGGAGACGGAGATAATAAACAGTAGGAACTAGTGAAATTTAGGACACAAAAATAACATAAAATCAATGAAACCAAAAGCCAATTTTTGAAAAGATACGAACTTAGAAAGTAAAAGAAGATACACACTACCAATATCAAGAATGAAGAAGAAGCCTCACTACAGAACCTATAAACACTGAAAGAGGACCACGAGAAAGAACGTAAGGCTCATAAATTCAACAGCTTTGATGAAATGTACAAATTCCACGGAAGATGCAATCAAAGCTTATGAAAGAAGTAGAAAAACTCAACAGTCCTAATTCCACTAACAAATCAAATGCTAGTGGAAGACCTTCTAACCAAAAATCCTAATACCAGATGGAGTTGATGGTAAATTTTACCAGATATTTAAGGGATAGTTATACCAATTAAATCCAGACTTTTTGAGATAATTAGAAGGTGAGACCATATATCACAACTCATTTTTGGAGGCCAGGATTATTTTAATACCCAAACCCAACATAAACATTGTATAAGAATTGCAGAGCAGTATCTGACATGAGCAGGTGATACATCCCTGAAAATCCCACCATTCAGGAGGGGAGACAGGAAGATTAAGAGATCCCTGGGCACCAGGCATACACACAAAATGAAACTGAATACAGTCTTTAAAAAAAAAAAGATCATTTTATCAACAGCCTTAATCTCATCTATTACCTTAATCCACGTTGCCAAACAATACATGTCCTAGGGATTAGCCTGTTTGGGGAAAGCCATATTCTGCCTACCAGAATGGAAACCGGATAAATGTTATATGTCAACTACATTGCCTGGCAACCTACTTATGATGAAACGGGCTCTGGTTGGTAAACAGAATACAGGGTGGTGCAGCTGTGAATGGACTTTAAATACCTGATATAGACATCACTTTGGAGTTCTTTATTATGTATCTGTTTGGTATCTATGTGAGAATAGGTATTAGTGGATCCAGAAGGTACCATGAGGCAGTCAGGATGTAAACTGAGTAACCGAGACCAAGCTCATAAAATGCATCAAGGTTCCCTATGACACTTTTTAATTTGCATAGTCAACCTCGAGTGCAAAAGTCATGCCTCTGTGAGGAAGGTGAGGGGACAGTGTGCCCACTCGACCTAGAGCCCTGGTTGTCTGGTTGTGGTGATGTCTATTTGCCTATAGCTTTCTTCAGGGATGAGACCATTCAGTTCTATCTCAGCATGACTGTGAAAGAGCAAAGCTGGCCATGTGGTGCTAAAATACCACTTTAGATCTCCACGAGAGGGAAAAAAACTGCTCTCACCCCTAGCTGAAGAGCTATTGACAACTGATGGCTTCTGAGTGAGGGACAGTCAGTTTTCTTTAGGTGTGTGTGGCTGCCGGTAGGTCCACTGTGCTCCAGTGGCTGGCCCGACACCTGTGAGTAAATGGGCAGCACAAAATGGAATCAGTGGACTATAAAAAAAGAAATAGGACATGAAATTAGGAGGGAATGGGGGTAGGTGGATCTGGGAGGAGTGAGGGGGCAGCTGTGGGAGAGCACTGTCAAAATACACTGTGCGCTTTACGAGAGTCTCTAAAAATTAATAAAAGCATTCTTTTTCATTTTATGTATCTGAGTGTTCTGTCTGTATGTATGTAACTGCACTCGTGTTATACAGAGCCTGTGGAGGCTAGAAGAAGGCATCAGATCCCCTGGAAGTGGAGTTATGGGTGTTTGTTAGTTACCATGTGAGTACTGGGAACTAAACCTGGGTCCTCTGCAAGAGCAGCCAGTTCTTTTTAACTGCTGAGCCATCTCTCCAGCCCCTAAAATACTATACTTTCAAAACACAGTGTAGAGATGATGCAAAAATGGCAAAAGATGAACAGTTGTTTGAGCTAATGGATGGGTCCAAGGCTGTCTGATTTCTCGTTCTTTCTACTTTGATGTGTGTTTCAAATACATCATACTAAAAACCAAGAAAATAAATCATGTGCATGAAAAGAACTGCCTGCCTGCCTTTTTCTTTTCTTTCTCCTTCCTTCACTCTCTCTCTCTCCCTCTCTTTCTCTCTTTCTTTCTTTCTTGCTTACTGAGACAAGGTCTTACTAAGTATCCCAGGCTGGGCTCAAAGTCAGCCTTCTCCAGCCCTCAAGCTCCTCAAGTTCTGACATGACAAGCATGTGCCCAGCTCCTGGCAGCTTTCTCCTGCAGTGGTTGTGACTTCCCTTTTGATCCTGTGCCATGACATCTAACATGACACAGCTAACATGACATCTGTTGTTGACCACTCTACTCTGTAAGTTGTGATCTCAGAGTGTAACATCCTTGTGACAACTCAAGTCCAATTTATCTAAAAGCTATGATGGGAAAACCTTAAATACAGGTGGCCCTCTGCTTAGGATGGAGCTGCCTTGTGAATGTGACTAAGTAGAAAACACACTTAACACACCTTCCCTGTCATTCATCATTACTAAACAGCATGGCTCAGAGCATCCTTGGGACTGTGCGACTGCACCCACTGCTGTTTCCCATGGTTGGCTGTTTGTTTGTTTGTTTGAGCACCAAGGACCTCACCCAGGGTCTTGCACAAGCAGGACAAACACTCTAACATTGAGTCCCATCCCAAGCCCAGATTCCTAGATCATTACTTATCAGTCACTGGGGAAGGTCCAAAAGTATAGTTTCTACTGCACATGCATCACTCTGGAACCATGGGTATTAGGAGCTCCATAAGTGATGCCTCTGAATTCGGAACAGCCTCTGCTCCACGTTAGTGAATGAGCAATACTGTGAATGAGCAATACTCCCTGTGGGCTGCTATGCAGCAGGCCCTTACACTGAAGATGGAACCTTCCTTCCATGGTTGCTTGCAGCCCCTTCGCCTGCAATCAAACCAGAGAACATATCTGCATAACACACACCATATAATCCCAGAAGCAGTGACTGCTCACCACTCAGGCCTGGTAGTCTGTTCCCTGGAAGTCAGCCCACCTTCACAAGAGAATCCTTGATATAATCATATGCCTTGTTACATTTGATCTCCCAGATAGAATTTTTTACTGCTAGAACTTTTGAATCAGATTTCAAAGCCTTTTCAAGGCCACAGCCTTCCCATAGTGCCACACACCGACCTCTGTTGAAGTACTACACTGACTGCTGAGGGCCAGTGCAGCTATGACTAAGAACTAGAGTGCCATCTCAAGGGTGTCGACAAGCCAGCCCAGTGTTGAGGAGCCAGACTGTCAGGGCAGCTCAGCTCCGATGACTTTTCATCGACAGCTCTTCTTTCTTCTCTCTGTCATCCCTGGACCTGTGATCCTCAGGCTCTCATGAGCACCCCAGTCACCTGAAAGATGGTTAAACTGCTTCCTACTCCCTGGTTCTGTTCAGTCGGTCAACATGGCATCTGAGAATCTGCATTTTAAGTTAGAAAATATTTTTTTTGTCTCACAGTTTCAGAGGGTTTCAGTTCACCACGGTGGGAGCATCGCAGGGCAGGGCAGTTCATGACTGCAAGAGCACATGGCAGAGGCTGTGCACACCAAGAAGGATCAGAAAGCTAAGCATCTGAATTTCTGACAGATTTCAAGGGATCTGATGTTGCTGGTCCAAGGATTGTCTAACACTCACCTGTCCGACCTTAGCACTAGAGATACAGAAAATCAAACAGGGCCTCTGACCACCCACAACTCCCTGTCTGCTGAGGTCGAAGTGGTGGACCTTTAATGACCTCACAATGTAATCATAGCACCTTGCTTAGAAATGGACATTCTTTCTTCCTTTGGAGTAGGGAAAGCAGCTTTTGAAAATATCATAACAAGAGTTATTGCCATTAAAAAGCCACTTTCTCCAGCATGGCTGGAGATCAAGGGAGCCAGGTGGCCGAATCCTCTCACCACCAACCACTTGTCACATTTTAAGAAATGAGGATGATATACAAGGATCATGTCTTGAAACCTTGCTGGGCTGGGGGAACCTAATGGGCTGATGTCTGAAAGGCTTTCTAAGCAGTGGATGACAGTACAAAAGCCAAGTGAACAAGGAAAGATGTCTAGTTTTTTCTCTGAAGTGTTATCTCTCAAAGAGTGACAAGAATTCATCAACGAGGTCCCCACAAGGCCAGTGGTAATGCGACACTCAGGGCCATGTGGGTGGTGCCTCTCCTCATGCAGTGTCTTGAGAGAAGTCTCTTCACTTCAGGCTCACCACAAAGCAGGCTCTGGTCCTTCTTTAAAAGGTAGTGGGTGTCAGGAGGACAGTGGATCGTGATGGGTGCCTGTGGCACTGCCCCTGGTCTCCTAGTTAGGGTGCTCTGGACCCTCACAGGTGGCCCTGGCGCACCAGCATGGGACATCTTGTTGTCTGGAGCATGTGAATTGAAATGAAAAAGCAAAATGGCAAAGTAAAAGTGTCTTCTAGTATACGGATGCAGAAACAAAATAGACAAGCATATCAGAGAAAAACCATAAAGTCCACGCCTTTTGGGGGTGGCATTCAAGTCCAGCAAACTGTTATGAAAATTCCCCTTTATCAATGGTACTCACGACCTCCAGTGGACAGCTGACATCATGGACAGTACTGAGCCTAACTGGTTAGTACTGGGTTCTGTTGGTTTGTTTTGCTGTGCTGACAGATCTGTGATAAAATTTGACTTACACATTTCGGTAAGAAGTTGACATCAACATTAATAAATCAGACAATTGCGATAATATAGTGAATTAATGGTGCCAACATTGCTATGAAATAAGGGTTGCTTAAGCATGAGTACTAGGAACCACTACTGTTGATTTGATTTACCCCATCAACTGCTAAGTGACTGTTGGGCGGGTAGCACACACAGCACGGGTACCATGGAGAAAGACCCTTCAAGTCCTGAAAGAGATGGCAGAGGACGGTGCAAGATTCCATCTTGATACTTAGAAGAATGTGTGGTTTAAAACTTATGAATCGTTTCTGGAATTTTCTGGTTAATATTTTCTAGTTGACCCTAGGTAATCAAAACTGCTAAATGAGAAACCCCAGAGAGGATGGGAACAGTCACATTTGTAGGAGTAGGCATATGGTGTTTGTGAAAACAGAAAGGAGCCACCGGATTTTATTTCTCACTTCTGGAGGCTGGGAACTTCACAATCAAAGCACTTGTAAGCATGGTATCTGTTGAAGGCCCACTTTCTGGTTCACAGGTAGATCTTTCTCACGGTTGTCATGGTGGAAGGGCCAACGGATCTCTTGGGCCTCGTTTTTTTCCTTTTTTGTTTTTTTCTCTTGTAACCCCAACTGACCTGGAACTCACCATGTAAATAGACCAGGCTAGCTTCAGTCGCACAGAGATCCTCCTGCCCCTTCCTCCTAAGTGCTGGGATTAAAGGCACTTTAATGCACCACCACACCCAACTCGAGCCTTTGGGTGGGGGCACTAACCCCACTCCTGAGGACTCAATGCTCAGGATTTCATCACTTCCCAAACACTCAACCTCCTGATACCACCAAGAAGGTTATGGCTACACATATGAATTTAGAGGAACAAACATCTAGACCATAGCACAGGCTGAGAAAAATGCACCATGCACAGCTCCAGAGTGGCATCTAAGCAGAAGGGATCAATGGTACCATCAACCCATTCCTGCTGCAAGTTCGCTGAGTTCCCTGGAGGTGGAAACTATTAGGCAGCTCACTCAGCGATCCCCTGAGAATGAGCCCACCCTCTAGGAGGAACTCTCCAAGATGAGCAGGCTGTCTGTCCTTTTGTGGAAATCTATAAAGTCACTTGACCTAGTCAGGTTTTTTTCTGTGTTAAATGTGCCTTGGTTGAGATGAAGTCATTCTTAATCGATCGTGTAACAGCACATGCACCAACATGAAGCTCATGAACCTCTCTGGGGAAACGCATTGTGATTGGTCTTTATTTTCTTTGCTTTGATTTTTCTGTCTTCACATTTTTCAATAATGAGTATGTGTATGTGTGTTCTTTTTCATTTTTTGATTGCTCAGATTTTTAAGAAACAAGATCTCTCTGTGTATCTCCACTGTCCTGTAACTTATCATTTCTGTGACTCGGCCTCCCAACTACTGAGATTACAGACAGGCATAGCTGGCTGACATATTTTTATAGTAAGAAAAAACGTGATATCAAAGTGAATCTATTAATTTGTACAATCGATAGGTGTTTATCATTCTAATATTTAAAAAATTCTAAAAAGAAAGCACCTGTGGACTGTTACCACTCTGGTATTGGCTGGAGCTAGACTGGCAAACAAGGGAAGGGCAAGGCAGCTGGGCACACAGGCCAGAGGGGAGCCCGTCTGTCGAGGCCCACTCTAGCCTTGACTTCAAGCTTGTGTCTCAGTCTGTCTTATATCATCTTGGGGGTTCTGTTCTGCCTTTATCTCACTACCTTCTGCCAAGGCCAATATGAGAGTCACTGGGCTTACAGGCAAAGCCACTGAGCTCAGGTAGGACAACTAAGGGACCCTGGGGGACCCCAAGGACAACACACATCTCCTCTTGTATTTTCAGGAGAACCCCAGAGCAGGACCGTGAATTGGCCTCTCTTCTGACAGCTAACCGCTGCTGCCACCAGCCTGTGTCCCCTGTGTGCGCCTGTCCCTGTACCACCTCTCAGCAGGTAAGAGAGGGGCTGATCCTGTCCAGGAGTGAGTGCTCTGCAGAGTAGGAGAGTGAGTCTCAGGGATCAGGGGCTCTGTGCTGATGGCAGTTCCTCACACCATCACTTTCTCTGGGAAGATTCCCTCTTCCCCACAGCAGACTGGGGACTTTGGCAGACCTCTGGAGATGTGATAACATCCACCATCCCAGAAATCCTAGCCTGTCCTGAGTCAGATCAGCAACCCTAAGATGTACCTTCCTTACCCTGGCTCCCATCCTGGTTGGGTATTTGCTGAATTGGGAGTCACTGATGCAGCCAAGCAGCCCACCAAAGGCCCCTGGGTGACCTGTCAGTATGAATGTGCTCTCGTGGGCCCAAAGAGGCTGACTCCAAGGCACTGAGGATGGCTCCAGTCAGCCGGCTCACTTTTCTTTTTTGCTTCATGTTCCTGAGGGCCAAGTACCCAGTAAGTGTCGCCTGGTGCCTGCATGAGTGTCTAGCTTTGCCACAGACACGTTATGGAATTTTGTCTTCAGAACATAGTAGGCATTGCCACCTTCTGTGACTGGTCAAAACAGACCTTCAAGATGGAACCTGCTGACCTTCCCTCAGGGAAGGGAGAGGGCCAGCAGACCCTTACTTGAGATCTAACCACTCCTCCCTCACAGCTAAATGTAATTCTGTCCCTGCTGCACCCGTCTCAGGAGATGCTGAGTAGCAGATGGTAAAAGGTAACATTAGGGGGTTCCATCTATGTAGCTCTGTGGAAATTGTCACCCAGGTTGGGATTTTTCAGAAGTGGAACAGTTTTGGGTCATGAGTGCACCTGTAAGTCACCCCTCACCCTGGCTCAGCAAGCCCAACAAACGCATTGGTTCACCAGACTGGACTGTGCTGGAATTGTGCCTTTGGTCACTCATTGGTACCCTATCTTAGGGAAAACATGTTTGTTTACTGCTTCCCAAGAAATGTTCATGCTCCAGCCCACTTTGTCCCTGATCCACTTCTTGGACCAGGGCAGGATGTACATGCCTAAATGGATCATGTGGATATATGGCCTCCGGTGGACTAGGAAAGACAGAGATGTTATTCAAGTGGAGCCTAAAGGCCATCGTGATGGGAGTATGGGGTGCCTTTAAAAGCTCCTCTGCCTGTGTCTCTAGTTGTCAAACGCCACTTCTTTTCCTACTTCCCACCATCCCAAGTGGCCTCCTCACCAGTGTGACAGCTCCTCCCTGCCTCCTCTTCCAGGTCAGGCAAGGTACAGAGAGGAGGGGGTGCACTGACCTTGCAGGAGCAGGATGGACCAGAGCTGGAGCTGGCTAGAAGGTCTCTGGAATTCAAACTCCCTGTTACTTGTGGTTCTCCTGTTGCTGGGCAAAGGTTCCCAAGTGAGATGGGAACCCATATCTGCCAAATTCTTATTTCAGTGACTGACTTAGCTGATACCAAGAAAGCCACGTTGATATTTTTTTGCTTGTTTTCATTATTGCTGTTTTCATGACTTGTGAGCAAATGAAATTACACAGTGCCTCATCAGGACCAGAAACCCCAGAAAGTGTGCTGGGCACTCCTCAATTGTGCCCTTGGGATTAGTCTCCACCAAGCCACTTCTCCTTGTGCGAGTGACTGCAGGTTTTCTTCAGGGCGCACTTAACACTGTAATGTCTTACTTTAGACATGTGGTGTCATGTTCATCAGGGCACAGAGACTCTCTTCCCCTTTCTAGAAGAGGAAATCTTCTACTCTGGCTGGGACAGAGTAGCTGAAGGTGACAGATTGTAGGAAGGAAGGGAAGGGCCACCCTTCCCTGGGACTGAAGCACTTCAGCCTTTCCCAATGGTTGTTTCCAGGGACCACAGAATGAAAGAGGGCATGTCTAATAACAGCACCACCAGCATCTCCCAGGCCAGGAAAGCTGTGGAGCAGCTGAAGATGGAAGCCTGCATGGACAGGGTGAAGGTAAGCACACCCAATGTGCTCCTCCCAGCTCCACAGCAGCCTGGGGAGGCTCAGTCCACCCCACAGAGGAGCATTCACAGTGAGTGCTTGCTCTGGAGCTCTGAACCTACCCAAAGACTCAACTGATGTGGAATACAGTGTGGGAATTCCATAAGGCGGTGCCAAAAATAGACTGCTGTTCCCCGCTCCCCACTCCCCCAGCTGGATTTAACTGTGTTGTCATGCCGATAAGGGAGAAGGAGTGGAACTGTGAGATCAGTCACGGTGTTTCTTCCTGGTGCAATGACTGAGGTTGGCAGCATCACGTTTTGACAGGGTGTGGCTCTGTGTGTCAGATACTCCTTGGGGAAAGTGAGGAAAGGTGCCTGCCGCCTCCCACTCTGGGTGCTTTGGGTCCCTTCCCACTGGAAATGCTTCAGGGAGGTGAAGCCATAGTTTTCCACTCGCTGAGCAGACAGATACACACAGAGGAGAGCTGGAGGCCTGGCAGTGTGTGGCTCTGAAATGCAGCTGTCTTGTGGCTGTGATGGACTTAGAAGGATCCCTGGCAGCAATGACGCCAGGGAAATGGAGTCCACTGCGCCCGGTCCGATCCAAGGGTCTTGCTCGAACACCTGGTGAGTTAGTTACTTTTCTCATTGCTGTGACAACATACCTGACAAAAGCAAATTGAGGAAAAGGATTTATTGGAGGTCATAGTTCGAGGTGCAGCCCCTCATGGTGGGGAGACGTGGTGTGGTCCAGCTGTGGCTGTAGGAGCCTGAGGGCAGCTTATCACATCACCGCCACAGTCAGGAGTCAGAGATGCATGCTGGGTCTCAGCTCATGTTCTCCTTTTTATTCAGTCCAATATCCCAGCCTATTAGGATGGCGCCATGGGATGGTGCACCCCGCATCCAGGGCTGGTCTTTTCTCCTCAGTTAAGTGTCTCTGGAAATGCCCTCACAGCCACAGCCAGAGCTATATGTCCAAGATGATTCCAAATCCAATTGACAATGAAAGTTGACCATCATCACATTTGGGATACAAAAGAGGACCAATCCATGGAAGCAAGCAACTCCTAAAGCCTTCGAGACTTCTCCTGCTGGAGAGCAGCTGAACAGCACCAGCTCTCCCCTTTACCAGCATAGTTTCTTTCCCTTGGGGCTTCAGAGCACAGGTTCTTCTGGGAGACAGGAAATGTACACAGAACATGACTTGAGCATAGACGCAGCAAGGAAGGAGTGTGGTGTTGTGCAGATTGGTTTACACGGATCTGCGTCGTTTGAGCCTCTACACTATGTGTGTGCCCACACAATTGCACTATTTGGCTCTAGAGTGTCCCCCCAAAGCCCCATGTTACAGGCTTGTTCCTCAGTGTGATGCTATTGAAAGTAGTGGAAACGTTAAATGGTGGGGCCTCGTAGGAGTTTCTAGTCACTGGATGAGGTTGTGGAACTCTGGTCTCCTTTATTTTTGGTTAAAAAAGTGTGTGTGTGTGTGTGTGTGTGTGTGTGTGTGTGTGTGTGTGTGGTATATGGCAATGCACATGCCACAGTGTGCATGTGAAGGCCAGAGGACAATCTTGCTGTTCTCTCCTTTCACCTTTGCATGGATTCTGGGGATTGAACTCAGGTCATCAGGCTTGCACAGCAAGCGCCCTTACCATCTCGCCAGTCCTTTGGTCTCCTCTCTCGGGTTCTCGCTACAAGACGAATGGCTTTGCTCTGCTGGGTGCTGCCATCTGTATGTACTGCCCCAAAACCATGAGTATAATTGTGTCAGTTACCATCGTGTCTCACCACTCAGGGCCAGCCCAAGTGGACTTTGGGGGGCCAGCCCGAGGGATTGGGGGTGAGTAGACTCAGAGTCAAGCCGCAGACTCCAGGAGTTGGACAGGAAGCAGGCCAAGCGTGTGGCACTCCAAACTCGTTTATTGAATAGGTGCACAAGCTCTTATAGGCCTGGAGAGCCAATGACCTTATGGGGTGGGGTCCCAAATACAGCCAATAGTAGTTTGTCCCCAGGTAGGCAGGTTCTTTCCAGATGCTGGTCTCACATCTAGCCAGAGCAGAATGCCACACCCACAGGAGCCATTCCTCTATTCCTCCTAACAGGTGGCCTGGCTAGGCCCACATTACATTATGCCCAACACATGAGCCCAAAGAAACCCCTTTCTAGGTTGTCTGCCACTTGTATTTTTAGTAGCAGAAAGCTGCTTGAGCCAAACGACCAATCAGATAGTAGTCCTTGGAATGCAGGCCATTGCAGAGAAGAGGATAGCACCCTGAGAACAATTGGAAGCAGGGGTCCTAGTGATTGAAATGGACTTCAGAAGGCCTGATGCAGACAGGCAGGGTTCCAGCTGTGCAGACATGGCAGAAGGCATTGCTGGGCACCGCTCTGCACAGCAGGGCCCTGAGGTTTCAGTGTGAATAGGACATTTCCACTGTGTAACAAGCAGATATGAGCAGTGACTGGGTCCGAACGGATAGAGACGGGTGCCCTGGACCTGGGGCCAGCAGGTGGATTTGGGAAAGCTGCCTACTAAGCTACTAGGGAGAAGGTCCTGTGTGCGTAGGCTTAGATCTCAGAGCATCTGGGCTGCAGTGAATAGCAGGTATTTGAGGTGAACATGAAACTACTAGACCAATCACGTTCACAGTGACAGAAAGTAGAATGGTGGTTTTCGGGCCCGGGGAGGGGAGAGTGGAGACAAGTTTCTGCTTTGGATGTTATGGAGAGTGGTGATGACTTACAGGGTAAACATACCTGATCCTGACAAGCTGCAATTTATCTACCAGTGGTTTAACGGCAAGGTATAAGTTATATGTAGTTTGCCACAGCAGAACTGCTCGAGGTTAGCTGGGGGTGGTGACACTCGGCTGTCACCCTAGGACTTGGGGGATAGAGGCAGGAGGATCAGGTGTTCAAGTTCAGGTTATGTAACCAGTTTGAGGTCAGTTGGGATATATACGGACCTCTGTCAACAAACAAACAAACAACAAGCAGGCAAACAAATGTGAATGTAACTGTTCTGATGACTTCATGTAAGTGGAGCACTGCGATGCCCATCATGTTGTGTGTGGCTTATTTCACCTAGCATGGTACCCTCAAGCATTCTACAATGCATCAGCACTTCATTCCTTTTTACGGCTGAATAATGTTCCACTGTTATATATCCAGTATATACATTTTTTAAATCTGTTCAGCCATTGATGGACACTGAGACTGTTTCTGTATCCTGTCTGTTGTAAACTCTGCCTCTGTGAATATGGAAGCACATTTCCACATAATGATTTCATTTCCTGTGGACCCATGAGTGGGATTGTTGGATCGCTTTCTGAGAATGTGAGAAAGTCAATACCTGTGATGCTTTCTGTCAACCTGACAGAGCCTAAATCACCTAGGAGACAAGCCGCCAGCCATAGCCATCAGGGATTATGTAGATTGAATGAGCCTCCAAGAACGTCTGTGAGAGATTGTCCTGATTACACTAATTGATGTGGAAGGACCCATCTTAATTGTGGGCAAGACCATTCCCAGGGCTGGAGACCCTGTATAAAGTAGAGAAAGCCAGCTGAGCACCGGCTCGCAGTTCCCGTTT
Source organism: Eospalax fontanierii (assembly GCA_035773235.1). Lineage (NCBI taxonomy): Eukaryota > Metazoa > Chordata > Mammalia > Rodentia > Spalacidae > Eospalax > Eospalax fontanierii. The sequence continues at coordinate 4,831,809 of CM069524.1, read as the reverse complement.
CTGCTTGTGGATGTGGGGTGACCAGCGGCTTCAAGCTTGTGATGCCTTGACAATCTGAGCCCTTGGTCTGCGAGCCAGACTAAACCCTTTCCCCTTAAGCTGCTTTGGTCATGGTATTTTATCACAGCAACAAGAAAAGAAACTGAGTCAGTTCTTTTCTGGAGCTTTCATCCTACTGTGGGAATTATACTATTTCTCTGTACATAAAACCAGTAGCTGCTTATTGTGGAAACTTTTGAAAAAATGCATACATAAAGAAAAAGTTGAAATGGTCAGAAACCACTAAATTTTGTTTTTCCAACTGCCTGTGTTCTGTATTTACATTATAAAATTGAACTAGACTACACACTTTTTGCTTTGTAAGCTGGCTTATTGCTGACAGGGTATTAGGACCTAACATCCAGTACTCTCTAAAACACCACTGCAGTATCGTTTTCCCTGGCATCTGACACACAGGCATCACATAGCCGTTTTCCATCCTTACACATTTCATGTAGTTACACTTTTCAGTGATTTTTGTTGTTGTTGTTGTTGTTTAAGGAAAAAGCACTTACTGGTATAAATTGTGTATTTTATAGTTTCTTTAGGATAAATTCCTAGGGACTAAGAATTACTTGATTAAAATACACACACACACACACACACACACACCACGTTTGAATCAGTTTTTCTCTATTGGAGCTGGAGAGATGGCTCAGTGGTTAAGAGCACAGTGGTTAAGTCCTCTGGCAGAGGACTCAGGTTCTGTTCCCAGCACCCACATGGCAGTTAACAACCATTCATAGCTCTAGTTCTAGAATCTGGTGCCCTCTTCTGACCTTCCAAGCCGGTGCTCAGCTGGCTTTCTCTACTTTATACAGGTCTCCAGCCCAGGGCATTGCACATATGTGGTACATTTACATCCATGCGCACAAAACACTCATACACATAAATTGAAAATAAAATAAAAAGTTTTTTTTCAAGCTGCTCCAGGACTAGGCCAGGATTGTGCTGCTCCAGGGCTCCCATTTACTCTCCTTAACTAGTCGGAACTCATCCACTTGTTCAACATTATCCTGGTCTGGGACCAGGCTAGTTCATGCTTTCAACTAGTGTGCTTTATGTGTTGGGAATAATAGCAGATGTGAAACAGGTATCAACAAAAGCCAGATTTGTAAGTACATGGGGGTCTGAAGTCTGGAACCAGTGTCAAGGAGGAGAATCATCCCACTGTCACCCACCACAGACACCACCTAGAGGACAGGAAACACAATAAAGCGGGCACACTGAAACCCAGGCTGGACTCCAAATCACAGAAGGTAGAATTCAGTGACTTCACTGCCTTTCCTGTGTCATGGCCACCAGAGATGCAGATGGGACCAGATAAAGAGAAAGATGCAAGAGAAATCATTGTGAGTTCTTGATTTAAAAAGGTTCATATGTTTAACAATATTTTTGGAACTTAGAATTTCATGTAAAACATTCTTGGAGTTTGGGCTTTCTAAAATTTTCTGTTTTCTTCATTGAAGTATCATACAGTGAATCCACTGGAAAATGAAGAATTTTAATATGAATTAGGTAAAAGAATGTTACCACCTGCTCACCTTAAAGTTATTTTATCATCTCCTGACATGCAGGCTTTGTTGTTTTTGTTATTGTTTTTTATTAGTATGTATAGGGGTAACATATTATTAAAACATTGTGTGGTGAAGTTTGGTTTCATAGACTAGTATATAGAATTTTTTTTGGTCTTTTGAGACACAGTCTCCCTGTAGCCCCAGCTAACCTGAAGACCAGATCACTATGTAAATCAGGCTGTCCTTGATCTCACAGAGTTCTGCCTGCTTCTACCTCCCAAGTGCTGGAATTAGAAGTATGTGCCACCACACCCACTATATATAGAATATTTTATAGATATTTTAAAATATTGTTTTATTATTTTACTCAACAAAATGGTGGTTTAAATTATTTTTTTAAAGGCTGAGTATTTGAAACCTAGAGAGATTGACTGTCTACTAATCCACATTTGGGCTTACTCAGCAAAGTTCATACTCTATAAAATCCCTTCCACAGTTGCTCCTGTGGAGATGCCCACAGTTTCTGGGGAATATATTTTAATGAAGCAAAACTAATTTATTTTGACTCCAAACATGTTTGGTCAGTGGCTGTTTAAAAACTAAATGGATTCCTTATTTGAATTTGATTAATCTTATAAATTATGTCATTGTATAATTTTTAAAAGCTTTTTTCCTACTTGGCCAAAATTTTAAGTTTCAAAAAATTTGCCTATGAAAATCAGTCCCAAGTTAGTGTGATGGTCCACACTTATAATCCCAGTACTTGGAAGACTGAGGCAGGAGAATTGCCCCAAGGTCAAAGTCAGTCTGGGCTACATAGTGAGTTCAAGACTCCATAGTGAGACCTTGTCTCAAAACAAACAACTAAACAAACAAAACAGTCCCAACTTATATTCTTACCAACGATGTAAAAATGTCTATTTCCTCTTAATTCCAACCCCAAACACCATTCTGTATGTCAGACCAACTTCATAATCTTAATAGTAATACGTTATAATAGCTAGCACTTACTGAGCACTTACCATTGCTTTTCTGAACAATGTAAAATGTGTTCAGTTCTCGCCACAGCCCTGTGAGGTAGTGGCTCCATTTTACAGAGGAGGAGAAGGGGGTCTATCCTTATCTAAGACTGAGCAGCCAGAGAAAGGGAAATCAGAGCCGGAACCTCGGTCTGGCTCCCAGCCCTCACCCACAACATGTGTGTCCACCTACCTGACTCCAGTGCGTCATTGTTTACCTCATGCCTCATTAGCATACAATAGACCCTCCAACCTTTCAAGAGGATCCAAGGGTTTTAGGAGTTCTGTGCCAGGAACTAAGGAACAATATCAAATCATTAGGTTTACCACAATCTAATATAATGTCTAACTGCATTCCATGACTCTACAGTGAAAAGACCTATGAGCTCTTTGGTGTTTTGCACAAGACTGTTGATGTGGCTCGCCCATTCGTTATGTTAGGGTTATTAATTCTCTGCCAGGCTCTTCTCTCAGGACTCCCTCCCATGTGTCTACACATCTACCTTCCTTATCGGCCTCCTGACTACAGCATGCCATAAGATCTCCTGTGGCCCTTTCGTGCAGTGCTCTCTCCATCTAAAGCCTGCCCTCCTCCACCCAGAGGATACCTACCTAACAATCCGCAGCCACTGAGTTCAAAAAACAGAAGTGACTCTGACCTCAGAGTCTTAGCTTGTTGCCCACCCGGCTCGCCACAGAGAAATCTGCTTACCCCAAAATGGGGCATGGACAAAAAGCCACGATCTCCCGTTTGGGGAAAATATTTGATAGCTTCAAAGGATAATACTAAGCAATATACCTAACCTGTGAGTTTCTACCATCTCCTCTAAGGGCAAAATGGCAGCCTAGCTACACAAAGAGCAGTCAAGCAATGCGTCAGCAGACAGAGCAAGACACTGCGGAGAATCTACTTAAGCACATAACAGATTTGAGTTGGAACTGCCATTTTCAAAGAGTAAACATCCTGCCAGAAATCAGGGACCAGACTGCAGCATACAGAAGGGTAACAGAGTGTTCACTTACGAAGTCTTCTTTCAGAAAACCAAAGGCAACATGAAGTAACTGTTTCATACTCCACAAAAAAGTAAAGCAAACAAAATCCAGGGTCAAAGTGTTCAAAGGATAGTTGAAAGGGCATCAGGAAGGCTAAGAGAAGACAGTCATGGTGGTACACACTTACAATCCCACGTATTCAGCAGGCTGCAGCAGGAGGACTGAAAATACAAGACCAGCCTGGGCTACATGGTGTTCAAGGACAGCCTTCGCTGTATGAAATCCTGTCCCAAAACTGAAAAAAAGAAGGCTGGGGATGTAGCTCTGCTGTAGGGTGCTTCCCAGTGTGAGGCCGTAAGTCCAGTCCCTACTACTGAAAAACAAAAGCTAAGGAAAGAAGATGAGGAGAGATGGAAGGATGTGGAAAGGCATTAGAAGATGCAATGACTATAACACACACCGTAGAAAACCTAGTGCATGGCACAGAGGACAGGATGAAAGTCACACAGAGAGCAAAGAAAAAGATGAGGAAGCAGCTCAGCAGCTGGAAGATCATAGAAATCAAGAGCGACAGCATCCCGCTGTTTGAATGCTGTGCTCCCGGCCGAGAGAACTCAATAGGAAGACTCAAGGACATGACAGGAAAAGGCTTCAGTAAATAGAGGAGTGCAGATCCCAACAGCTTGCCACACCTAGCCAACCGTGAATAGAAAAACCACACACACACACACACACACACACACACACACACACACACACACACTGGGGAGGTTCCCTGATCGTTCAGAAGTGAAGAACTGTGCCCCAGCACCACCAAAACAAACCAGAAATGCTAGTGCACAGCTGTAATCTCAGCATTCAGAAGGTAGAGGCGAGGATCAAGAGTTCAAGGCCATCCTCAATGACACAGGGCATGTGAGGTCATCCGTGAATCCCCTGTCTCAAAACATACAAACAAGAAAAAAGGCAAAGAAGGTTTTAAAAAACTTTTTAAAAGTTATGTGTATGAGTGTTTGTATCATGTGCAAGCAGTGCCCACAGAGGCCAGAAGAGGGTATCAGATCTCCTGGAACTGGAGTTACAGACAGTTGTTAGCTGCCATGTGGGTGCTGGAAACCAAACCCAGTCCTTTTCAAAAACAGCCAGGGCTCTTCACCACTGACCCATCTCTCCAGCTAAAAATAACTTTTAAATAATAAAAATGGAAGAGAAATCCATTAATCCTGCAGGTAGAAGTAACCACATAAGACAGGGCACCTAACTATCACATTCTTCACATGTCATCAGGGACCTGAGTGTCCCAGCAGCTCTGAGAGCTTGCTGCCCCAGTACCCAGCTCACAGATTAGCAAACTGAGCTTCAGAGGTGTCCTGAGGGCTTGAAGACACAGCCCAGAATCTGAGACATTGCCCCTGACCACAGGGCGGGAGACCAGTGTGGGTGCTTGGTGAAGCTCCGATGGCAGCCCAGAGAGAAAGGAAGCCTTCACCTGGTGACCACTTACTCTCAAGGCAACATAAGCATATTCCCAGTAATGCAGAAATCAAACCATAATACAAATATGACCTGTTCTTTAGAAAAAATGGTTTCATTTTATATGATTGAATTTCACCACAAGGGATACAGACATACCTAATTATGCTTAAAGGGATTTGAGAGAACTCATAGAATTGTTGACTATAAAACTCAGGCATGAGATCCTGCTCTTGGGAAGAGCACTGAACTGTCCTGCAGAAGAGTGGCTGAGGGATCCACTGCGAGGGATCCACTACAGTCACACTGAGGACAGCATACCACAGCCTGTACCATTGTCATGCTGAGCTGGAATCCATCTTCTCACCGGAACTGCTGAGACTCCACCCAGATCCAAGTTCTCTAAGTCTTCTTCTTTGGATCAAAGTGTGGCACATCTGTGTCTGATAGACAGAACTAAAGACACATGCTTATGTTCAAGTTTCAAGAGTTCTTCTGGGAAAGAAAGAGTTTTAGACCCTATTAAGAGAAGTCATCTGTTTTCTATACCTGAACTCATAAAGAAGATAATTCCTTCAACCAGGGAAAAGGTTCACTTGCTGAGGAACAATGTAAAAATCTTTATATCCAGAAAACAGCTAGGATACGTCCCCATGAACATCCCGCTTGGAATCTCAACACACCCTGTTCCTTGCCTATCCTGCCGTAACCCTTAATGACTGCAGGGGTAAGAATCTACACCAGCATCAGGAAGATCTTAAAACCATCCTCTGAGCAGTGAGCTGTGGCTTGAACAGTCCTGTGCTTTGGGTGCTTGGTCACCAGATGGTGGTGCTATTTTGGAAGGTGGTGGAAACTGTGAGAGGTGAGCCTCACTGGAGGAAGTAGGTCACAGGCTGTGCCTGCGGTCTCTGCTTTTTGTCCACCATGAAATGAAGAAACTCCTCTACCACATGCTCCAGCCACAACGATGTTCTGCCCAAGCACGTGGAACCAAGTGCTGAGGACTGGGCCCTCTAGGACTGTAAGCCAAAATAAGCCTTTCCTCCTTCACAGAGTTTGTGTCAGGCATTCTACCACAACACAAGTGATTAGTACAAGTGAAAGTGACTTTGAGAATGCCATATGCAAATGCATAAGACATTTTTAAGACTCCAAATGTGAAAGGGTATAAAGGAAGATTCGAATAAGAGAGTACCTAGTTCTAGAATAAGAAGTCAGTACTGAAAAATATTCTAAGTAAACATATAGATTCAGTGTATCCAAAATTCTCTTTAAAGTTAAAATTATCATAAAATTCAATTAGATGAAAAAATGTGTGAGAATGTCTAGGAAGGGATTTTTAAGTATATGTGTTTGAGAAAGAAGATATGTAGAAGTTTCCTACTTCTTGAAACATAAAAATCAGAATACATAAGAAAAATTAGAATACATAATGATTTCTGATATTCTTTCAACAATAGACAAATCAATGGAACAGAGTGAGACTCAAAATTAGATTCAGAGTAGACTGGAAATTCAGAGTATGATCCAGATGGCATCTCCAATCAGTGGGGAATAGGTTTCCAACAAATGTCATTAGAATGTTGTTAATAAATGTTACTGGCACTCTGGAAAATAAACAAAGCTGCCTACTCACTTATTTAGTCAAGAAAATGACAGGTGAATTATATTCAGGCTGTCAGCCTACAGAATGAGTGGCTTGAGCAGGTTTTTAAAAAGATTTCTTATTTATTTATATCTGTACGTGCATGTGTGTGCACACCAATGTGTGCACCTCTACACAGGCACAGGCCAGAAGAGGGAGCTCAGTGTCCTCCTCTGTGCCCTCCACCTTTTCCTTTGAGTCGGGGTTCTTTCCCTGAATATGGGGTACTATTTTTTTTGGTTAGACTGGAAGCCAGCAAGCTCCAGCAATCCTCCTGTCTCTGCCCACTGGCATTACAAGTGTTTGCAGGGATGCCTGGCTTGTACATAGGTGCTGGGATCCAAACTTCGATCTCATAATTTTGAAACAAGCACTCTGAACCAGTGAGTCAGCTCTCCAGGCCCTTGAACAACCAACCTCTTCTCTTGAGGTTCTGGAAGCTAAAAGTACAGGATCCAGGGACTAGTAGAGTGTGTGTGTGTGTGTATGTGTGTGTGTGTGTGTATGTATGTATGTATGTTGTGTGTGTGTATGTATGTATGTTGTGTGTGTATGTGTGTGTATGTATGTATGTTGTGTGTGTGTGTATGTATGTGTGTGTGTGTGTTGAGCACTCTCCCTAGTGCCTACCTACTCACAGTGGCCTTACATGGCCTTTCTCTTGTGCTTGCAAGGCAAGACGGAGGCAAAAACCAGCTCTCTGGAATTTCTTCTTCCACAAGGACACCAGTCCTACCAGATGAGAACTTCTCCTTTATGACCACATTCAACCTCAGCCTCTTCCTGTGAGCTCTGTCTTCAGCTGCAGCCACACTGAGTTTGCAGCTTCCACATCTGAGCTGGGAAATGGGGGTGATTCAGTCTATAACATGAAATCTTTATAAAAACATAAAGATTTATTTTATTTATGTGTATGTGCCTAAGTAGATGTAAACCACATCTTACAGGTGTCCACAGAGGCCAGAAGAGGGTGTTGGAGCCCCTGGCTCTGTAGTTACAGGTGACTGTGAGATATTTGACATGGATGTTGGGAATCTAACCTAGGTCCTCTGCATGAGCAGCAAGTGCTCTGAACCAGCTGAGCTATCTCTCCAGCCTCAGATCAAACCGGGAGTATGGTGTACACTCCTGAGTCCCAGCACTCAGGAGGCTGAGACAGAATTGCCACAAATCCAATGCCAACCTCAGCTACATAGTGAGACCTCCATCCCAAACCCAGATATCTAAATATAACAAATGAAACCATAAGAGCACTTGAAAGTTAGGAGTCCATCTTTTGTAATGTAGATTTGACAAAGTCCTTTCTAATCGTACCACAAAGTCCACAGTTCATAAAATGAAGTCAAAGTTTTGACTGCATCTTTACAATTTTCCTATGGTTAGAAAAAAATCTCCTAATCAATAAAGGAAGAAAAGTATTGGCTGTGTAAACAATAGAGTTAATTCCTCAAAATAGAGCAAGCTCTAAAAATCAATAAAGGGGAAAAAAAGAGCCCTGGCTTTATTTTCTTTAATTGAACAAACACTATATGAATAAGTACTTTAAAAGGGAGAAGTGCCAGGCCTGGTGGCACACATCTTTAGCCCAGCACATGGGAAGCAGAGGCAGGCAGATCTCTGTGAGACTGAGGCCAACTCTAGTCTATGAATTCCAGGCCAGCTGGGGCTACAGGGAAACTCTGTCTCAAAAAAAGGGTGTGTGTGTGTGAAGTGAGACTGCTCAAACAGGGAGACATCCACCTTCATGAATACCACCATGAACGCTACCGGAAACACAGCTGAAAATAACACTGAAATACAGAATGCCAAGCTTTCCATCTGGGAGACTCCTCCAGCCAGACCCCGCTTCGACACCTCCATCACCTCCCGATAGTCGGCTCAGATTTTGAACCCATCACTGGATAGTACCCTCACAGACCTGGCCAGATGTGTGCTATGTTCTGCATCAGCAACAGCCCTTTTGCTGTCTAGAGTAGACACTGACATAATCTTCCTGAAGGGCAGTTCTTGCTGTTCATGAAACTGTCCATTACAAATGTTCTTTAACCCAGAATTGTCACTTGTAGGAAATCACACTAAGGAATTGATTTCACAGGTAAGGATAAGGGCAGCAAGAGGTCCTTAGAACACATTTTAAGCATCAAAATTGGTAATAACTGTCCCTTGGCAGGCATTGACAATCATAGACCATCATTTCAGTGATGTAGCTCTGTGTAAACTGAGCGGAAAAGCACTTTAAAAGCCGGGGCACGGGGCTTTCATGAGAGTGGGATGGGCAAGCTATCCTGGTCCTGTGAAGCCATGTGTACAACAATGGTTGGGAAGATGTGATCTCCAAGTGGTAAGATTTCAGTGGATTTTACATTTATCTTTGTACTTAGGAACAAAAAACTATTATTGTGTGTTCACCGATGTTTCATCATTGTGACAGTTTCCTGAGCGAAGTGATTTAGGAGCTAAGATGGCTCACAGTTTCAGAGGTTCCGGTCAATAGTGGGCTGGTTCCGTTGTTTCTGGGCCGTGGTGAGCAAGAACATTGTGACAGAAGGACATGGTAGAGCAGGGCTTCACTTCGTGGTGGTCAAGAAGCAGGAAACACAACCAGAAGTAACTAGGGTCAGGATGTATCCTTCAAAGCAGACTGCGAGCCGTCCACTTCTTCCAGCCAGTCCTACCTTCCACTGCTCCACATCTTGCAATAGTCTATACAAATTCTGAATCCATCAGTGAATTAGATTACTTGATAATATACTCTTGGACATGGTCTACTCTCCTAGATATCTCTCAGTCCGATCAGTATGAACCATCCCACATTCCAAAGACAGTAAAACTCCTTCGGTAGTGAAATTCTTTCCAGGAATTGTCTCTTCTACAGAGGTGTCATGTGTCCCTGAGGGTTCAGTTCCTCCTGTGCATGCATGTTTTGGGAACGGGTGTGCTGGTACCAGGAGAGCAGTGGCCACGCAGGGCAGGAAACAGAAGGGGCCCTTTCTTCTCTCTCCATGTGGCGCCTCACCACTATGCGCTCAGCCTCGAGCGAATGGCATCAAATCTAGGAGGTGGGCTTTTGTTGCTGTTTTATTTTGTTTTGTTTTTATGTGTATGAGTGTTTTTTGCCTGCATGTATGTAAGTACCCTGAATGATATGCAATGCCTGAGGAGGCCAGAAGAGGGCAGGCATCAGATCCCCTGCAACTGGAGTTATAGATCCTTGTTAGCTCCCATGTGGGTGCTGGAAACTGAACCTGGGTGCTCTGCAAGAACAGTCAGTGCTCTTAACCACTGAGCCACCTCTCCGGTCCCCAATTAATTTTTTTAAAACCAATCCAGAAGATTAAAACATATGGTTAAACTTATGGATCCAAACTAGAAAATTCTAAGCCAAAACTGATAAAGTTGGTGAGTCACAAGGCAAGAGTGACTGGTGATTCTAGAACTGAGATCAGATAGAAGGAGAACCTTTTACTTAAACCAAAGAATAGGGCAGGGCATGTTCTGTCCTGCCAGAAAGCAGCTGGTAACCCCATCTGTAGTGGCACCCACCACATTGCTGCTTGCAGAACTGACAGCTGGATGTGCTGTGTGTGCAGTATGTCCCCCAGGAGGACGGAGGTGTTAGCTAAGTCAGGCCTGTGCAGTGTGTAGTGTGTCCTGTCAGAAGGACAGGGTTTGTTAGTGGCTGCTGAGACTACATCAGGCCTGTGCAGTGTGCAGTGTGCCCCTCCAAGACAGGACATAGCAGTGCCCACTGAGACGCAGTCAGGGCTGTGCCACATGCAGGGGACAGGGTGTATCAGTGCCTGCCCAGGCTAAGTCAGGCTGTGTGTGACTCACAACCTACTGACTCTCCCTAGAAAAGCAGCACTTCCTGCACTTCTAGAAGCCCTCTGCGTCAGGACCAAGGTGGGTCCTTGCTGTGTTCGCTCTTCACCTCAGTGGTTTGCATCTCCATGCCAATTACTCTTTGGGCAACGTTCCAAAATGCCTGAGTTATGACTCTGGGTTTTGGTTTGTTTCCTTTTTAGACAGGGCCTTAAACGTGCCATCCTGCCTCAGGCTTCTGAGTGCTGGAATTTCAGGCGTGCTCCACCATTCCTGGCTGGGCTGTGACTTTCTTTATAGGAAGTGGGAAGTAAGACTGAGTGGTGGTCAGTCAGATGGGACTTCTATCTTGACTTGGCTAAGTCACGGGCCAGGGCGCGTGACGGTCAGGTGTAGGCTGCACAGGCTCAGGGCTGCTGCCCTGTGGTGGCTGTACAACTTGCGGCTCTCACTGGGGTGGCCTTGCTGGCACTGGCACAGCCCTCACATCCATGCCCCTCAGAATCACCCCGTGTGCAGCCTACCTCTGATGTGAAGAGAAAGCAGTCACTGCGATGACAGCGGCCAGCCCACAGAGAGACCCGGGCCTTAGAGTTTGTAGTGGACTTTCTGTTGTGTTGATCATCTGCTCACCTTCAGGTATGCCAGATGCTCTCTGGAGACTACAGCCTCCACTTCCCACCCAGACCCATTTCTCAATGACTAAGAATCGCTGTGTTGATCTAGGGTCTGCTGAAGGCTGTGATACACAAGTGTATGGAGGTTGCACTTAGTGTGTTGGTCTCATACTTCCCAGTGTTGGATGAAAGGGGCGTTCCCAAGAATTCACCCTGCAGCTTTCAATCAGAATTTAATCACGTCATACACTTGTGATATCCTAAGGGTCTCTTTGGGATTGAGGGCACATGGCGGCCTCTGTGATGCAGTGCACCCGGCCTGATCTTACAGAGATATGGTTGGCGAATGCTGGCTGCTCTAAGCTCCAGTCCTGGCTTTGTTGTCTGGGGGTGGAAGGAGGAACAGTCAAAACCAACCAACATGCTTTTAATTGATTCCCAGTCACACTGTTCAATAGACCAGGACTGTTGAGAAGTAGGTACGGGTCCTTCGACTTCAGATGCACAAGATAAGTGCAGTGGGTGTCACAGCAAGAGCAGTAATTATGTCATCTGTCTTGTCATGGAATGTGACTATAGTAATTGCAACATTTTCTCCCATCATTGAAGCTTGTAATTATAGTGCAACTAACAGCATTATGAGCTAACTTGGGCTGTTTTAATCACCTCTTTTACTTTGAAATGCAATGGGAAAATTCCACAGTTGTTCCCAGGCTACCTATTTCTCTCAGCATCTGCTGCTTTGTAACCCTAACAGCTGGGTGCTGAGGTGGGAGTCAGGGATGCTCAGGGCCTTGCCACAGTGAACTTGACACTTAATGAGAAAGCATCAACAAGAAGGCAGTTGCCGGTTTTCTACCACAATAAAATCTTGTCTTCGAAATTATCTTTTATGTTTCAAAGGCAGCAGATGTTTTAGAATCTGGTGATGTCTGCCACCATATTTTGTAGGAAGAAAACCTCCAGCCATAAAAATCAATCTAAGGCTGATTAAGAAAAACCTTCCCATTTAGTCCTGGCAGCCATTAGGCTAATTAATGCTCAGATGGCATGCTGTGGGCCAGAGGATTCGTGACTTTTCTCACTGCTATAACAAAATGCCTGACAAAGAAACTTAAGAGTTTATTTGGCTCTTGGTTTGAAGATACAATCCATCATGGCAGGGAAAGCATGATGGCAAAGCATGAGGCAGCTGGTCACATGGCATCCACAATCAGGAAGCAGAGAGAGTCGGATGCTGGTACTCAGCTCACTTTCTCCTTTTTATTTGTTCCGGCACCCCAGCACATGGGATGGCATCACCAACATTCAGTTAGGTCTTCCTGCCTTAGTTAAACCTTTCTGGAAATACTGTCATAGGCACACCCAGAGGTGTGGCTCCTAAGTGTTCGAAATCCTAATCACCAGTCAGGATGTCATCTTTCATGAGTGAAGTGCCTAAAAACAGCCATTACCTGCATTTAGCTTCTCTGATCACATTGTGGTAAACACCAGCAAACAGTGAAGATACTTTGCTTATATGGACACAAATGGACTTTGGACCTTTGTGAAATGAGGGGGTCTGATTGAGGTGGAAACTCCCTTGATGACTTTGATGTAAAATGATTTACACTCCATTAGACGAAGCTGGGTCTAAGTAGGCCATTCTTTATAGCATAAGTGCCTGAGTCTGTTTTCTGCAGCTGTAACAGAATCTTACAGTTGGATAATAAATAGAAATGAAGGAAGGAAGAAAGAAGGAAGGAGGGAGAGAGGGAGGAAGGGAGGGAGGAAGGGAGGGAGGAAGGGAGGGAGTGAGAGAGGGAGGGAGGGAGGGAGGGAGGGAGGGAGGGAGGGAGGGAGGATTGAGGGAGATCAGCGTGTTTCTCACAATGTGAGACTGGGAAGTTCAGAGCAAGGCACCCGGTCAGGCACTCCATCTGGCAACACTTGCCATTACATGGTACAAGAGCAAGCCATCAAGGACAAAGCAGGAAGCGAATCAGACCAAATTCTTCCTTTTGTCCTGGAACACCTTAACCTATTCATAAGGGTGGGGCCCTCATGACCCAGTCACCCCATCAATGACCCTTTTGTAAGTATGTTAACTTTCTATGTGAGTTTGGGAAGAACTTTAAAGGGCAACAATCATGTGTCAATAATTCTGCATTCATCTAGAAAATTAGTATGGTGTGAAACCAACCCAGGTCCACACATGTACTCTTAAACAAAGCACTTTTACTTGGCACCAAGTCTGGCTTCGGCCGTTCAGGTGTGAGGACGGGAGTACTTCTCCATCATGGGGGAACAGTTATAACTAAGCAACCATGATCTGAAAAGCGTGGCTGAAAAAGATCTAAGAACAAACTGTTTCCTGCAAAGGAAGATTGTAGCACCAAGGACAGTCTTACCTTTAGGATGTGGCAGGAAAATTTCTAGACAGAACCTGCTCAGAACTGGGCAGGCCAAGCATGGCATAATTGTCTGGGTGTTGCAGACACTGGGTTGTGAGGGAAGAAGACACAGTGGCGTGAAGGAGTATGGGTCTTGCACAGCCTCTACCGTGCTGGCCCACCCTGCCACACACAATTCTGACATCTCCGATGTCTTGTCTGAGATCTGTTTGGCCTTGAAGTAGCTCTCAGAACTAAGTTAGTCTAGTTCCCCTTACAACGGTTGTTGTTAACTGCTTCCAAAGATAAACTGGACAAGAGATCACTCAGCAAGCCAGCTGCCACCCACAGCTGATGGATCATACACATAGGCCTCAGTCTATGGCCAGGCCTCGGCCACCACATCTGTGACACTTTAGAAGATGCTGCTGTCACAGTGCCTTCCTTATTTCTGAATCTTCTCAGCCGGCTCCAGTGGACAAGAGCCTTTCCCTCTTCTTTCCCTGGCATCTTCTTAGTTAGCTCAGCAAAGTAGATGGTCAGGAAAGGTAAGTTCTGGAAAGAATTCAAAATCAGCAGAGCACAGTCAGAAAACAAATGAAAGTAAGCTGGTGAGATGGTTCGGCAGGTGAAAGAGCTTTCCACTAAGCCTGATGACCTGAGTTCAATCCCTGTAACCCACATGGTGGAAAGAGAGAACCTACTTCTGCAAACTGTCCTCTGATCTCCATATGTGCACCATGGTATGCACATGTATGCACACATATACATACACACATACAATAAATAAATGTAAAAACGTTTTTTAATGGGATAGATGGTATAGTGACTAATCTTGATTGTCAGTTTATCTGAGATTTAGAATCACCTAGGAGACACACTCTGTACTTGTCTGTGAGGATGGCCCTACTCCATGGGCTAGGGCTCCAGACTGAACAAAAAGGAGAAGGCGAACTGAGTACTGGTTTTGTCTCTCTTCTTCCTGACTGTGGACTCAGCGTGACCAGTTGCCTCACGCCCCTGCCACCATGCCTTCCCCACCATGATGCACTGTGCCCTCAAACTGTGAGGCCCAATAACCCTTCCTTAAGTGGGTTTTGTCAGGTGTTTTAGCAGAGCAACAAGAAAAACAGCTAACTAGAACACTGACAACGGTGTGATGGTCAGGTAAAAGGCCTAAATGAACTCATAAGAGTTTCCCTGAGGCCAGGGACAGAGATGAGGCATCCTGGGAAGAAGAAGTGGTTCCATATAGCCTCCTCACAGGGCTGGCCTGGAAAACATGCCCGGTGGTTGACAGAGGGGCCGCTACGTGGATTCGGTAGCCTCTGCATCCCTGGTGCCTGTGGGGAGACTGAGGCAGATTTTGCATCTCCGCCTGCTGAGCAGGCTGCTAGAAATGGACGTGACTGACAGGAAGCTTAGCCTCTACTTGGAAGGTTGCAGCACATGTGGGCATGCAAGTCCCCCACGGCTATACCTGCTGTTCTCACTGTGTGACTCCTGATCTGTGTGTCTGTCACAGTCGTCTCTGTGTCCCAAGTTCCCATCCCCTGTCGTGGCTTCACAGACCCCCTTCAGGATTGCTCTTCCCCTGGAAAATTCCCATATGGGTGTTTTATAAACCACTGAAAACTTCAAATACTCCCATTCAACTCAACATGTAGTTGTTTAAGATCTAAAGTACTGACCATGCTGTTAAAGGCCACAGGTCAGCTGCATAAAACAAGCTTAGAGGTCTCTAACAATACTCCTGAATCTTAATCAGGAAGATAAAGCTCAGAGAAGGTGAATTCCTTGCCGGAGATCACACAGCAAGCTTGGCGGATGGGATAGGACTAAAAGCAGTCAGGGATGGAGATCAACAATCCCAGGTAGAAAGGGAACTTCCAAATTTCCACGCTCCCAACAAACGGAGCCTTTGTCAGGATTTCGGTCAACTCATTCACTCAACTCCTAATTGACTTATTTGAAGAAAAATATCAATTTATATCTCCTAGCATTATCTGTAGGATTATAGCCAGTATGGACACAGGCAGGACTGAGTTGGAAATCAGAAGGATGAATAAAATGTGAAAAACCCCAAAGCAGATATGTGTGGCTTGCCAAGATGGAGGGTTTAGAATACTTTCCCAGTCACTTGTTTATCATTCTGGAGAAGATGCAGCCACGGAGTGTACTAGGGATGGCTTGGGACTACGTGAACTTCCCCTGCCTCTGAGCGCCTAATACGCACTTTCAAGAAACAGTATAATTGGCAGGCTAGGCTGAGTTAACACCACTGTCCATCTGCCAAGTGCATAACACAGGTGCCCAGTGAGAGGAACAGGCCACTCCCACTCCCTCACTGGACACTCCTACACACCCTGCCCTAAGCCACCCTGCCCTTTCGCTGGACTCAAGCTGGGGGAGGTTTGTTACACAATTTCCATTTGGCAATTAAGAACAGTCTAAAGGAACTTTAGATGGGAACGGCTTCCTGGTCAGGACAATGTTCTGTGCAAGGAGTGGCTGCCTCCCTTTAAAAGAGGTGGGCTTGGGTTGGTGAGATGGCTCTTCGGATAAAGACACTTTCTGTTCAAGCCTGATGACCTGAGTTCAATCCCTGGAACCTACATAAAGATGGAAAGAAAGTGAAATGTAGTAGTGCACACCTTTAATCTCAGAACTTGGGAGGCAGAGACAGGTGGATCCCTGTTCCTGATCTACACGGGGAGTGCCAGGCCAGCTGAGGCTACAGGGGGGCCCTGTCACACACACACACACACACACACACACACACACAGATGGAAGGAAAGAACAACTCCACAAAATGTTGTCTTTTGACCACTACATGTGCTCTGCGGCAGATGCCCTCCCTCAGTAATAATAAATACATTGTTACAAGATGTGGGCTAATAAATCAGAGCTGAATAGGGGCCCTGCTGAAGGGGACATTGTCTCTCTTGGTTTGGTCATGAAGGTGGTCTGCAAAAAATGAAACATCTTCACAAGATGCTGGAATCGAACTCAGAGCCTTGAGTAGACAGGCAATTGCACTCGCAGTGAGCCACACTCTTGGCATGCTGCTGGGCCTGTTTGAATGCTGACCTGGGACTGCAGGGCAGCAGCTCCTTGCAGCATCTTCCAAACCTGTCTCTGTCTTGTTTGGTCATGCGTACCATGCGGCATGTCTCTGGGCATGACTATTCTTCGTGGACCTCCTCCCTGGACCGGCTCTGTAAACTGCCTTTAACCAAGCTCGTGTGCTGTGTCCCCACAGGTCTCCCAGGCAGCCGCAGACCTCCTGGCCTACTGTGAAGCCCACGTTCGGGAGGATCCCCTCATCATCCCAGTGCCTGCCTCAGAAAACCCCTTCCGGGAGAAGAAGTTCTTTTGTACCATTCTCTGACACCTGTGGTGATGAAATGTGTCCTTTTCTGTTGTGAATCCTGTGTAGACTGTGCATGCTCACCCATGAGGCAAGCCACTCACACCCGTCCTATCCCCGCCCAACCTGTCATGACCTGGGCTCTTCCCGTCTTATCCTATTTTCTTCATGATGTACAATTTCTTCTGTTTTGTTTCCGTTTTAGCTATCTGCATCCATAGAAAGGAAAACATTTTTATAGCCAGATAACAAATGTGCCATGCAAAAGTATAGATTTAAGAGTTTACAGTTTTTAAACATTAATTCCCAAATGTAAATACATCAAGTAAATAAATTTCAGTGACTAATTCACTGAAATATACACCATGCCCGAGTCCCCCACGTACAGTAAGTATCAGACGAGAGCACTTTGCTGGCATGTGCGCGGGAGCTCCCCTGCCCGCTCCTCTCCCTTGGCGTCTCCCTCACAGGACCGGGACAAGTCTCTTACCACGGCTTCTGGGGCCATGTGGCCAGGCCCCGGTGGGTGGCTGTTGGCTCCACTGCTTCTCAGTGACCATTCCAGAGCTGGAGCTTCTACTGATGCATTTGTGGTGTAAACCTTGGGGCAGCCTTGACCTTAGATACTCATCACATAGCCATCAGGGCATACACTCCAGCCAGACCCCCTGGGTCGTCTCCTCACTGCAAAGGCCACTCTTCGTGCTTGCTCCTTCCTACTTGGCATTTCTAATGGGGGCACAGCACTGGGCCCTCTGGGTCCTCAGCAGGGTAGCCCCTGCCCTGAAGGAGTGAATTGGAGTGAGTTACCCTGTCAGTCACTGATCTGAGAGTCCGTGGGTCCTACCATATTTAACCTAACAATAAACATGGTGAGGGGGATTGTTTAGAGAGGAGAGTCCCAAGGCACAGAGGCATGTTAGCCCAAGGCTACAGACAGGAGTAAACAAACCCGGACTTCCATGCCAGCAATCTAGCCCCAGAACCCTCCCTGAACCCCTGAACTGTGATACCTGCCAGATGTGCCAATCCACAAACAATTTCAACTGGACACATGAAGCAAACATGCTCATCACATCAACCGCATCACACGGCTGCACGCCTTGCTCCCACCTTTGCTAAGGGAAGTCTCACAAGCTCAGATTCCAGCAGTTTAGGAAGGATGGTGTGTGTGTGCCCCGAAGACCAGACAGCTGTTAGCCTGTGGCCCTCTAGAACCCCGTCATGCCCTCCTGATGAAGGAGGGAGTAACTGTAGTTGCTGAGAGTTGTGTGAGGAAGTTTGTTCTGTCAGGTCATTTGGCTCTGGAAGAGGCCTGCTGTGTGCTCCAGGGCAAGCCATTGTGTGCCAAGCTGTTCTAACCAGCAAACTGGAGACAATGTTAATTACCCCTCCTGCTTTTCTGCCAGGGAGGACATCAAGCGAGGCTCTGATTATCATTGAAGACCAATGCCTGCTAGATGACAAGCAGTAAAATTGAGAAGGATGCATGGCTTCATAGACACCATGGTTCAGATGATAAAGAATGTAAGATTGCCTCCAAAGAGGCAATTATAATTTTCAGATCAATGCGTGTTGCTGCCCTTGTAGACCGTCCTGGCCGTCCCTTGCAGCCTTTGTGGAGACCATTCATTAGTGCGTACTGGTAATACGCCGGGAAGCTGTGTGCAGAATGCAGCAGCCCGTACATGAGCTGAGAGCCTAAGACTCTGTGTGGCTGTGACAAGGATCTCTTTATTCTGTGGCTCACGCTGGATTCATTAACCTGACAGAGTGAACCATGAGCCACAAAAACTGAGGAAGTGGGACGACACCAAGGGTTTGCACTGATCTCATTTCCAACTGTCTTTCTTACCTTCCCCCGGTCCACTGGTAACTGTCCTGGGAAGACAGTCCCACTCCACTCTTAGGTGCCATTGAGCTTTCCTGCCCCCGTCCATCTCCCTACCTCTCCCTTCTAGCTTTCTGTTAACTCTTTGAGTCTCTGAGCGCCATCCAGTAAACACGTTATTCCATGAAATATCCCAGTTGGATGTAAATACTGTGTGACCTGACATTTCTAGTCCTGGATATATACTCAACAGAAATATGCATATTCATCAAAAGTAATACACTAGAGTGCCCAGAGAAACACTGTTCCCCACAGCCCCAAACCAGAAAGAGCCTGAATGCCCATGTGGAAGAGATTAAGCACATGAGGGTGATTCACAGGGTGGAATCTGCACCGGACCCAGAAGGAATTCTCCACCCAGGGCAAGCAGCGCATCTCACGCCTGGTGGGGGTGAGGAACCTGTAAGGCCAACCCTATAACCATTTTCACACAGTAGAAAGCCTGGCGGGGGAACCTGTGAAGTTCCAAGGAGGGACAGTAGCTGCTCTCAAAGGGGCAACTGGGAGGAGGTGCATGAGGGGCTTCTAGAATGTTCTGTCACTAGATCTGGCTGGCCGTCACCTGTGTAGTTTGTGAACGTTCTCCCAGCTGTTTACTTTTGGGTGCTTTTCTGTATGTGTGTTACTCTTCAATAAAAAGTTGGGTTTGTGACTACCAATGGTAGATCGCTCTGTTATTTCTTTTTTCTTTCTTTTTTTTTGGGGGGGGGGCACTTTGTTCAGTGTTTGACTCCTCCTTAGCTGTCATTAACGCAACATTAATAACTCACAACATTAGTGGGATATTTTAAGGGTGTGCTTGACAACATTCTGAAGTGCAAATACGAACAATCCCCAGCTGTCTGGCTGGAAGGAGCTGCCAGCACCATGCAGGTGGCTCCCCACACAAACACCATGCTGTGTGATTTGTGGGGAAACAGTGAGGCACCCTATGTGACTTCCTCTGGGTGACTGAGATGACATTAGCCTCCTGCTCTCTGACCATCAGGAAGGAAGGGATGGGAGAGCCTGCCAGGAGTCCCCATCACTGGAGCCCACCCTTAGGGCAAAAGCCCAAGATATCACAAGGCCTTGTGGTGAGGCAGAGCTGACCAGGCAGGAGCCTCCTGCACTCTGCTCCCACCGACCTCCGGCCTCGCGTGGTCCCCAGGCTGTCTGTGCTGATTCCCCTCTCTCTCAGCTCCGCAGGGTCTTTGCTGTTCTCCCTCACAGCTCTGCATGGAGAGAGTCCCAGGGCGATCACAGAGCAGCGCCCTGCCCGACTGGGACTCCCTACAAGGTCTTGCCTTTGATGCTGAGCTCCTGCCCCTCCCTCCCCAGCAACCCCCTCCCCGGCCCCCCAGACCTTTAGGAGGAAGCGGGAAGCGTCAGCACACACACAGCCAAGAGTCACAGGAGAGAGAAAGTAATCGGGAGAAGGGGTTCTGCTCGGTGACTGCTGGAACTTGAGATGAAATAATGACGGCCGACATAGTGACGTGAGAAGGAGGGGGTGGCTAGGACAGAGTTTCGTCGCACTGCCACTTCCTCACCCTCCGGGGATAGGAAGACACAGAGATCATGGGCACCCCAACTTCCAGTCCCTCTCCCGGGATGGGCGCCTCACCCCACCCTCCGCAGACCCCAGCCCCGGAGCAGCCGTGGTGGTGGATGAGCTGGTCAGCCTCCGTTTCATGCTCCTGGACTGGAGTGTGGACAGCCTAGGGACGCCTGCTGGTCGCAGCCTGGCATTCTGTTACGTTTTAACAATATTTTTTATTATGTGTGCACATGTGTTTGTTTACCTGTGTGTGGGTGTGGCGGTCAGAGATTGACACTAAGTATCTCCCTCAGTTATTGGCTACCTTAACTTTTGAGGCGGGGTCTCTTCACTGAACCTGGAGGTCACCGTTGTGACTAGACTGACTGATCAGCAGGTCCCTCTCTGGAACCCACCTGTCTCCACGCCCAGAGCTGGCGTTACAGACATGTGCTGCCACACCTGGCTTTTAGGTAGGTTTGGGAGTCCCAAGCTCACATCCTCATGCATATGCAGCAGGTATGTTCTGCCAAGCCATCTCCTTAGCCCCTCCATTTGGTTTTTAATCAACTCTCTGGTTGATTCTGTTTTAGTTACAATGATTGCTAACTTCTGACATTTTCAAACTCACTTGTGGGAATTAGCCACAGGCAGCTTTTCCAACCATGGTTCCTCATTGCTGTGGCATGGCCTCAGATGGCCTGCGCACTCTGCCCTAACTCTCCAGTGTTCCTTCCATACCTCACTCCTTTAAACCTTGGGCCCCTCTGCACTGCAATTATGGGAGCCTGCCTTGTGGACTATGTTCTCTGCTGCCACAGAGCCTTTGCTCCTGCTGTCCTCTGCATCTCTATGCCAAGTCTATTTATTTTATAGATCTCAATCCAAGATTAGTAAAGAATCAACCTTGTATAGCCTCTCTGACCAACTCGCATTCGTTTCTAGGGTCTCCTGATGTGGCAAGCCAGTTTTACATCTGTACTAGTGTTTCCAAGGAAGACCTGCTCCCCTACACTGATGCAAACCCCAGGAGGGTGGAGGCCCTGGTGTCACTCACTGTTGTGTCCCCAGCACTGAGCAGGTCACCTGGTACATGATATTCACTCAGTAAGTACCACCTGGGCTAGGGCTGTGGCTCAGTGACAGAGAGCTTACCTAGCATATACAATGGCCTGGGTTTGATCTTTAGCACCACCAATTTTTTTTAACAAATGTGTGAACATTGCTACTAGTTCAATGGCAGACTTCAGGTTCCCATTGTCAATACTGTCTGGATTTGAATCCAAATAGATCCACCTGAGGCCATCACCACACGGCCCATTTTCACTGTAACGAGTTTAAAACTGAAAGATGGGGCTGCGGAGATGGCTCAGCTAGTAAAGTGCTTTCCACACAAACACAAGGGCTTGAGTTCAAACCCACGTAAAAGAGCTGGACTCTGGTGAGCGCTTATAATCCCAGAACTGAGAAGGCAAATCTTGAGGCTAGCCCAGAACAAAGAGAGACCCTGTCTCAAAAAACAAGATGGACCACTCCTGAGGAACGACAACCCAAGGTTGACCTCTGGCCTCAGCACACAATTGCACACACCCCCAAACATATGCATCTACACCCACGTGCACGCACGCGCACACACATACACACGCTGGTCTCCTAAGCTGCTAAGAAACCATGGAGGCACACTGTTGGCCTCAGCCTTGTTGCACTTTCTCACCACTTAGAAGCCATAAATTACCTGCATGCTACAAATGCTGCTTCACACTGTGGAGCTGAGCACCAGCTTGATGGAGGTAATTAAGGCCAGGGGAGGGCTGCCTCTGGGTAAGAAATGGAAGAATAGCTGGAACAGGGAGCCAGGTTCCTCCAGTGAGCCACAAAGGCAGTGGGAGTCAGGGTAGTTCATGGTCGGGGAGGTGGGGGTAGTTAAGTGTTTCCATGAAGAAAGAGGCCTGTTATTAGCACAGCTGGGGGGGCTGGACAAGTGTTCATTCTCCGACTTTTCTTTCCAATTCTCTTGGTAAAATTCTTACCATTTACTTGGAGCTTTTTACATTTTTATTAGATTTTGTTTCCATTTTTTGCTTTTAAGTTAAATTAGACTTCATTTGATTCCATTTTAAGTGTAAGCCAATCCCTGAAACAGAACAAAGGAATTGGTTGTCCTGAATGCTTTGAGGCCACTCTCCCAACCCTGCTTCAGGATGCAATAATTGTGCTCATCTTAACTCTGCCCAGTCTCTGACATCCGGACACTCAGACCCACCTAGGCACAGCCCACTTTTAGTTCAAATTACATAGGAACAAGCCAGTGACAAAGGACAGGAAGGGACTTGGGACATGGCTTCACGGCAAAGTGCTTGCCTGGCATGTGTGAGGCCCTGGGTTCAACCTCAGTACCACCAAAAATAAAAGACAGGTAGCTTAGGGGACAAATAATGACCAAGTCAGGAATATTTATAAGCCTGAAAAGCAAAAGAAACAAGAAGGGTGGAAACAAGCCTGGGCCTGAGAACCCAGAGAGTCTTGTGTTGACCTCTGGGTCTGTCCTGTGCTGGCTTTGCAGATGCTCAAAGCTTTTGTTCCCTCCAGCAGCCACGTGAACATAACGGCAGCCCTCTGGGAAGGCTCTTGAATATTTGGTAAACTAACACAAGAAGAAGGTAGCATTGCCTGACACAACATGTGCTCCCTAAACAGGCTCTGCCTCAATCGCAATTATTGTGAAAAAGGACCCCACAGAGACTCAGGATTTGGAACAAAACTGTGCCGCTTGCCAAAGGTGTACTGTAAAGAGAAAGCAACATGTATCAGACAGTAGGCAGCACCCATCACACTCCAGCGCCTTGGTGCACCAAAATCACAAGCTTTTTGTGCATAAACGTAACTGCAGATGCCTATACTGCCTTGGGGGCTGGGGGCCTCCCAATCTACCTAGAAGACAAGCGCTCACCATGGTCAGCAGTGGAGGATGCAGTCAGATGTGTGATTATGACTGCAGACTTCAGAGTGGCTATCTAAAAGGGTGATGGGTGAAGGATTGAAGTGTCTGTCAAAGTCTATGAAGGGTTCCCAGTATTCAACCAAGGGAACAAGCCATTGCATGTATCTCTGGTGACTAGGGCTTTATTTTCTTTCCAGTCACTAACCAGGAGTGCTGTGCCAGGTTGACATCACCATCTGGTACTTTCTGGTTCACTCCAACTGTTTGAGCCAATACACAAGGCATCAGAAGATGAGATGCTGGACTGTTCTTTGCAATACCGGCCTATGCAGGGTCTAGAGGAGTGCTGGGTGAGGAATGATGCCCACAGTGCCTCAGGCTAGGCTAGGGATGAGGATGACTGTAGGCAGTATTTGGTGATCCAGTCAGCAGAGAGTCCATGTTATGGCCAGTCCAGGCTGCTACAGCAGAGTAACAAAGGGGGCTAGGAAGACTGTTCATTAGACCTGAGTTCAGTCCCCAGATTATAACAACATAGGAAGTTAGAAACCAGCCTAGAATAGACGAATTCCTATTGGGAAAGGAAAGGAAAAAAAAGAGCACATTGAGTTTACCAGTATAACATTTATATTCAGCTAAATACAAGTGATTAATTTTCTCATGATCACATGGAGTCAGATGTATTTGTTTATACTGGATATTATATTTTTAGCACCCAGATAACCACAATCAATTCCCAAGAGTTCATTTGCTCACTAAAGTCTTTATTAACTTGCATATAATTAATGCGAATCTTGGGCACATGTTTTATTTCAACAGAGCTATTTACATTTTTAGAACATATTTGTTTACTGAATTACCAAATGTAATAAGCCATCTCTACAGCTTTAGCCTTAATTGGGACAAGAAAAGAGAACTTTCCATGACAAAATTTTCTCTAAACACTCAACCAAATGAGATCTGTCTAGCCAAGGTAATCAGTGGTAGATTTAGAATCCTAACTTTAAAATACATATGTTCTATGGCTGGAGAGATGGCCCAGCAGTTAAGAGCACTTGCTGTTCTAGCAGAGGACATGAGTTCAGTTCCAAGCACCCACATGGTAGCTCACAACTGTCTGTAACTCCAGTTCCAGGGATCTGATGCCCTCTCTAGCCTCTGCAGGCAACAGGCACACATGTGGTTAACATACATACTTGCTGGCAAAACATTCATACATGTAAATAAATATTTAATATATGTATATGTTATTATGGTTTCAATCTGACTGGCCCCCAAAGGCTTCTGTGTTCAGAAGTGGGAGGAGGTGATAAAAACTTGAGAGATGAGGCCTGATTGAAAGAAGTCAGTTTCTCTCTCTCTCTCTCTCCTCTCTCTCTCGTCTGTGTGTGTGTGTGTGTGTGTGTGTGTGTGTGTGTGTGTGAACAGCTCTGCTTCATCACGTGCTATCCACCATTATTATCCAGGCCCAAATAACAGGCTGAAACCTCTAAAGTCCCTGGATCTGTGAGCAAAAATAAACCTTTCCCCCTGGGTACTTTCTCAAGGTAAAGGGAAATAGCTGACATGTTATAAACATGTCTTATAAACAACACCAGAAGGCAGGTTTCCGAACAGTTGTTACCTGATTCTTCAATGTGTGTTTTCATCTGTTTGCTTTGAGGTAATGTCTCACTATGTAGCCCAGGCTGGGTTTGAATTCCCTTGCCTCAGCCTCCCGAGTATGTGAGCTCCTTGTTTTAAGGTTGTAATCAAGCTAAACAATTGTGTGTGTGTGTATGTGTGTGTGTGTGTGTGTGCAGGTATGTACACCAATGCTTGCACACAGAGGCCAGAAGAGGATGTTTGGTGTCTCACTTTATCACTCTCTGTCTCATTCCCTGAGACAGAGTTTCTTGCTAAACCTGATTCTAAGCTGGTGGTCAGTGAGTCCTAGCAATATTCTTGTTTCTGCCCCCGACAGCCCTGGGATTATAGGCCACTTGCAACCACACCCAACTGTTCATATGGATTTTAGGGATTAGAACTCAAGTTTTATGTTTTCATGGCAAGGTCTCTTGCCTGCTGAGTCATCTCCCCATATTTAGTTATTTAATTTAATTAATTAACTTATTTATTTGCTGTTGTTGTGCTTTGAGAGAGGGTCTCTTTGTAGCCCCAGGTTGCCTGAAACTTACTTTGTAGACCAGACTGGCCATACTCTCACAGAGACCTGCCTGCCTCTGCCTCCCAAGTACTGGGGTTAAAAGCATATATTAACCCCACCCAGCTATTTATTTATTTATATTATTAATGAATGTGTTAGGTCTGGCTAGTCCTGTGTTTGAATTTGTAGCAGAAAAAATGTCCATGAAGCAAAAAGGCACTAGAAGTCAGGGGACATAGCTCAGTGGCACAGCATTTATCTGGCTTGCATGAGACCCTAGGTTCGGTCTCCAGTGCTGGGGCTTGAGTGGGGGCAGCACCAGACTGTATAAAGTGGGAGAAATGCTAAGAACAGCTCATGGTTTCCAGGTATTCACCAGACACAGTGAACGGATACTTAGCTTAAGTCCCAGTATTGTCCGAGAGGCATGCGCTGCTCTTGCCCCATCTTACAGGTAAGGAACCTACGCGGTGAAGCTGGTCAGTGGTAATCATCAGGTTGGGTAAGGGACAGGTGCTGGTTGCAGTTTCTAATTTCCATGTTGTAAATACTCCCACCAAAACCAGGCTGAAGGTACTGACAGAACACCGACAGGCTTGTAAGTTTCCTGAAAATTCAACAGTCCACTGTGACTAGCCAATTGAATCACTTGTTCAACTCGCATAACCAGCAAATAAGGAGCTGAGATTAGAACCCAGAAAGTGTGACTCAGGACCTACGTTCTTACCACTGTGCCATCAGCTTTCAGGAAGAACAATTCCAGAGGAAGAGGACACGCCTGAATCAGAAGAGTAGCTGGGACAGTTTGCATCTATGCAAACCAGACTGCAACCTCAGCAAGAAAGGGAGGGAAAAGAAAGCCCTTATGATTTAGGAGTAGGATTGTCTAAGACCCAGCCCTGGCTCGTGAGACTCATCCAACTTTAAGAAAAGGAAAGACAGATTATCATAGCAGGTACATGGTACGATTGCTTGGCATGGATTATGAAGCTTAAATTTCCTCATGCTAAAGGCTCCATGTATACTAAGGAATTAGCCAAGACACAGCTTGGCTAATTAGGAACAGAGGGCAAGTAGAAGACTTGACATACACAGAGTGCTGGCTTGAATGAGAAGTTTCCCCACAGACTCAAGTATTTGAATACTTGGTCTCCAGTCGTGCTGTTTGGGGAGGTTTAGGAGGTGTGGTCTTACTGGAGGAAGTATGTCCCTGAAGCAGGCTTGAGAGTTCATAGCCTTGCTCCAGTTTGCTCTCTCTGGTTCCTACATGTGGAGAGAAATATAATCTCTCAACTTCCTGCTGCCATCCCATCCCTACCGTTATGACCTCTAACCATCTGGAACCGTAAGCCAAAATGAACTTTCCTCCTTAAATTCCTTCTGATCACAGTATTTTAATACAGTAACAGAAAAGTAACTAATACACACAGAGACAGGAGAATACTCTTTGCCACCTTCCCAGAGTCTGGGAGTCTGGGTAGCTGGATCACATCAGAGGAAGGCAAGGTCACATCTGAAGGCACTTGGTGGTGATACAGAAGGAATACTGAGGGCTGGGAAATAAAGAAGCAAAGAGCAGGTATATTAGTTACTTTTCTGTTATTCTGATAAAATACCATGACCAAAAACAAATTGCAGAAGGAAGTGTTTGCCTTGGCTTGCAGTTCCAGAGGCTTAGAGTCCAGAGCAGTGGGGAACACAGGACAGCAGGGAGCTGGAGCAGGACGTGGAGCCACCTCATCTTCAGCCACACAAAGGGAGCAGTGAGGTGAAACCTAAAAACTCTCAGAGCCTGTCCCCAGTGACACACTTCCCCGACAAGGCTGTACATTTTTAAAGTTTCAAAACTTCCCCAAATAGTGCCATCAATTGAGGCCAAATGTCTAGATACATGAGCCTATGGGAGACAGTTCTCACTCAAATCAACACAGCAGGTCGTCAAATGTAGTCCTGCCCCAACCAGTCAGATCAAAGCAAGTTGTCACAATTATTTCTGTAATCATCACAGTAAGTGGTGATGCTGAGTCTCTCTCTTCTTTGACCATGGTCCATAAAATAAAAAGCATTTTATGTCACAACTGAGAGCCGACAAGAGGATCCAAACTCAGCTTTTCCTTTACAGTGTGCAAGGTGCACTGATGTCCTCTGTTCTATCTCATTTGATAAAGTTGGGTGTGATGTGCTAAAACAGCTTTCATACACCAATGGACCCCGACTTGATGTTTGGAAGCCACCTGTGTGCTGTATGATGGTGATGCCTGGCTGGCTTTGAATCCTCCAGTCAGAATCCCATTCACATCATAAGTGCTAATGGCCAGTGAGGTTTTTGCAGCAGTGATGTAGCGGTTTTTATGTTATCTACAGTGATAAGCTCCCTTGGATGTGTCTGTCCCACCAACTGAGGGTGTCCCTGCCCACTTGTGACAGTTATCCTCATTGTCAACTTGATTTGATTAGGAAACAAACATCTAGGAAGCCAGGCCTGGTAGCACATGCCTGTAACCTCAGCACTAGAGAGTCTGAGGCAGGAGGATTGGCTCAAGCTCAAGGCCAACCTAGGCTACATAGCGAGTACAAGGCTAGTCTGAGTTACAGTCTGAGGCCCAGTCTCAAAAAAAAAAGAAAGAAGAGAAAAGAAGCACCTAATGTCTAGATCCTAGGGCATGGCCGCTGGAGTAAGACTGTTCCATGTAAGCTCCAAGTATCTGAGCACTTAGTCAGTCGCTGGCCTGCTTGGGGAGGGTCATGGAGGTGTGGCCTTGCTGAGGAAATACATCCCCAGGAGTTCATAGTCTTGTTCCACTTTGAGTTTGCTTTCTCTGCCTCTTGTGCCTGTTTGAAGATGTGAGCACTCGGCTTTCTGCTCCAGGTGCCTCCTGCCACGCCTCCGCACCATGATGGGCTCTTATCCCCCGAGAACCATAGGCCCAAATAAACTCTTCCCTCTATTAGTTGCCTTGGTCACAGTGTTTTATCCCAGCAACAGAAAAGTAACTAATACAGAAATTGATACTAGAGGTGGGATGTTGCTCTGAACAACCTGTCCAAGTTGTTTCTTGGAAGAATGTGAAAGACTTGGGAAGTCTGGATTGGAAAAGCAGTTGAATGCTGTAAGCAGAGCTTAATGGACTATTCTAGCAGAATCCTGAAAGAAAAGAGCGATGACAGCAATGTAGTTCTAAATGGAAACTAGGACTTAAACATCTGGGATATTTTGACAAAGAATCTGGCTGTCAGCTGTCCATGGACTAACAACTTGCCCGTGACTAAATTAAAAATGAATAGACTAAGACCCGGCGTGGTGGCACATAACTTTAATCCCAGCACTCAGGAGGCAGAGGCAGGAGGATCTCAAGGAGATCTGTGTACAGTCAGTGGTACCAGTCCAAGAAGAAATGAATGTTGCAGGCAGCAAAGTTGAAGGACCTTGGAACTAAAGTCCTAGACATCTGACATGGGGGTGCAGGAGTCACTGTGTGCTCAAGGTTTTCAGTCTTATTTTGGTCCAGTATTTCAATTTGCCTCCATTCCTTCCTTTTAGAATGGGAATATGTGTTCTGTGTCATGGTATATTAGAAGTATGTAATTTGATTTTTTATTTTACATTGGCTTGTAGTTAGCAGATTGCTTTGAGTCGCAAAAGACTTTCAACTCTGGAATTTTGAATAGTGTTGAGACTGTGAAAGACTATGGAGAACTTTAAGGGTGGACTAAATGCATCATGATATGACCATGAGTCTATAGAGGCCAGAGAGTGGATTATGGTTGCTTGAATGAGAATGTCCCCTTAGGCTCCAACTATTTTAACACTTGGTCAGTCGGTAGTACTGCCACAGCTCCTCTACCATCATAGACCATACACTCTGAGGGGTAACCTCAGGAACCACAAACCCAAATAAGCTCTTCTTCTGTAAGTTGTCTTGGTCATGATATTTTGTTACAGCAACACAGAAGTGATGAATATACAGGGCATTGGTGAGGTGAGCTGTTAGGTGTGTGGATGAGGGGATTTCAGGGAGGATTAATTGAGGGAAGAAGACTCACCCTCAATCTGGGCAGTACCTGGGCTGTGGTCCTGGAGTGAAATAAAAAAAGTCAGATGGGGAGCATTCCTTTCTCTGCTGCATGATCCACCAGGATGCAAACTGGAAGCCAGTACAGACCAGATCTGGTCCCACCACTGTGCTTTCACCTAAGTGATGGACTGAATCCCCTGAACTATGAGCCAAAACATACTTTTCCTCCTTTAAGCTGTTTCTTGCGAGGTATTTTGTTATAGCATTAAGAAAAGAAACTAGCCCACCCCTTCCCATACAGGGACGCTCCTTTCTCTGACCTTTCCCTACCTGCGACAGATGCTGCTTTGTAAAGTTTCACACAAGCCAGTGTGATCAATCAGTGCCTTTCAGTAAACGCTGCCTCCTCCACCTCTTGTAACCTGCCATGAAGCTAAGATCGCCTCCTTGACATCACATTTGGCTATCGCCCCTACTTCGCTCTGAGAAACATAAGAACCGGGACTGCTTGCTACACAAGCATAAGGATCCAAGTTTGATCCTCAAAACCCACATTTTTTAAAAAGCAGACAAGGTAGTTCAGGCTTTTAATCCCAGTAGCGGGGAGGCAGAGACAGGAGAATTCCCAGAGCTCCGGGGCAGCCAGCCTAGGCAAACTGGCAGGCCTTGGGCTGGTGAGAGACCCAATCCCAGAAGACACAGTGGACAACACCTGA
Organism: Eospalax fontanierii; assembly: GCA_035773235.1. Classification (NCBI taxonomy): domain Eukaryota; kingdom Metazoa; phylum Chordata; class Mammalia; order Rodentia; family Spalacidae; genus Eospalax; species Eospalax fontanierii. The sequence continues at coordinate 4,801,710 of CM069524.1, read as the reverse complement.
GGAAAAACATTTGTGGCTGACCTCTGGATTCTAGCCAGCATGAACACATATACACACACAAAATCACTAATCACTTCTCGTGCTAGACAGCGTTAGCTGTTAACTTGACACACCTGGGAAGAAGAAACATCAACTGGGGGAGTTCCTCATTGACTGGTCTGTGGTCATGTCTGTGAAGTATTTATCTGGTTGTTGAGTGGGGGCGTTCAGCCCACTGTGGGTGGTGCCACCCCTAGGTAGGTGGTCGTGGGGTATCAGTCAGGCCGAGCACAGGCTACAGGAACAAATCGGTAAGCAGCACTCACCCATGGTCTCTGTTTTAGCTTGTGTCCTGAGTTCCTGCCCTGAGTTCTCTCGGTGAGGGATTGTGACCTGGGAGTTGTAAGATGACATAAACCCCTTCTTCCTCAAGTCAGGGTCTTATCACAACAATAGAGAAGTAAACCAGGACACTGCTCTACTGGCGGGAGGGAACCAGCCTTCAAGTGCCAAATCTGAGCAGGATTCAGTTAAACCACACACACAGATCAGCTCCCCTAAGGCCCCCAAAGTGGCCCCCGATATGACCCTGTGATGCATGAAAAGGCAAGTGTGGGTCCTATCACTCTTGAGGGACGTATGCTGTTTGCTGTTCCATACTATGTCAAAGCTAAGAGGCCTCAGAAGAATGAGCAAAGTTTCCCTCTACTCTAGTTCTGTTTGGTATTTAAAGTCATTGGGACATCTCGCCTGGAAGGTAGTTTTGTTAATTTAATGAGTGGGTTTGGTTATGACAGCAATTATGACAGTCTTTTTCAAAAGGGTTACTGCAGAGCCAACAAGATGGCTCAGTAGAGAAAGATACTTGCCACCAACCTGGACAAGACCTGAGTTCAGTCCCCAGGATCTACACGGTAGAAGGTCCCATGACTCCCAAAAGTTGTCCTCTGTCCCCTACATGCACAATGTAACACACACACAATAACAACAACAACAATAAATAGACAGGCAGACAGGTAAATAAGCAGGACTTCCTCTCCCCGAGCCGCCATTGGTGCTGCTCCCTGCCTTGGTCAGAGAAGCTTCTTACTGCAGTGCATAGTGGTGAATGCAAATACGCATTACTGTTCAAAGTGCTGAGAATAAGTAACTGAGTGGTCGGCCACAGATGGAACATCTATTGTCAGCTCTTCTCCTCAAGGCTCAGGGGACATCCAGGAGGAGGGGCCGTAAAGAGCGTAAGAACCCGTCGATGGGGAGGAGGGCTGTGAAATGCTGTCCTCTGGACATCGCATGGCTGTTGATAATATGAACTCACAGCAGCTGTTGTTACCTACACAAAATCTGCACAAGATCAAGACAGTTAATGCCAGCATGGATGTGGGGGGATGGTCCCAGGTCCCACCCTAACTGAAGAGCTATTGGTGGTTGATAGCTTCTGGGGGAGAGAGAGTCATTTTTCTTTAGAAGTGTGTCCACTGTCGGGTTCCCCATACCCGTTACATATGGTCAGCACTAATTGGACTCAATATGTTAAAAAAAAAAAGATAGACTAATTGAAAATAAATAAATAAATAAAGGTACTTTGAAATTCAAATGAAATGCTGTGGTGTGAGTGAATGAGAATGTTGTACAATGTCTTCAAAATGGTTGGTTTAGGCCAACATATTTAATCCACTTTTTACTTTCTGTGATACTGAGTGGTTTAGCAGGTGAGGTTAGATTTACAGTCTGAATTATACAGAGGAAATGTTCGATTCCTACAGATCACACCATATAACTGCATTTATGTACACTGTGTGTAAGGATGGGGTGGGGGTGTGTATGCTCATGTGTGGGTGCACACACATATATGTAGAGGCTATAGGACAATTTCAAGTGCAGTTTCTCAGGTGCCATCTACCTTTTCTTTTTGACTGACCTGGAGCTCACCGGGTACGCTAGACTGGCTGGTCAGCAAGCCTAGGTATCTGACTGTCTCCGCCTCCCCACACTGGTATTGCAAATGCACACCACCATGTCCCGCTTTTTCATGTGTGTTTTGGAGATCAGACTGAAGTCCTTGTGTTTGCAAGGCAAGCACTTTACTAACTGAGCCATCTCCTAGCCCCTGGGCTCGTGCACATTTTGATGAAAAGACAAAAACAACTTCAAGGCTTATGTCACAGAGCCTCTGTCCTCTCTCAAAGTATTTTCACGTTCTTTTAACTGTCTCAGACTATTATAATGTCCCCAAAAGGCCCTAACATTAACAGCTGTATCAAATATGGAGTAATTACTTCAGTGCTCCGAATTAGTTAAAACCTCAGAATTGTTTATATGATACATATCATATGACAAGGTCTTTCCCACTCTAATTCACTATTAAAAAACCTTTCCACAATGAAAGATACCAGGCAGCTGCAGCAATCTCCCTTGCAGATTTAACTGGAAACTCCTTCCTGTGCTCACAGCAATGGATATGAGACTACTGAAAACCTGAAACATCTCAAAGGGACAGTGAGTGAGCCCGGGGTTTAGGACACGAACCACATGTGATAGATGACCTGAGTTCAAATCCTAGTTCCCCCTTTACTAGCTGTGATTACAAAGGTTAGTTGGTCTTACTGTGCCTCATTTTTAAAAAATATATCATAAAGGTACAAAAGTGAGAAATTGTACTGGGCGTGGTGGTGGACAGCTACAATTCTAGCATTTTGGAGGGGAAGTAGGAAGATCCGGAGTTCAAAGTCATCCTTGCTGTGCTGGCTAATCTTGGTTATCAACTTGACACACCTAAGAAGAGGGAAGCACAACTGAGGAATTTCCTCCATCAGACTGACCCTTTGGTATGTCTATGGAGCCTTGATTGCTAATTGATATAGGAGAGCCCAGTGCACAGTGGGTAATGCCATCCCCGAGCAGGTGAGCCTGGGGAGTATAAGAAAGGTAGCTGAGGGGCTGGAGAAAGAGTTCAGCAATTAAGAGCACTTACTGCTCTTGCAGAAGACCTAAGTTTATTTCCCAATACCCACATGGCAGCTTACAGTTGTCTGTAACTCCAGTTCCAGGGGATCCTTCACCTTCTTCTGGTCTCTGAGAACTCACATTCTTGGAGGTAGAACTCACGTGCACATACCCACACATATACACATAATTAAAAATAATAAGTGACTGGAGAGATGGCTCAGTGGTTAAGAGCACTGGCTGCTCTTGCAGAGGACCCAAGTTTCATTCCCAGCACCCACACAACAGCTTACAATTGTCTGTAACTCCATGTTCCAGGGGAATCTGATGCCCTCTTCTGACTTCCATGGGCACTGCTTGACACAGGTGCATTTACTTACATGCAGGAAATACACTCATATCCAAAAAATTAAAATAATAAATAAAATATTTTAAAATAATAATGTGAATTTTTAGAAGAAGAAAAAGAAGAGGAGGAGGAGGAGGAAGAAGAAGAGGAGAAGGAGGAAGAACTGAGCAAGCCAGAGGAAGCAAGCTAGTAAGCATCCATTCTTCCATGGTCCCTGCTTCAGTTCCTGCCTCTTCTGCCTCCTGTTTCCTGCCTTGGTTTTCCTCAGTGATAAATTGTGACCTGTAAGCCGCTCTGCTTTTGTGTTGGAGACAACTGTCCTGTTTTAACTCTGCAGAAAGCATGCTTCACTGCATATGCAAAGTCACCAGTAGCCAAGATCATCTATAATGGCAAAGTCAGATAGGTATGTATGCAGACTCAGGGTTCAGAAGTACAGTGTCCCTTGTGTTTATGTTTAGATTAGATTTTTTTAAGTGCCTTATTTACACTGAGGCGTGAATATCTGCACTATACCTTATAAACAGGCCATACTTTGTTGCTGTTTCCTGAGCTCCTGATGAGAAATATCCTTTGACCTACATATCATTTGTTACTGATTACCTGTTTAAAGCACTTCATCCCTGTGAATAAAACCTTGAGAGTTACAGATTCAGTGGTCCTTGTTCTGTGAAACAAGGAGTCTCTCTCTTCCCCCAACTTTCTTAAAAATTAAATTGTCTGTGTATGATATTTTATTATTAGGTACCTGCCCATCCCTCATTGTGTCTGCCACTACCTGGCCATGAAGAACGTAGCACTTTCTGGTCAATGTTTTATCACAGCAACAGAAACCAAAGTAGGACACTTGTCTATATAGTGAGTTCGAAACCAGCTTAGCTTTACCAGACCCTGTCTCAAAAACAAAACAAAAAAGTGCAAAGCACTTAGAACTGTACCTAGAAAATAATAAATATTATATATGTGTCCATCAGCTGGAAAATGTAAAAATTAGTATTTGTCCAGTGGCATATAGTCTCATATTAAACAGCAGATAAAATAAACATATAGGTCTACATATACCAAATACGAAAAGCATTGAAATATTATGTTGAGTAAAAAGAGCAAGTTGTAGGACAATCTATAGGTAGATTTAGAGATAAATTTAAATAAACTCAAAATGAGGGGCTTGCAAAGTGGCTCAGTAGGTAAAGGCACTTGCCACCAAGTTTGACAACCTGAATTCAATCCCCAGAACTCACATGTGAAAGTTGAGAACCTACTCCCCTAAGACATCCTCCAACTTCTACATGTGCACTGTGGCATACTCAGCACCCCCATAAAGAAATAAATGTTAAAAAAAAACCCTCAGGCTGGAGAGATGGCTCAGTGGTTGAGAGCACTGGCTGCTCTTGAAGAGGACCCAGGTTTGGGTTCCCAGCACCCACATGGCTGATAACAACTGTCTGTAACTCCTGTTCTCTTCAGGGGATCTGACACCCTCTTCTAACTTCTGAGGGTATTCCACGTCATGGATGCAGTTACATACATGACAGCAATACATTCATACACATAAAATAAAAACAATAAATATTTTTTTAAAATCCTCAAAATGAGATTACCCATTCTGATGGACACACACATACACACAGTTGAAGTGTAAAAGCACAAACGTGGACTATATCCCAAATCCACTATGGGAAACAACTGAGGAAAACAGAACAGAATGGAACTAGGAAAAGGAGCAAAGACATCAACTGTATCTGCAGGGTCTTATATTATTTACCTTAACAAATTTAATGTCTCCTAGAAAAGCCGTCTATACCTGTGTGGTTCAAGTCTTGGGGTGCTTTGCGGTGGCCTGCATCTTAAAGGCTCCCTTATATCTGTTATATCTGTTTTACATACTTTCGTGCCTCTTAAGTGTCCATCTCCCAAATCACAGCCTCAGCCTTGCAGGCAGTGTGCTTGTCTTCTCCATGAATGTGAAGGCCTGCCTCAGTGTCTCATCCCAGTATGTATTTCATAACTATTTATTGAAGAAAATTTAAGAATAGAATATTTTAGCAAGATGTTTAACCAGTTTGAATTCTAAGACATTGTAAAGTCACAATATATAATGATGTAGAAAGATATGATACTCTGTAAGACTGTGTGCAAAAAGCTATTCATTAGCAACTTGTTATTTGCCAAGGTGGGTGGGATTCAAAATGATGAAGGATGTTTTAGGATAATGGGTTCCCAGTCATGCTCAGGACCAAAGTACAAAGAGAGCTGAAAAGCAATTAGGTTGATTCTGAACCACAAGTATACATAATCATATTAAAGTTGTACAATAGGACCAAGCAGACATGGTGGTGTGTGCCTGTAATCCCAACACTCAGGAGGCTGAGGCAGAGGATTGCCATGAGGATGGCTGGCCAACTTGGGGCTACTTGTTGAGTACAGGTCAGTTAGGGATACTTAGTGAGACTGTCTCAACAACATTATCAACAACAAAAAGGTTGTATAATATAATAAATGCAAAATATACATATGTCATCTGGATATCTTATAATGTTACAAATTCAATATCTTATTCGACATCTTCTCCTAGCTTGTCATTCAAAACACCCATTTTTCATCTACACACTCATATTCTATTTCTCTCTGTTATGGTTTAAATCTGGAATGTTCCCCAAGGCTACAGTTTGAAAGCTCAGTCCCCAGCTTGTGGTGTTATTTTGAAGGCTATCGAGCCTTTAGGAAGCAGAGTCTGGCTGGTGAAAGTAGGTCACCGGGGGCAGACATTTGAAGGTAATTCTGTCTAGCACTGTCTACTTCCTGTCTGCCACTATGTGAACAAGCCACCACTTTCTGCTTCCGCCTCTGCATCCTGCCTTCCATCCCATGATGGACTTCTGTTTCTTAAACCATGAGTCAAAATAAACATTTCCTCTCTTAAGTTGTTTCTGTCGGGTATTTGGTAAGGCAATGAGAAAAGTAATACACTTCCATTCAAATCCCTTCTTCTCATTTCTCTCCCTAATTTTGGTAGAGACTGTGATTCATGGTTTCGACCTCCCTTGTGCCCATTAGAGCGCATGGGCACGTCATTCTCCCATTTCCTATGCAAGCACACCTCTCTTCTCAAACCCTTCATTTTTTCTGGAACATACATTCAGTCTGCTTTGGGGGCCATGCCTCCCCCATCGAAGCCTTTCTCCACCTTCCCAACCCTGTGTATTCCAATAGCACTCAATGTCCTTTGAGTACAGTCCTCAGCATGTTGTCTTATGCTGTTAACTCATCTGACTGCTGGTTTTTGCCGGTAGCCTTCCCAGTCCAGCACCAACTGCCTGGCAGATACCCCAGATGCATTTGTCTGTGCCACAATGAGCAGAGTGTCCTGGGCCTTCAGCCTGCTCTGTCTTGAGTGTTATTGTTATGGTTTAGATATGAAGTGTCCTCCGAAAAGGTTAGTGTAGTGAAAACTTCACCCTCGGCTGATGCATCCAAATCATTGAGGGTTCTGACCTCAGTGGATGGACCCACTGATAGATTCACAGTTTGATGGCATTATTGGGTAGTGATGGAAATTTGGGGGAATGGGGCATAGGAGGAAGAAGTAGGTCACTGGGGACATGTCTTTGAAGGCTTCGTCTTACCCTGGCCTCTTCCTGTCTTTCTGTCTGCTTCTTTTTTTCTCCAAGGTGAGAGGTTTAATGTTCTGCCTCACCACAGGCCAGAAACATTGAAGCCCACAACTGTGAACTGAAACCTCTGAATCTGTGAGCCAAAACAGATCCTTCTCCTAAGTTACTTTAGGCATTTGTCACAGTGGTAGGAAAGTGACTAGCACATTCATCCATGGTCCTTCTTGCTTTCAATGAAATCTCTCCTGATCAGAAGACTCCCCCAGCCCTTCCTCATAACCCCACAGCCATGGTTTTGGATAGATCCATAGTTTCCTCTCTGCTGCGAGGGACAGGCTTCCAAACATGATTGACAGCCAACTAACCAATGACTTAAGGGGGGAAGTCTAGCGGAAACACATGGAAGGATGGGAAGGAGAGAGGCGGGCATGGCGCCAGGGCTCCATTCTTGGGTGTGTGTTCCAGAGGTCCAGGGGAATTATGATCAAAATGCAGGCTCTGCATATGAAATCTCCATCTCTCTACCCCGGGATGAATCCTTTGTAAGTAACCTGGAATAAACTGGTTTCTCTAATTGAAGAGCATTCTCCATTCACTCAGTCGGTTCAAACCTGGGGTGGGGTGGGGCTGAATGCTGGGCCTCACAGTGAGAGAATTCATGACACACATGGGCACCTACAGAGAGAGTCATGCAAGAGAGCATGGCCTTTCCCCTAAACATGCTACCTTCCCCAAAGGAACTGGCCTATTCTAGGAGCTCATTCCTCCTGGTATTGTCAGGACTCCTCTAAAGAGAATCAAGTGAGGGCTATGGAGACCTTAGTGTCCCTAAAGTCCTTCATGAAGTGAAATCTGTGCGTGTCCATTCACTGGGAGTCATGGATCTTCAGGAAGTAACTCAGTTACCTCTGTCCATTCGTACATGTCAGGGGTACATGAGTAACCACAGAGAAGACACTTTCACCAGTGAGGCAGGAAGGAGCTCACTATCTGCAACTAGTAAGGGAAGAGTGCTCCTGGTGAAGACTCCAAGCTAACCTCGTATGTCACTGAGAACAGGTATTGGGTTTAAAAGAATCTAGGGTTAAAACAGCAAGATTAGGAATGTTAGGGATGAAAGAAAGAAAGCTTTCAGCCGGGTCTGAGACAGCCATGCTGACACGATAAGAGGCAGATAGGGGCCCTGAGGGGCAAGGCCGGTGTCAGCAGGCCAGTCAGCTGGCTTCTGTGGGTCTCCCCTCCCCTGGGTGCATGTACAAGACAGTACTGCCCTTTCACATAATTGTTGCTTCTAATGCAGCTAATATAATAGACTAAATTGTAAGTAAGGATGGCTTCTAAAAATTGTTCTCCTATTTCAGAAAAGAACCTCCCCTACCAGAGTGCCCTGTGAACAAGGGGTTAAATACAAGGCAACAAAAAACAGCAGCTATAGCTTGGTAGTTGTTAGAGCTACAAGCTGACCAGAAATATGAGAATGAAGAGAATACAGTATTATTAACAGACGTAAGACACCTGCAAGGTTGACCACAGCATGATCTTCTCCCTGGTTGGTCCAGGGAAACATGCACCGAGTGTGGGCCCTCGGTTAACTAACTGGTTAACTAACCTCTGTCTTTGTTCAGTTTCTGCCATAAGTCCTATTTAAAAAGATAAAATCCTAGACAAAGAAGTTGAATGGCTTTTTCCTCTCCTGAGAACCCCTCCCATTCTCAGAGGCTGCTCTCACTTTTCTTTAATTTCTCTTAATAAAGCTTGCATCCACTTTATTTACACCGACGAGTGTCTGCATCTTTAATCTCCACTGGTGTGAAACAACAAACTCTCTCAGCTTGACTTCTGGTGGCTGTCAAGTGTTTGGCACTTTAAGTCCCTCAGTCAAGCACAACGGGGCTGAGAAGAGTCCGGCCATTCTCAAAACTGTATCACCAGCATCATTGTTTTTTTTCTGACACTGCAGAGGATGCTGTATTGTGTTGGCTCATTGTCGTGTCTATCTGTCCAAAGCATAGTAGATATGAAATGACACTTTATCAGCACTGTCCTTCCTGAGCACACATCTCCCTCCCCTCAGTTCATAGATGGCTGCTCCTTGCTCCTTAGCAGGCTAGCCTAGACCTGGGCCAGCTCCCTCATTCTGAGGTCCAGGGGTGGTGTTTGCTTTGCTGAGAGACTCTGTGTTGCTCTCCACCTGCACCTCTCCCTCTCTCTGACCATGTCCTTTTCCATGTGGCTTTGCAGCTTCTCCTGATGGAGTGCTCTTATTTTGCCATACCACCTAATATGCCTCTGTGTAGAAGTGACATCACCCAGGTCTGACTGTCACACTGCCCGATGTGCCTATGTGTAGAAGTGATATCACCTACTTCTGATTGTCACATTGCCTGATGTGCCTGTGTGTAGAAGTGACATCACCCATTTCTGAGCCCCAACTTTAAGAGACCTCATGAGTTTTTGCTCAATTTGCTCATACTTCTGCTTCCTCTATAAGAAAGATGCATTCTGAGTAGTGACTTTCTGAGTCAGACACAAGCAAAAATGAACACCAAGTTTGGGCCCTGTCTTAATTACTTTTCCTGTTGCTGTGATACAATAATCAGACAAAAGCAACTTAGGGGTGTTCTAGTTTGTTTTCTGTTGCTGTGATAAACACCATGACCAAAACAACTTGAGGAGGAAAGGGCTTATTTCAACTTACAACTCCCAGGACACAGCCTAACACTGAGGGAAGCCAGGACAGGAACCAAAGCAGAGCCCATGGAAGAATGCTGCTTATTGGCTTTCTTATACAACCCACAGTGGGCTGGGCCCTCCCACAACAACCAGAAATCAAGAAAATGCCCCATAGATATACCCACTGGTCAATCTGATGGAGACAGTTCTTCAACTGATGGCCCTTCTTCCCAGGGGTGGTGAGTTAACAGCAATATTAGCCATTTCAAGAGAAAAGGAGTTTAGCCCACATCATGGGTCCAGGTACAGTCCATTATGGTGTGGAAGTCAAGGTGACATGCGCTAGAATCCATTGGTCACATGGCATCCACAGTCAGGAAGCAGAGAGAGATGAAAGCTGATGCTCAGTTCACTTTCTCCTTTTACAGCCCAGGACCCTAGTCAGGGAATGGTGCCACCTACAATGGACTGGTCTTCTCACATCAATTAACCCAATCAAGATAATGACAATCCCCTAAAGGCATGGCCAAGGCCCATCTCCCAGATGGTTTACCTTCTGTAACGCTGACAACAACAACCATCGCAGGCCCTGAATTTTGCTGTGGTTCTTATGCAGTAGCCTCTGACTGACACAGCCCTGTGCCCTCCCCACTCCTCCAGTGTCGATGAGGAAAAGAAACTAACTTTTCCTAAGCATCTGCTGGGGCTGTGTACTTTCATGTGGAGTATTGGCTCATACTGAAGGTCCCCTTGCATCAGTCTCCTGAGTACCGGGAGATAGGCAAGTACCACCTCCAAAGCAGATCTTCCCATGTTATGTGAAACCCCAGCTCCACTTCCAAGTACCTTATTAAGGTCCCATGAGGGGGCTGAAAAGATAACTGGCTACTAAAGTGCTTGTCACAGAAGCATAAAGACTTTAATTCAGATCCTCAGTACCCACATAAAAGCCAGGTACAGGGCTGGGGAGGCAGAGACAGGAAGATTCCTGGAGCGCGTTGGCCAGCGAGTTCAACCAAATCACGGAGCTCTGGGATCAATGAGAGTGACTGTCTCAAAAAATTAAGGAGAGCTGGTTGTGGTGGCGCATAACTTTTATCCCAGCACTTGGATGGCAGAGGCAGGTAGCTCTCTATGAGACCGAGGCCAGTCTGGTCTACGTAGTAAGTTCTAGGCCTCCTGGGCTACAGGAGACCCTGTCTCAAAAGACCAAAAAACAAAACAAATAAAGGGGAAAGCGATAAAGGAAGACACCTGATGTTAGCCTCTGGCCTCCATGCACATTTGTGCATACCCATGCATGTGTACCCACACACTCACAGAAACACATATACATATATCCACACAAAAAGATAAATTTAAAAAGTCCACGTGTGGGGGTAAAGATGATGAAAATACATTGTATTCATGTATGAAATTCTCAGAGAAAATAAAATGATCAGATCAGATAAGGTCACAGGAGTATCTACTTGCTTCTCCACAGTCACTACAGGATTTGATCCCCAAATCAGTTTATGAGGGGAAGAAGACACCTAATTCAATGTATATCAACCAGAAGGAAAAACCATTCAGTAGAGTGTGGTAAGTGAAACCTCGCGGGGGAAGAAGACACCTAATTCAATGTATATCAACCAGAAGGAAAAACCATTCAGTAGAGTGTGGTAAGTGAAACCTCGCGGGAACTCGTCTTAACACGCACACCTGCACGGATAATGAGCTTGGGCTAATTAGCTACTTGGAACGGCCCTTTTATCTTCTTAAGACCAAAATATCACCCTGTCCTCTGACTCGGCAGCTCTAAGATACTCGTACTGAATTAATGTAACATCATTTTGAAGACCTAACAACCTTCTTCTCTGCTACCATTGAAAATTAATGTGCTCTTCACAAGGCTCCACTGCACACATTTTGGTCTAAAGGCTTTGAAGTCATTTTAATGATCTACCTCAGATAAATATAAAAATAATGTTGATGTTTGACCTAAACAAGGGCACGGGTGTAAGAGAAACTTGGTTTTTTTCTTTTCCTGTGCTCTCCTAAAACCAAGATTCCTGACACATGTCAAGGTACCACAGAAACAAGGTGGAACAAGAAGGAAAAAAAAATCAGAGAGGAGGAGACACGACCTGGAGTGACTCCGAGGGTATTAAGTTCTAGAACTTGGTGGCTTAGGAAGCTTTTAACCATGAGTGGTGATAAGGAGAAATACATTGTGTTATAGGTGGCATAGCTAAAAGGAACATTAAGGAAGAATACTTTTAGAAAATTTTCAAAGGTAAGCAAAAGTGAAGTCTAGATTCTCTCTTAGGAAAGAAACTTAGGGGCTGGAGAGATAGCTCAATGGTTAAGAGGCTGGCTGCTCCTGCAGAGGTCTTGGGTTTGATTCCCAGCACCCACATGGCAGCTAACAACCATCCATAACTCCAGTTCTAGGGGATACAATGCCCTCTTTTGACTCTGAGGGCATTGCACAACACAGGGGCACTTACATACATGGAGGGAATACACTCATACACACAAAATAAAAACAATAAATAAAATATGTTTTAACAGAAAAAGAAACTTAGTTTGTGTTCAAAGCTGATGTTCGTACCCTGGTGTTTTGTTTTGTTTTGTTTTGAGAAATGGTCTCTAGCAGTCAAGACTGGCCTTGAACTTGCTATATATTGAGGGTGAACTTGAACTTCTGATCCCTCCCAAATGTGGGGATTACAAGCATGCAGATACCATGCTTGGTTTCCTATGATATTGGGCCTTGAACCCAGGGCTCTGTGCATGCTCAGCAAGCACTCTACCAGCTGAGCTATATCCCTCACCGTGAAGCCAATTAAGTTCTAAAGAGAAAGAGATCACATTTTACTTAACATTTTGTTTAGTTTTGTTTGAGACAGGGTCTCTCTCTAACCCCAGATGGCCTGGAACTGGATAGATAGACAAGCTGGCCTCAATCTCTTAAAGATCCATCTGCTTCTGTCTCCTGAGTGCTGGGATTAAAGGCAGGCCATACCCAGGTATTTAACATTTTTTAAATTTGATCATTACGAATAATCTATTTTATTTAAAGGTATTTATTATTATTATTAACTGTATGCAATCCTACTATCCATCCACTATGAAAGTCACTTTTACCAACATTACGGAGGTTTTTATTTGTTACTTTTTGCATCATGGGACTTGGTCACGCATCTCCCAGAACACCGTCTGCTTTATCCTTGCTCCTTCTAGGTGATTACTTTCTCTGCTTCCAGTACATTTTACCATGAGTGGTGAAATGGGCATCCTCATCTTCTGCATCTACATTAGCTGAGCTAGGCTCCATGTTGCTCCTCTCACTCAAATAAGCCTTGGAGCACAACTCAAAGAAGGGAGCATTCACCTAACCTACCTTCTCAGTTGAGCTGTTACAGAGGGCCATGTGGCTGCCAGGCAGGCACAGGAAGGCTCATGGGCAGGAATCCAAAGGAGAGTCACATGTGAGAAGACCTTAAAGCAGCCTCATGCAGGACAAGTGGACAGAGCCTGCTGGAGAGGACGTGATAACAGGGTGCATGTTGTTTCCTGTTGCATTGCTGGAACAAAATATCTGATGAAAGCAATGGGAGGAAGGAAGGGTTTATTTGGACACACAGTTTGCTGATGACAGTCCGGAAGGTATGGCAGGGAGAACAGGTCTAGATGTGGCGGCAGAAGCTGGCAGCTGGTCACATTGCAGTCAGAAGCAGAGAGTAATGTATGCTGGTGCTCAGATTTCTCCATTTCATTGAATCTAAGAAGTCTGTTCAAAGGTGCTTCCCGCATGCAAGAGTAGGTCTTTTGAGACAGTCCCACTCTGTAAACCAGGCTAGCCTTGACCATGCAGCAGTTCTCCTGCCTCATCCACATATTGGTTTTATAGGCATGAACTATCATGCCTAGCTAGAATTAATTTCTTTAGGGATTCAAACAAACAAAGTAACTTCTTTTTTTTAATTTTATATATGTATTTCTATTTTATGTGTATGAGTGTTTTGCCTGTATGTATGTAAGTGCACTCGTGTTGTGCAATGCCCACAGAGACCAGAAGAGGGTCTCAGATCTCTTGAAACCATTACAGACGGTTGTTAACCACCATGTGGGTGCTGTGAACCAACCTGGGTCCTCTGTAAGAACATCCAGTGTTCTTAGCTGCTGAGCCATCTCTCCAGCCCCTGATTTGTTTTCTTAATCTTTATGATATGTTTTCTAAGGGCTGAAGTGGTATAAACCTAACTTTAATCTGAATGTGTTCATATCCATTTATAGACTCTGCCCTTCTGGTTCTTTCTTTAATATTCAAAACACCTCTGAGAAGTGTGTTTCACAGATTAGGAAGCTGAGCTGTGATGAGAAGCACACCCTCCTTGCTCAGGGGAATATATGCAGATCTGGATTTTGAACTCCAAAAGTCTAATATAGCTGCAGAGAATGTTTTGATTCTGGTTATTTCTTTACAGAGGTTTCTGAATTTTAAATTTCATGGTATTAGATTGTTTCCAAAAGTGGCTAAATAACGTATGCTCTTTATCCTCACTTTTTTTATTTTTTAGCACGCGGTCTTACTGTGTAGCCCAGGTTGACCCTGAACTCATGGTTCCCCTGTCTTCAGCTCCCAAGTAGCTGGTATTGCAGGAGTGTGCCCCGATGCCAGACCTCATTTCATAGCTCCTAATTTGTAAGGAGTTTCATATTTGGACTTCTTTAGCTCTTTGTGTTTTGTTGTTGTTGTCTTTGATGGTTTTTTTTGTTTTGTTTCTGACTTTTGAGACATGGTCTCATTATGCAGCCCGTACAAGCCTCAAATTCACTGTGTAGCTCAGCCTTGTGTTCAAACCGAGAAAATTCCCCTGCTTCAGCCTGCTAAGAGCTAGGATTACAGGCTTACACCATCATGCTCAGCTCTATTTTAAGTGTACATGTGGGGAGGTAGGGCATCGGGGGTGTGTTCTTGAGGTAGAATGCACAGAGATGAACACTAGGGGTCTTCCTCAATCACTCCCCACCTTTTTTTCTTTTCTTTTGGAACAGGGTCTCACTGAACTTGGAATTCATGGTATGGATTTGGGTAAGCTGACAGCCAGCAAGCTTTAAGGATCTACTTGTCTCTGCCTTCCATGTCTGGAATTACAGATACATGCCTTTTTGCCCAGCCTTTACATGTATGGTGGGGATCCAAACTCAGGACTTTATGTTTATGGAGCACGTACTTTACCGACTGAGCTATCTCTCCAGCTCTTCAGCTCCTGCTTTGATAAGAAAACATTTCTTATTGTACTCAATAGTTTTAAAAATTTACAATCTTCAGGGGCTGGAGAGATAGCTCAATGGTTAAGAGCACTGGCTGCTCTTGCAGAGGACCTGGATTCGATTTCCAGCACCCACATGGCAGCTAACAACCATCTATAACTCCAGTTCCAGAGAATTCAATGCTTTCTTCTGACCTCTGCACACGCTACATCACATGGGTGCACTTAAACACATGTAGACAATAGACTCACACACATAAAATTAAAAAAATAAGAAAATTACAATCTTCAGTAGCAAAGTTCTCTAGTTTCTTTTGAAACTGGACTTAACTGAAAAGTACATATGTGTGTATGTATATGTATCTATATATGGATATCTTATGAGTAAGAAATATGTGCACATGAAGAAACTGAAGGGACAAAATGAATATAATTTTTAAAATATTTAAATAATGTAAATGAATATGATGAAGGCAGAAGATATGGATATGATATGTCTCAGTGGTAGAGTGCTTGTCTATTATGCACCAGGCTCCAAGTGCAATCCCAAGTACTGGAAAAAGAAAAGAAAAGGACAGAACTGTATCTTTTTAATGGCAAAATGACTCCATGCAAACACAACATGCAACAAACCTATTTTATAATTGTGAAAAATAATTTTCTGTTTGAGAACCAATAGACGTGTAACTTTACATAAAGACGTGCAATTTTAATTATTCCCAAGTAAAGTCCAAGTTGAGATCTCCTGTTTCAGTCTTATATCTGTGACTGACTAACTGTTACAAACCTTGACTGCCTTCTAATTTCTCCACACAGATAAACAGGAAAAAAAAAGAGAGGCAAGCTTTTTACCGCCACCTACCGTTTAGAAAAGATAGTCACTAAGTGCAAGGACAACAGGAAGGAGTTTCCAGTTAAATCTGTAAGGGAGATTGCTGCAGCTGCCTGGTATCTTTCATTGTGGAAAGGTTTTTTAATAGTGAATTAGAGTGGGAAAGACACTTGTCATATGATATGTCCTGGCATGTCCTGCTTAGCATTTGGCCAGCTCAAAACCCCCGTATTTGGATAATAAATTGGATGGCTGTTATCTACTCTTTCCATACAGCATGACGTGTATTTATGTGTACATGTACACATGTACATACATGTGTATATAGTTGTGTGTGTATAGTTGTGTGTGTGCGTGTGTGTGTGTGTGCACATGTCGGCATTAAGTGTCTTCCTCTATCACTCTCTCCACCTTGTTTTTTGAGACAGAGTCTCTCCCTGAACCTGGAACTTGCCGATTCAGCTAGACTGGCTGACCAATGAGTCCCAGGGATCTTCCAGTCTCTACCTTCCCAGCATTAGAGTTATAGGTGCACACTGGTGAACCCAGCTTTTTATGTGGGTTGTGGGAATTGAACTCAGGTCCTTAGGCTTGTGTGGCAGGTACTTCAGCAACTGTGCCTTCTTCCCAGGCCCCATGCGGCTCTTAGGAAGCTCAAGTCAGGCATGGCTCCCTCACCTAAGTGCGCAGAGATCTGTGCCGTAGCTTCACCCTTTCCTTCTTGAACTGCATAACTAGGATTCTTGGAATAATGATGTACGAATTTCTGCTGCACGAATCCTTATTCACTCCTCACCTCAAGGCACTGCCCTCCTGCCCTAAGTATTCTATTGTCCATTAGCAGACACTCCCCTGTCCTCATCCTGCTCCCTATGTTCACAGCCTTGCGTCCCGCTGTCTGCCTCTTCTAAGTTCTTGTCTTCCACGACACATTCTTCTGTTTTCCCCCCATGCTCTGGAATCTTCTCACACCTAAATCTTAGTGTCTCTGTTCAGCTTTGCTCTTCCAAGTCACCTCAACCCATGAGTTAGATGACAATCAACTCACTGAGGAATCCCAAATTCATTCATTCAACTCAATCAGTTATTCAGGAAATATTTATGAAACACCTAGAAAGCTCCAGTTGCCGCTCTAGGTACTGGGATATGTTTGTGAGCAAAATAAAGAGGGAAAAGTTTCTGCCCTGGGTGAACAGTAATCATGAATCCATAAATAAGTGAAATGAATAGACGAGAATTAGACTACCGGAGATTAGGGGTGGAGAAGGAAGGACTTTAAGTGAGAGGAGAAGGGAAAGGCTTATTGAAAAGGTAACTTTTTAGATGACTACAATGAGTTACAAGATATCTGAAGGAAAGGCTAAAGGAGCAAGAATGTACTTGTGTGCTTGTCATCCATCAGCTGTGGTGGCACACCCCTGTGATCCCAGTACCCCGAGAGGAGGATGAGTTCAAGGCTAGCTGGGTTATATATTTCAAGACAATTCAGGCAACATAACGAAAGCCTGTCTTAAAAATTAGATTTATAAAACCCAACTAAAATAACAAGAAACTATATACATCATGTTCACAGGACGGCCACAGTCAGTTGAGTTTTCATGTTAGAACTTTGCAGTTCTCAGCTGAGAAGTATCATCAGAGTCATTGTCTGGGGCCAGAGTTCCTGACAAACACTCTGATACAGGTTTCTGCGAAACTGCTCTTGGGAGCGTCCAAAGGGTGTGAGGAAGCCCAATTGGGCTGAGGAAGAAGTTAGACTAAGAAGCCACAGGATGGCCCT
Source organism: Eospalax fontanierii (assembly GCA_035773235.1). Classification (NCBI taxonomy): domain Eukaryota; kingdom Metazoa; phylum Chordata; class Mammalia; order Rodentia; family Spalacidae; genus Eospalax; species Eospalax fontanierii. The sequence goes on along the minus strand of CM069524.1, from coordinate 4,784,276 downwards.
TCAGAGTTGTCCCCAATCCTTCTACCCTTGTTCCACCAGTCCCAGGATGCAGGCTACCTCGAGGGAAGAGACTGCCCCAGGTAAGACAGCCACTGCCAATCAATTCTAAGAGACTGGACTTTGACTCAGCGGGCAATGCTCCATCCTGGATAGAAGGGTGCACCACAGGACCTGCAGACAGAGGCCTCAGGCTGGTCCCAGCACCTATCTGGGCTCGCCTGCATCTTCAGACTGGCTGTCACTACTGCAGCTTGTCTTCGGTTATAACTGAACCTCCACTTCCACACATACTATTCCTGGTAGACTCTCCTCACCTGCTGACAGTCAGTTCCAGTTCAGCAGTGGTGATCCTGCTGAAGCAGGTTGGATCATGTTACTCCTCTAGTCAAAGCCCATCTAGTGATCATTCCCCTTCATTTCACAGCAAAAGCCCAAATCCCTAAAGCCAGTTCTACCCCGTCTTGCTGGAGTCTAGATCTCAGACCTTACCCTCTGTGATTCTCATGCCCGTTCCCCTTCACAGCTTCCTTGCCCTAAGCCACTTTCTGTGGACAGCTGAAGAGTTTACACTTTTTCTTCTAGAACCCTGAACCAGTAGCACCGTCAAACTATCCAAGAATCAGGAAACTTCAGAATGAGATTTGAAGAACTGCATCTGCTGGGAAAAGGTTGCCTTCTGCAGAGATCATCTGCTAGTTGGCTCACAGGCATTCACCCCAGGGAATTCGACTATTTGCTACCAAAGACAGAGAAGTAATCATTTGAAATGCTCACATGGCTAGGGCAATGTGGGCCTGAGCAAAGGATATCTGTGACCCTTGAAAAGAATGTCTGAGTGTTTTTCAAGGCTTTCCAGCCACTAACAACAATAATTAAATAAACGTCGTGTTGAATAATCAAACAAGATGATTTCCTTAATGAAGAAAGTGGTAAGTTGAGGGATGCTGAGAAACGTTAATGATAGAGTTAGAACCGGAGCCAGGTGTAGTAGCATGTATCTGTAATCCCAGCATCTGGGAAGCTGGGACAGGAAGATCCTGAGTTCAAGGTCAGTCTGGTTATGTTAAAACCAAGAGAAAGAAAAAAGTAAAGGCAGCGGGTACAATTGGTAGCACGTGTGTTGTAATGAATGCAAAAGCAATGAGTGACCCTCTAAGGGAGGAAACAAGCAGACCCTGGGAAGGACAGTGAAAGGAAACAGATTGAAGGCCAGAGACTGTCAGCCGGGAAACAGCAGGTGCTAGAGCCTACGAGAATTTTACCTCATTAATTACTTTAAGTTTTCCTTTCTGCGCTTTGTTAGACTAAACTCTCCATAGTGTGCCAACCTTGCGAGCCACATCTCAGCTGCAACTGAGCAGACAAGGGGAGGAATGGTGTCGCTGACTGGACTCAAAGCAGTAGGGGCTGTGGCCAAAAGAAACTGCACGAGTGGAGGCGCCAAAGAGAAGCTGGTGCAGCCCCCCCGAACAAGTTGTGTACTTGTAATCCTCAGCTACGCAGAAGAAATGTTACATGCAGCCCTGGCTGGCTCTGAAGTAGCCATGTAGCCGAGGCTGGCTCTGAACTGCTTTTCCTGCCTCTACCTCCTGAGTGTTGGGATGACAGGTTTGCCCCACCATGCAAATTTAGAAAAACAGTATTCTTCCACAGAGGCTTCAGGATAAAATGTCAATTCCTGGGACTGGAGAGATGGCTCAGTGCATAAGGCCACTTGGTGTTCTTTCAGGAGACCTGAGTTTGGTTCCCAGCACCCACATAGGGCAGTTCACAGCTTCATGGGTCTGGTGCCCTCTTTTGACCTCCTCGGGTACAGGCACATAAATGGCACTCTCTCTCTCTCTCTTTCACACACACACACACACAAATAAACCTTTCAAAAAAGTGAATTCTTCAGCATAGTGTGAGATCTGCCTTCGGAACACCTTTTCACCATTCCATACTCTTGTGTCAAGGTCATACTAAGCTGCTTACATGCGCCTAGCCGACATATCATCGCTGTCTCGAGGTGTTTTTCTTTCTTCTTTTTTTTTTTTTTTTACGTAGAATGCTCTTAAATTTCACTTCCCTTCCTTAACTGTATGCATTGATTTCTATATTACACTATACTGTGTTTTTAAGGAATAGCCCCCTCTAGCAAGCCTTGACCAAATCAATACCTGCTGTTTTGTACTGCCGCTGCACCCTGGGTATTCATTTCCAAGACACTGATCAATGGTAATCAAGGTGACAGGCGTCCTAGTTTGTATTTTCACAGGTCTATCCACCTGTCATTAACTTGTCCAATCATAAAACTATGAGCACCTAGATTGCCTAGACTGTGTATACCATCCCTGGTTGCTTTTTATTTATTTCTATGTGTATGAGTGTTTTGCCTGCATGTATGTAAGTCCACCCATGTTGTACAATGCACACAGAAGCTAGAAGAGAGTATTGGATTCCCTGGAACTGGAGATGAGACAGTTGTTAGCAGCCACGTGCATGCTCGGATTAGAGATCTTACAAGAGCAGCCAGTCCTCTTACCCACAGAGCCATCTCTCCAGCCCTCATCACTGGGTTTTTAAGATTTCATTTCTTCCATACATTAGGATGGTGTTGATGCCTAGCTCATGTTCCTTATAGCTGGGTTGTTTAAATACTGCTATTTGATACTACATTCTCCCCTACTTCAGTCTCACACAATTCCCGTATTCGGCTCTACTTTTTATGTTTTCCACAGCACTGACAATCTACCATGTTGGCCAAATGTATTTACTGTTTATAGTCTGCAACTCAGCTACATCACCAGACGGGGCTCTGTTTGTCACTCGTGTATAATAAATGCTCAATGAGTATATCAAATAAATTGATCTGCCAAAATTAGGGATAATTTATTGGAGCTAACTTATTATCTTCTGTTTTATATTTTGAGATTGGTCTCAAACTCAAGATTCTCCAGCCTCAAGTTTCCCAGTGCTGGGATTACAGGCATGTGCCAACATGCCTAGATCCAATTCTTTATTCACAAAATTAAAATGTGTGGATGTCAAGAGGACATTACTACCTTTCTTGAGGGCATACATACTCTTTGTGACAACCAATTATTGCTCTCTTGACAACGTCTCTAATTAAAATGTAAAAAGCAAGTCAGCAGTTTCTAAACAAAGAGAAGTTTCTTTTCTACCAAGAAATTTATAGAAGGGTTGAAGAGATGGCTCAGCACTTAAGAGCACTGGCTGCTCTTGCAGAGGACCAGTTCCCAGCACCCACATAGTGCTAACAACCATCTATAACTCTAGTTCCCTCTGATGCCCTCTTCTGGCCTCCATGGGCATTGCATGACAAGGGTACATTTATGTACATGCAGGCAAAACACACACACAATTTTTTTTTTTTAAGAAATTAAAAAAAAAAAAAAAATCACTGCTAGGTGAAAATTGATCTTTAAAGGAATGACACTAGACAGGCTGACCAGACTCCAGTGGATGAACTAACACAAAGGGACATCTGGGGACACAAATGACATATATGACAGAATTCATGAAATCTAGTGGGGGAGGCAACCGAGAGGTGGATAGGGGAGGGGGTCTAAATATGATTAAAATGTATTTCACGAAATGCAAAAAAAATCAATAAAGTTATAGTAAAAAAATTTTTTACAGAAATTATTCTCATTTTTTATTGCATTATGTACATAGTGTATAGGAAAGGCTTATGCAGATCTTAGTGACATCTGCCAGAGTTGTATAATCAGTGTTTTGTTTCCCATAAAAAGGAAGTGTTCTTTTCTGTCTCTGGGACCCTTGGAGAATATGTAGGGGTCCTGAAGTCCCCCAGAGTGTTAAGAATCAGTAGTATTCTCTTGCACGGCATTCTTCGGTAGCCAGCACACAGGAGGACTCCTAATGATCCTTGCTGTAAGAAACATTAAATATTAGTCTTTTTTTTCAAATCCTGTAAAACTTTTGGGTTTGGGCGATTCTTTTAATCACCCCTACACTCCCAAATTTCAGACCTACAGAAACTGATAGCAAATGATTCTAAGGTTGATAAGAAGGAAAAACAGACAAGGAAACAAGAGACAACTTCACACAGAATTTTCTTCCTGAGTAAAACCTGCAGAGGCTGTTACTTGCCCTGGGGCACTTAGGGAAGAAAGCCTCCACTTGGCCACTGCTAGGAGTAACCATGGAGCAGTGAGCTGAAGATTGTGAGGTGATTGCTAAAGGTCTCTGCGGGCTGGCCAATGCTGGGAGCTCCAACCGCTGGGAGCTGATGGAGAAGAATCTAGAGAAACCGTCTCTTTAGTTTTAGAACCAAGTTACTGTAGTTTGGGAACTGTCACAGTTCAATTAAAATGGAGTTTTACATTAAGCATTTTGGATGTGTAATAGATAAAGATTTGTATATTTTTTAAGGGCTGAGCATCAACCTGAGACTTCCTACTGGTAAACAAATCCTCTACCACTGAGCTTCATCCCCAGACCATATAAATTCCTTTTACAATAACTTTTTTCTGACACTATGAGTTAAACTATTTAAGTACATACAATAGTATAAGCAACTTAGGCTTGTAGCTTTTTTACATCTATTAGACCGAATAGACTTTCTAATTAAAAATAGCAGAACATACACTTCAAAATCATCATAAAGGATGTGTTCGGTTGACAAGATGCTTGCCTAGCATGCGTGAAGCCCTGGGTTCGACCCCAGGACCACAAAAAGCCCCGGGTATGTTGGCAGTGCCTGTAATCTGAGCACTCGGGGGCCACAGCACCCTGCCGGTCCGGGCTTTCTAACCCAAGAGAGCGAGCGGAGCGGGGAACTCTGCGCTGAGCAGGATCCCCCACGCCGCGCTCTCAAAGCCTGCCCTGGGCTTCCCGCGACCCGGTCCTTGAGGAGCCACGTGGGTGGAGCCCACCAGCTGCTCCAGCTAGCACCGCTTCGATGAGGACTCTAGTTCAGTGCAGAGGCACTCCACAACCTTGCCTGGGCGGCGCGGGAGGGTCCTGTGCCCCCCGCTACTGCCCACAGCTGATGGGTGGAATGACAACTTCGGGAGGGACACCCACACTCGGTGGGCCCACGGCTCGCCTCACCCCTAGGGAGCACACGAGCGAAGACGAAGGCGCATGCTCCCGGTGCCACCAAAGCGCAGCGGTGCGAGAAAAGACGCGCGTGCTCGGTGTGTACCTCGCTCTTTGCCTCCGCGGTCGCCGCGTTCCAGATCGTGCTTAGAACTATGGGAGATGTAGTTTCCGAAGTTTTGAATCCCGGGTGCGCCTCCTGCCTGGGCTCAGGGCCGGACTTCAATTCCCGGCCCGCCGGCTGGAGGGCGCGGGTGGGGACCGGAACTGAAGGGCGGGGCGATAGCCAGGTGGGCGGAGCCGGTGGGACGGCCGTGCGCGGGGGGCGGGCGGGCCCTCGGCCGCGGAGCCGCCGCCGCCTGCGGTCGGAGGGACCTGAGGCGCTGGGACCGCGCGGGCTGAGGGTACAGCTCCCAGCGCGGGCGCGGCAGCGGCAGCGTGGTCGCGCGGGCGTCGGCGCCTCCGGTGGGTCTCAGTGCTCGCAGGTCCCTCTCGCCCTCGGCCGGGACGCGGGAGAGCGGGGCGGGGACGCGAGGTGGTGCGGTCGGGGACGGCCAATGCGAAACTGGCTGGTGCTGCTGTGCCCGTGCGTGCTCGGGGCCGCGCTGCACCTCTGGCTGCGGCTGCGCTCCCCGCCGCCCGCCCGCGCCTCCGGGGCCGGCCCGGCAGGTAAGGTCCGGGGCTCAGGGGCGGGGTGGGGCGGGGCGAGAGGCCGCGGGGCTGGCTGGAGGAGGACCGGGCCGGCGTGGCGGTCCCGGGACTGAACAAACGGTTCTTTTCATCCCCGTCGGACGAGCTCGACGGCGCGCTACTCCCCAGCGGCCGCTACCCGCCGGGAAGCGCGCCTGTGGGCCTCGGTCAGAACTTGGGGGGCTGCTCCCTACGGGGGCCCGCAGGTGCCGAGGGTGCTGGGTTGCCGGCTCGGAACTCCGTTCGGCGAGGAGGAACTGCTGGGTTCTTTGATCTTGAGGTTAGCGGGTTCAGCGCTTCTGGACCTGAACTAGGGCACAGCTGGGAGCGGACCTGGCCTGCGCGCTCGGCTCGCGTAACCCGCCAAGGAAGCAGACGGGGTACCAGATTCTTCTACAACTGGCGTCCGTTTGTTCTGAAATGTTGTTGGAAATGAAATCTTTGTTCCCGTTGCTTCGCAATGCTGACAGTGCTTTTGCCCGCAGTGGGCACCCGGTGTACTTACTCTGAACCCTACCCGAGGGTCCCCTGTGTTTCCTTTCCAAGGGTTTCCTCGAGAGCTTATTTTAAAGATAGGGTAATGCTCGTTTTAAAGGAGAGGCGTTAGGATTTTCTTACCGCATCACCAAACAGCTGTTTTCTTTTCCGAAAGCTTTAAAAACTACAATCTTTACAGGTCGGCATATGGCTCCGAGTCTTAGAAAGTATTTCGCCTTCCTTGAAACTGTCTGTTACAAGATTCCATTGGAGTTATTTAGTAATGAGCTCTTCTCCTAATAGACACCCCATCAGCTTCTTGAAAGGTTATTTGAGTGACCTGAAGACAATTAACCGTGACTTAAGTGGTATAATGAAAGCACACCATTACGGCTCTTTTAACCTACTCAAACAGTTTGAAGTTTTTACAGTCTCGATGATTTCAGTGCATTACATACAAAATGCTTCATAACCTAACATCTGTTGGGTTTGTGTTTTATAGTATTTGTTTAATGAATGAGTTACCAGAATAGATTTGCAGAGCCATCATAGATTATTTATGACCCTAACATTAACAGTCTTGGGGTTCAACACAACAAACCCTGCTTTTATGCTTTTATTTTAGTAAACAATTGAACAATTTTTGTAGATTTTTCTTGTCCTTTTAGATTTTGGATGATTTTTCTCTCTCTCTCATCCAGCTAAACTAGACTAGATTAAGGAAACAAACTGTAGGGAGAGTCAGGGTCCTATAAGTGATCAATGCTAGTTACAAAAGTTAACTTTGAGGGGCAGGAGCAATGGCTCAGCAGTTAAGAGCATTGGCTGCTCTTGCAGAAGAACCAGATTCGGTACCCACATGGCAGTTAAAAACCATCTGTAACTCCAGTTCCAGAGCATCCGATGCCCTTATGTGACCTCCTCCGCATTGCACGGCATTGGTGCATTTACATACATGTAGGCAGTATACTCATAAAATTAAAACAAGAAAATCTTTTAAAATTTAATTTTGAGTTGATACTGGGATCTGGTTAGATAATCAGTAAGATATTTTAATCTAATGCCAGGCAGATTCTTATCATACTGTGTTCCCTTGGCACTTTCAAAAACAAAAGCAGAAGTATTTTGATTGCAAAATTTTCCTACAGGTCTTTTTCCTATTTTGCTGTCACAATCTTTTAAAACATTTGGACATTTTATATTTTGGCCTCCTATATTAGGCCTAAAACCTGAAATTTTGCTAAGCATTTTTCTTTTGAATTAACATTAAGATTTGCTTTTCTTGTCTGCCCCCTGTCCATCTCCAGTGCCATTAAGTCAAGGCAGGTTTTTTGCTTTTTCTTAAAGTTATTTACCTGAGTATTCATGCACACACACGCACATAGAATTCAGAAGAGGGTCTGTAGAGATGGCTTAGAGGTTAAGAGCACTGGCTGTTCTTGCAGAACCCCCGGTTTCCATTCCCAGCACCCACGTGGTAGCTCACAGCTGTCAGTAAATCCAGCCCCAAGGGAATCCGACACCCTCTTCTGACCGCCATGGGCATTTCATGACACAGTTACACTTAAACACATGCAGACAATACACTTATTTATACACATAAAAAAATAATAAAAATTAAATAAAAAAGAATTCATAAGAGAACAGCTTCAGAGGACAGCTTGTGAGACTCCAGTCTCTCCTTCCACCATGTGGGTTCTGGAGATCAAACTCAGTCCGTCAGGCTTGGTGGCAAGTGTCTTTCTTTACCCAATGAACCTCCTCATTAGCCCAGGGAGAATAACTATCCGTGAATATTAGAAAGGCCCTCCTAGCTGACAGTTGATTCAGCTGGCCTGGATCCTGTTGTAGGCCTGGAATTAGTGCAGTAATCAAATAAGGTGCCTGCTCTCCTAGTGTTAACCACTTAGAAGGGAAGACAGCATAAGGATGTCAATGTAAATATGGGGATGGGGAAAGGAAGCGGTTTACAGAAGTGAAGAAAGTGACGGGCTGCTGTTTTAAACACAGAGGTCAAGAAGGACCCTGTGAAGAGGTGAAAGTTGAGCAAGGGCCTGAGGGGAGTGAGTGAATGAGTCACGTCAGTACCAAGATTAGCAACTTTTCTAATGTGGTGGCTTACTTTAATCAGCTAAAAGCAGTCAGGGAAAATAACTGGTGAGGAAGCAGCAATTGAAATGCTGCACACCTGGGGAACAGGACAGGGAAAAGGAGAAGATAACCCTTGGGCCAGGGAGTATAGAAGATGACTGGATCACAGCATACTAGTTTGGAGTAATGCCTTAGCAGAAATTATGAAGTGGTTAATAAAGAAGATGATGTGACTGAGGAAAGATTTCTCTTAGTAAAATATCTAGAAAGAAGGAAGGCAAAATTGGAAAGAAAGGGAGCTTATCATTCACTACATACTTGGATCACTAGGTGTTGGGCTAGATGCCTGGTCCAGCCTGTCTGGAGATAGGGCAAGCAGGTCAAAGACAAATTGAACTTGATGTCCAGTTTTTTCTAGGGCTGGTTCTTCCAAAATTATCCCTCTGCTCTATGACAATTCTATCTCTAGCCTTCAATTTCCATGTTTATAAAATGATGACCTAGGGTTATTGTAAAGGTTCACTTACTGAAACACCCAGAATAGTGGCTGGTTCATGATAAACACTCCAGGAATTTTGGAGAGGAGTGGCAGTAAGGAGGTGCCTGAGCCTATGCCAGAATAGTATTTAGGCAGTTTCTTTGACCATGACAAGAGCATACTATAGCAGTACACTCACACTGTGCATTGATGACTATCTCATTAGCAAACCTATGCTGGGCTTTTATGGCTTCCTTATTTTCAAGATTTTCTGCCTGTTGATGATCGATGTCATCCTGTAGCATACACATGAAAATTTCATTTTACAACTCCTTGCACTTATTTTGAACAATCAGTTTTGAGGTCAACTCCCTTAGATTTTAATGTCCACATGTTGCAAAGCCCTGCAGGTTGATAGACTCAGGAAATATTACTATTAAAAGAAATTAGTCATTGCTCTTTGGACACTTGTTTGAGATTGTGAGTTATTCCTGACATTATGGAGATCTTGTTCACTGCTGGGCCTATGCCATCTAGCACAGTGGACATAAATGCTCATCAGCAGCTGGAGAGATGGCTCAGCAGTTAATTCTTGCAGAGGACTCAGGTTCATTTCCCAGCACCCACATGGCAACTAACTGCCATCTATAGCTCCGGTTCCAAGGGATCTGACACAGGCTTTGCATACTTGTGCTGTGCTTACAAACATAACAGGATCTGACACAGGCATTGCATACTTGTGCTGCACTTACAAACATAACAGGATCTGACACAGGCATTGCATACTTGTGCTGCACTTACAAACATAACAGGATCTGACACAGGCATTGCACACTTGTGCTGTGCTTAGAAACATAACAGGCAAAGCACTCATACCCATAAAATAAAAATAATTTTTTAAATTGGGAGACTAAAAAGCTGGGATGATACAAATGATTTTTCCACCTATTGATCTTCTGCTTATGTACCATGATGACCTTATGATTTAAATATTTTTTTTCAAAAAGAAAAACAAATTCTGTGAAGAAAAAATTGAAATTATTTTTAAAAGAAAGAGGGGCTGGAGAGATAGCTCAGTGGTTAAGAGCACTGGCTGCTCTTGCAGAAGACCCAGGTTTAGCTCCCAGCACCCACATGATGGCTAACAGCTATAACTCCAGTTCTGACCTTGGGCAGTGTATAACACAGGTGGACTTACATCCATGCAGCAATACACTCATAACACATAAAATAAAAAAATAATTTTTAAAAGGAAAATGGTGTGTACTTCTAGATTATTTTCAAAACCACATATAATACCTGGTTTGGAAAAAAAAAAAGAATCTATTTTGAAAGTGGTTTTGATGTAACATCCACATTCTTTTCAGGTATATAATCTCAGCTTGATATATCTTCACAAAATGAACATCCAACTAATCAGTAGTTAAATTTTGAAAAGGAAAACTATGGGACTCGGGAGCTAGCTTAGTTGATAAAATGTTTGTCTTGCAAGAAGCTGGAGGACCTGAGCTGGATCATAGGTACTTACATTAAAAGCCAGCATGGTGGTATATGTTTATAATCCAGCACTGAAGAGATAGGTGGATCCCTGTGGCTCACTGCCTGCCAACTTAGCCCAAACAATGAGTTCCAGGTAAAAGTAAAAGAGCCTAGGGGTTGGGAGGGACAGGACCCTGAAAAGGATATATAGGATGTGAGGAATTAAATGTTCTGTTCTCCACAAACCCTCACAGCATGCATGTGCACTCATATACATGTACTTGCACACACATACAAAAAGAAAAGGATTACCGCTACCTCCAAAGCGCCCTTATTGGCTCTCCTGTCTCTGCCAAGTGACTAATCATAGGGCAGAGCTTTGACTGTTTTTGTACTTTATATAAATGGAAGCATATAGTATGTTTCAGTCTGCTTATATGAATTTGTTGTAGAATGATGTTTAATTGTGCAATAGTATACTATTCTGTCGTAGATGCACCATGTTTTATGTAACCTGTCCCTTATTTGTGTGTTTATGTATCTTGCAGATTTTTATTAATAAGTGGCACTGTGATGAACAGAGATCTTTGAGTGTATCAGTGATAACTTTTAAGTTCTTAGACATAAAAATTTCTACCTTTGGAAAATATTGTATATATTCCCAGTATGCCCTATAGAAGACTGTGCCAGATACATTCCTACCAGTAATGAAAGAGACTAGCCATTTTCTTGTGATAACTGTCAGCATTCCCTTGTAGTATTTGTCATTCAGTTCTTACCATTTAAGGAGACATTTGTCAGTTTAAATGTAGAAGAAATCTAGTGTCTGGCAGCTCTAATTTACACTCGACTCCTAGTGACACTGAAGCTTTCTTTGCAGAGGTTGTTGCTCCTTCGTGCCCTGTCCTTTTGTGTTTACCTCTTAGCCCCCTCCCCCTTTCCTGTGTCTAGACACTGGAATCAAACTAGGCAACCTATACTTGTGTAATATGACAGGGTGCTGAGAGTATGGAACAAAATGTACTGTTCACTGATGAGAGCTAGGAGCTTGAGTGAACAGCTCACGGTTATTTTTAAGCCCCCACCTGAGGTTTTTATACGAATAATATTATTTGATGAGTCTACACTGACAGTATGCAGTGGAAGAAAACCTGTTTTTCATAGAAGGCCAGGATATACCCTGGATCCTTTGCAGGAAAAAAGGAGTGCATATAAAGCAGAGCAGTTGGACAGAAACAGCTTAGATAGGGATTAGAAGCAGGGAGAATTGACATCCGCAGAGAAGTGTGGAATAAGATCAAAAAGTAGTTTACACCCGTAGTCCTCTGGGTGTTCACATGCCTCACGTTGTTATCTTTGCATTTAGTTACTTTTTAAAAACTTTGGCGGTATATGGAGAAACCAGTCCCAGTGAAAGCTGACAGACTGAGCAATAGCTAGAATTAATGCCCAGAAAAGGACACCTTTGATTTTTTTTGCCATGAAGATTTTGAGTCATTCCGAGACAGTCAAATTATGTTCTTTGTACTGTTTCTTAAAGATTTGTTTTGTGTGGTTTGAATGAGAATGTCCCTTATAGGCTCCAAATATTGGGACATTTTGTCCCCAGTTGGTGGGAGGTCTTAGAAGGTGTAGCCATGCTGGAGGAAGCATGTCACTGGGGGCAGGCTTAGAGAGTTCTTAAGCCTTGCTGGATCTTTTGTCACTCTCTCTTTCCTATGCCTGCTTGTTTAAGCTTAGCTTCTGCTCCTGCTCCAGCCACCTTTGCTGCCATGGCTCTCTACTGTGATGAACACTTGTCCCTTTGGAATCATAAGCTAAATAAACCCTTTTTTATAAGTTCCCTTGATCAGTGTTTCTATCACAGCAACAGAGAAGAAACTAATACACTTTGATTAAACACTGGAAATAAGGTACTATTTGGCATTCAAGGGACTATTTAAATTATTTTGAGATTCTGTAGAAACCTTGTTTTCTGATGTCAGATAAATGAGGCACAGATTGAATGTGTTTTATGCCCTTTTACAGCTTTTTACTCTTTTAAAAAGATATTTTGAGGGGCTGGAGGGATGACTCAGCAGTTGGCTGAGCACTGGCTGCCCTTGGAGAGGATCTGGGTTTGGTTCCCAGCACCCACATGGTGGCTAACCATCCCTAACTTCAGTTCCAGGGGATCCTCTGAGCTTCTGTAGGCATTGTTTGACAGGGGTGCATATCCCTACATGCAGGCAGTACACTCATGCACATAAAATAAAACTAACCAAATAAATAAAATGAAATAAAAAGATATTTTAAAACAGATGCAAAAATTTTAAAGACTCATAGCCAAGTGTAGTGGTACATGCCTATTGCCCTAGCATTTCAGAGGTAGGAAGTTCAGGAGTTCAAAGTCATCTTTACCTACATACTGAATTTCTGGCCAGCCCAGGCAACCTGTGGCTCTGGCTCAAAAAAAATGAACAAACAAAAGAAAAGATTTAAATTTAGCGGAGTGTGTGTGTACCATGAGTACAGGTGCCTGCAGAAGCCAGAAGACATCCAGATCCAGATCCAGAGCTAGAGTTATAGGCAGGCAGCTGTGAGCTACTTAGTGTAGGTGCTGGGAACTGATCCTGAGTCCTCTACAAGAACAAGTGCTCATAAGTACTGAACAAGCTCTCTAGCTTTGAAAAACCTTTCTTCTTTCAGTTTTCTCAGATCAAGAGACTGAGACACCAGGGATTTAAATAACTTCCTGCTGAGGTAACACAGCATATTAGCTGTGGGATCAGTGTCAGAACTGATGTGTTGGCACATTTGCATCCCTCCTGTCACCAGAATGCACTTACTAATATCATTGGCAGTTTTGTATAAGCACTTCAGTTATATTCCAGATTTAGGCTCATTTAGAGTTAGTTCCAGCAGTAGCTTTCATTGTATCATTGGATATCTGAGGAAGTGTTTCTAGGCTGTGAATTTTTAAAAAAATCATATACTGTCCTTTTTAGAGATCCGCTTATCACTAATTCCGTACTTGAACTGGTGTTATGAGTGAGAAGATCAGAATTTAAACTCAGCTAAACTACATTAAGCTCAATAGGTACAGATCAGAACAGCAATAAAGAATAGAGTTAGGCTGGCATGGTGGCACATGCCTTTAATCCTGTACTCAGGAGGTAGAGGCAGGTGAATGGATCTCTGTAAGTTTGAGGTCAGCCTGGTCTACATATTGAGTTTCAGGCCAGAAATATACACCATAAACATATTGGTATATAGTCTTTTTGTATCACATACACACACACACACACACACACACACACACACACACACACACACAAACACACACACATTCACGCCTGCATTGAAGAGTTTCAAAACAAAAATGTCTGTAATAAGAATCAGTTGTAAAATATGGCATAAACGCATTAGGCAGTAAGAAAGTCAATTAGGCCACAGAATCCTTGCCCCTTCACACACTGACTAGAAAGGTATTTGTTGGGTTTTGAGACAGGGTTCCACTGTGTAGTCCAGACTGGTCTTCAACTCCTAGGGGAGAGTAACCTTGAACTTGGGTTCCTACTGCTTTCATAGTCCGAAGGTGGGATTACAGGGTGGATGGGTGACTGTTCCTGACTGGCTGTAAGTTATTTAACTTCTTGATCCTCAGTTTTCTTAAATATAAAATGAATAGAATATTTTTAATTAAAATGTTGTGAAACTTAAATGAGATGGTGTGTATAAAGGCCCTCTTTTGGTACCAGGCACATAACAGGTCCTCAGTACAACTAACAAAGAAGGTTTTGAAAGGTGAAGTCCTACTTTAGTGTAAGTATGAGGGGTGATGTCAAAAGACTTCCATATTAGGCATTATCAAAACCTACACATATATGTATGTATATATTTACATATACACATATATTCTATAGCCACTTAAACTTTTATATTATAAAAGAATGAACAAAAGGAAGTCATGTAACAAGTCGTGTGTATGGTTCAAGATCTAATGGGTAGGATTATATTTTAATTTCTAAAATTTGCCCTTATAAGAGAGAGACTATGTTCATCTCTTCATCGCTAGTTTTAAAGTCAGAGCTATAAGCTTATAGAGAGCTCTGATGAGGGATCCATCTCATTCTTCTCCAGTGCTTGGAACTGATTCAATTATTTTCAAAAATAAATTCTAGAAGGCCAGAGATCTCTACTATACTAAATGCAATATTTTTATATGCCGTAGAACCTGGGTATTCGGTCTAAAATGCAACTAAACATTTTGAAGCCTTTTCAAAGGACCAATCACAATAATTAAATCATGGAATGGATTATTTTAATATGATAATTTTAAAGATATTGTAACAGTTTTAAGGCTGTAGGAATTTTCCTGTAGTTAACCTTATTTTCCACAAGATAGACAGTATATAATCAACATATTTGTAAAAAGACATTTCAATTCTTAAGGTATTTGTCTTACTGTATCACCAATTTTGTACCAAAATGAATTCTATGAAGAATTCATGTTCAACATAAATCTGCATGTTCATGGATTAAGCTTACTTAATTAATAGGTCAGACTCTTAAACACCTGATATATGGTATTACATACAAGCTATCTCCCCCGACAGCACACTTTGATGTGATGGGGATAGAATACAGGATCTTGAGCTTAGATTAAGCTTGTTTATTAATAGGTCATATTCACTGAACACCTAATATATGGTAAGTACTATGTACGGGCTATCCCCCCCTTGGCATTTTAAAAACATGCAGAGTACACAGGCACTCTACTAAGTTATACCCTTAGTCCTACATTATGATTTAATGCTCACAACCATGCCACATAGGAACTTACTGAGCAAATAAGAGTACAGAAAATTTAGTGAGTTGCCCTAAGTTAAACAGCTAGTAAAATGGCCAGGCTAAGATTTGATGCCAGGCAATCTAACTCTGTTTTTTTTGTTTTGTTTTTGTCTTTTTGAGACGGTCTCCCTGTAGTCACAACACACATATATGTATATGTGGAGGTGGGTACAAAAAGACTATGTGCCAATATGTTTATAGTATATATTTCTGGATGGTGGGTTTTTAGGTTATTTTAAAAAATTGTTTCTGTTCATATTTTCTGCAAACATTTTATTTGTAGTAAACTTTTTAATGATTTGTACCCTTTTAGAGTAGGTGAAACATGACTGACTTGTAATTTGTTACTTATAGATCAGTCAGCCATATCTCCTCTGTGGAAATCTAGTCACTATGATGTGGTAGTTGGTGTGTTGTCAGCTCGCAATAACCATGAACTTCGAAATGTGATAAGAAAAACCTGGCTGAAGCATTTGCTCCAACATCCTACATTAAGTCAACGGTAGGTTTTCTTATTTTGAACAGTCAGAGATACTAATTCAGAAACATGGCTTCTTATGGGCGGGGGGGGTGTGGCTATTTATTTCTGATTTTCTTGCGTAGATTTGGATCCCAGAAGTAAACTTGCCTGAGATTTTAAGCCAAAAGATACTTAAAGGACAGTAACTTATAAATTGGAGTCTAGAGTACTTTTCATTAACTTCCTAGAGATGCGCCACTTTCTGTCTTGTACTTTTACTGGTGTGATCTGCAGTGTGCTCTTTCCTTAGCACCCTCGAGGAACTGGGCTTTATAGTGCCTCATGCTGATAGGAAGTGGCTCAGCTGCGGTCTGGAGTCCAGGGCCTGTATTCTCAACTAGCCTTGGAAGACTACAGTGAGGGGCTGGGGAGAGAGGCACAGGACTGAGCTTCCCGGGATGGGAAGACGGTGGGACTGTGGCGGAGAAGGCCCTCTTGAGGTTGTATTAAACCGTCACTTTCTTGACTGAGTGGCTTTTGAGGTGAATTGCAGTTGTGAATTTTCTTGTCACCAGCAATGAACGTTTATAGATTTCCTGTCTTACTCAGAGCTGCTTCTGTTCCTCTTTCAGATAGGTTTCCTTACTGCACGATTGCAATAATAATAGCAATAACTCCTTTCCACCAACTATTGAGACTAGAAATTGTACTGTTTTCTGGGCTCCCCTTGCTTTTCATGAGCTGCACCAACCATTCCTGCCTTCTCTGTGCTGCTTTAGGTCATGCTCAGAAACAGACTTCTCACACCTTTACCATTGCCATCCTTACTATTTACCTTTTTATCTGTTACTTGATGGTTGCAGAAGCTCCCTTACATGAAGTACTTACTTCTCTCTGACATTCTACTTTTTATTTTCCATATTGCAGCCAGGCTAGAATGAGCCTTTAAAAATTAGTCAACCTATGCCATTTTAGATTTATACATTTTGTGTGTGTGTGTGTGTGTGTGTGTGTGTGTGTGTGTGTGTGTGTGTGTGGTGTGGTATGTCTGTCTTTCTACCTGTGTCTGATGTCTTTTCTTGCTTAGAATAAAATCGTGCTGGGTATGGACAGTCATCCTATTTAGTGAGTTTGAAACCAGCCTTATCCCAAAATAAATTTTATACAATAATTAAGATCCCAGATGTTTTGTGATCATTGACCTTGTCTATATCTGCTTCCCTTTTAAGGCCACTGTACTGTGTTTCCCTCACCCCAGGATCAAGTTCTCTAAGATATTTGACTTTTTATTTTATATGAGTATATTGCCTGAAGATGTGTGAGTGCACCCATGTTGTGCAGAACCTTTGGAGGTCAGAACAACAGATCCAGCCTTGGAGGTTGGAGCCCCTGGAACTGTAGTTAGGGCGGTTTTTAGCCACCAGATGGGTGCTGAGAATCAAACCTGTACCCTCTGCAAGAGCAGTCAGTGCTCTTAATGCCCAAGCCATCTCTCCAGCCTGATTTTTTTTTTTTTTTTTGAGACATGGTCTCATTCTGGAACTTGCTGTGTAGACCAGGTTGATCTCAAACTCCTATCTGCCTGCCTATTTCTCCTACGTGCTAAAATTAAAGGCATATGCTACCACTCCCAGCAGGGCTTCTTAAAATTAATTTTTAAAATCAGTGTACAAAATAATGGTTTTCATTGTAACATTTTCAAACATGTTCATTGTTGTACTTCATTCATACTCACCCTCACCATTCCTTCCTCTCATCTTTCCTGAGTCCCGTCCTCCCTCCAAAGAGAGGCCAGCCTTCTATTTTTATGTTGTGTGTGTGTGTGTGTGTGTGTGTGTGTGTATTTAAATCTGGGCTCTGCATGTGAGACAGAACACATAATATCTTCTTTCCCCTCCCCTTTGTGCCCTCTATTTTCCCCAGTACCCTCTTGTTCTCCACTGTACAATATACATGCTTCTGCCTCAGAGCCTTTGTTCTTGCTACTTCCCTTGCCTAAACCACCCTTTTACTAAATGTCCTCATGGCAGCCTGCCTTAGGTCTCTGGAAAATGTTACCCTGACATACAGCCTCAAATTAAACAGCACTCCAGTCCTAATCCATTGTCTTCCTTTGCTTGATTTTTTTACACATTTCCCCACCTGGCATATATATTTAGTTGTACATTTATAAGATATTTGTCTTTTCCTACTAGGATATAGGTGCTTCTGCTTTTCTGATATATTCCCAATACCTACAGCCCAGCTTGGCCAAGAGTAAGGTGCTCAACAACTGTGGAATGAATACCTCAGAATTAAAAACAATGAGTAAAATTTATATTCATATGTTACTAATAATTCATGTGTCTGTCACAGTTACTTAAATATAGTAAGTTTGTGGTTTGTTTTATGAACATAATAGATTTTCTATGTAAAAAAGATTGAAGCCCAAAACAACTTTCTGAAGCACAGTGATTATGTGAATTTAGAAGGATTATTTAAGATAGCTTAAAATTATAAATATATAAAAGTGTAGCTAGCATATTCACTCATATCTGTTTATACCTTTCTTCTAAATGCTAGTTGTCTGGGTAAGGTATTCTGCCTTACTTGGCCGTTAGAAAAGAATGCATTTCTGTGGTTATGGCGTACTTTGACATCTTACATTTTACAAAAGGAGCCATACTCAACATATTTCTCTTTGGAGAACTTAATTTCTAAACTTTGTAACAAGTCTGTAATTTATTAGTTCTAGCACATTTATTATTCTAAGCAGGTAGTATACTGCATATGGCAGAACACAAAGATACAGTACAGCCTGAGAGTTGAGGGAGGCTTGAAGTTTATCAGAAAGAAAAAGATTTAATAGTGCCGAATGTGCAGCAGTATAAATATATGCAGAGTATCCTGAGGTGTTTGGGAAACTCCAGATAGTCATGTGTAAGCTGGGTTGTTGAAGATTTTATAGCAAAGTGAAAGCCTAGGAAGGAAAGAGAAAGAGGTACCTACTTAGCTCATTTCAAGCAGTTGTATAAAGTTAAGTGGAAGGGCCAGCTTCTTCAGACAAGAGCTGCTGAGGGGCATGACCTGCTTAGTGTTGACCTTATCAGAGAATGGAAGAACAGGAGGTCTCTCAGTCACTGCTAGCTGTCTGACTTGGAGAATAGTGGAATCCTCCATCATGGTGCTAAGTACTGGGTGAGAAGAAGGTTTCACTGGAACAAGGCTCAACTAAGGCTGTGTGTCCGTTTTAAGTACCTACAGGCAGTGGTATACTGGGAATGTTTATTGACTGGCTCTCTGGAAAAAAGTATATTCATAGGTACATAGATTTATCACAGTTTTATTAATACAAAGGATTGTATCACATAATTGACATGTAGTACTACGCTGTTAAGTTACTAAATTCCTTGTAGCCAATTGGTTCTCATAGATTGCTTTTGCTATTTGCTAGGCTTTCACCAATTTATGGCTGGATTCAACAAAGGCATATAGTTCTGAAGTAAATATTTAAGTTAGGAGAGTTAAAACTGGGACTGGAGAGTTGGCTCAGTGGTTAAGAGCACTAACTGCTTTGCAGAGGACTTTGGTTTAATTCCCAGCACCTGCATGGCAGCTAACAATTTTAATTCCAGGGAATCTGACGCCCACATCTGACCTCTGCAGGCATTGTGTGACACAGGTGCACTCACACACATGCAGACAATACATTCATACACATAAAAAAAAATAATTTTTTTTAAGTTTAAAAAAAAAAGAGAGTTAACACTACAGTGACAACTAAGATATGTCAGGACTTTGCACTTAGTAAAGTCAGTGACTTCTTTGCTGAATCAGATAATAGTTTTTGGACATTGGAAGAGTATTCAGTATACATTCACAATGTAATGGCTAAAGATATATTATACTTTAATATGCATAATTAACATTTTCTTCGTACTTTGAATCTAGACAAAGAAAACAAAAAGTCAAGTCCTTATTTATATTTTTTGTCAATTTCTGTGACATAAATATTCCTACTAAGCAACTACTATGACATCACTGTATCCAGAATTGGGAAAAGATCACATATGCCATATAGAATGGTCTATCATATAATGTAAATAACCTTAATAGTAAAAACAGAAAACTTAGTATTGTTTTTTAATATATTTAGTTTCTGTAGTTTAAAAGGGTTATACATAACCATTTTCAAAATTCCTGAAAATTTGACAGTTGACTCTTGCAAGGCAGCTCTTCAAGATACAATTTCTACTGGGTAATCTATGTGATGATGCCCAGTGAATTTAGGGATTAACTTCTTAGAGGTTGGATTGAAACTTAAAAGTTCAAGAATCATTCTTGAGTCAGCTAGAAGCCCTGGAAATGAATAATGTTACCTGGAGTAGAGAGTGAAAAGAGTGAGCAGACCAAAAAGAAAATGCACCCACAAAGCCCTGGGTCATAGTCCCCACCTTGCAGAGGGAAGGAGCCACGGCCATGAGGTAACCAGTGAAGAGAGGTCTGGGAGCAGCAGGGACCTCTCTCAGAAAAACTAATCGAGCAAAAGAAAAGGAAATTCCGAGTACAGTTTCTGAGTTGATGTTACTGTGATCTGTTGTTAGATGGCATGAGCATTTGCTGATAATGAGGCCAAGCATTCATACTTGTTTTAATGTACTACCTGCAGGAGAGGGCTCATATAAAGTGAACTCAGTAGTTCACTTGGGTTGTATGTCCCCCTTTTTGCTTGACTAGAATAATAAAAAATAGTAAATCCTCATAAATACTAGTATCTTGAAGGTCTGAATGAGCATGAGAAAGTGTATACGTGTGAGGTGAAGATCAGTAACTGATGTTAACACCAACACGTCTCTCAGTGTGCTTGTGAAGTTCATAATAGGTGCTCGTGGCTGTGAAGTGCCTGTGGAAGACAGGGAGGACCCTTACTCCTGCAGACTGCTCAACATCACTGATCCAGGTGGGTTATCTTTTTCCTAAGACTGCCAGCTACAAGTTTGGTATCATACAGCACAAATTTGATAGTATAGAATCTGTTTTTAACCAACTAAATATTTGTCATCAAAATTTATGTTTCAGCCTTTTTGATAGATTGACTAGTCAGAGAATCTCTGGAGATTCTTTACAGATACAGAATTTCAGGACTGGGGAGACTATTCCTCAGTTTAATTTGAGACATCTGGAAAATAGATAAATCATAAATTACTGAATTTTGAACTTTTAGAAAAGTGCTGAGTTCGCCGTTTAATTTATAATAGTTATGATATCAATATTTTGAGTCAATTTTGTTTTTGAATTATTGCCTAAAAAACAGGAGCTGTTACATATGCCTGGAATTTCCCAGCACTGAGGAAGCTAGGATGGGAAGATCACTTGTGCTCAGGAGTCTGAGACCAGCCTGGCAAGACAGTGAGGTCATGTTCAAATAATTTTGTAGTCATTGACTACTAGAGGCTGAAGAGATGGTTCAGCAATTAAGACCACTGGTTGCTATGGCAGAGGACCTTGGTTCAGTTCACATGGTAGATAACAACTCTCAGTAACTCCAGTTTCAGAGAATCTGATACTCTCTTCTGACCTCCTCAGGCATTGCACACACATGGTACACTTACAGACATGCAGGCTTATACACATAAAATTTTAAAATTACAAGGTTATTGACTAAGCTTCCTCATAAGAAACAGTAAATTATTAAAGCTATTTTTAGCTACGCATGGTTGTCCATGCCTTTACTCCCAGCACTTGGGATGCAGAGGCAGGCATATCTCTGTGAGTTCAAGGCCAACCTGGTCTACATAGCAAATTCCAAGCCAGCTGGGGCTACAGGGGACCCTGTCTCAAAAAGACTGAAAAAAAGAAAAGTTAAAGATAGTTTTAAAAGTTTGTGAGGATTTTGGCAAGGGTGCAGAAAACTGATACTCAGGAAGTTTTCTGAGTTACCAGGGAACCTATAACAGCTGTCTTTATTAGCACTTCTGTTTTGTTCAGCTACTATTCTAAGGGAGGTACAACTTTTTCAAATCTTCCAGTGTGTTACACGTGAATTCTGGTATTTTAAAATTTGTCAAATCTTCATAGTTATGTATACCTTATTATATAAACATGGGCTGTAAATCCATGGTTGTAAAACCAGCTCTGCCACGTTTTACCTTTGTGGCCTCCTGAGTCTATATTTCATCATCTATAAACGAGAGGTGTTTGGGTACAGTTGCAGGTGCCTATAATCCCAGGATTTAGGAGGCTAAGGCCAATTGTGAATTCCAGGCCAGCCAGCCAACCAGAGTGAGTTTCTATCAAAAACAAAACAAGCAGGGTATGCCTGTAATTCTAGCACTTGGAGGCAGAGGTGGGTGGATCTCTATGAATTCAGGGCCATCATGGTCTACATACCAAGTTTCCAGCCAGCCAGATCTGCATAGTGAAACCCTGTCTCAAAGAACAAAACAAAAACTACCTCATAGAGATAATGCAAGGATGGAGTATGTGATAAAGTATTTAGACTGGTTCCTGGGACTTGACATATTTTATATTAAAGAGCTTGCCTTTTTGTAATGTTAAATTTTAGTACACTTTTAAAGTAAATAGAGCCATATATTCAAGTCTGTTATAAAACAGGAATTTCTTGCTTAGAACATCTATGAATTTAATGAGTAATATAAATAAAATTATATATATATATATATATATAATTGTGTTCTTCTAAGGAGACAGGTCCCTTAGCTTTCAGTAGAGTTCCAGAAGATCATAAACCTCATCAAATGTTAGTGATAATGTTGTAGTCTGCAAAGAGTTACAGTTGAAAACTAAAACCAAACCTCACACACAAACACAGAATGTATGTGGGCCTGGAAGGATGGTTCACTCATTAGTCTCATTTTATTCATTTTATTGAGCATTTGCTAAGAATAAGATACCTTTTGGGGACTCCAAGGTAGGCAATCCACATGACCTGTAGTAAATGTTGGCTCATATTGCCAAGTCTGTGTTTTAAATCAGGAGTTTCTTAGGATATCTGTAAACTCAGTGAATACTATCAAAGCAAAACTTTCTGTAGTTGTGTTCTGAGACCTTTTCAATAAGATCCTGCAGTACTAAGCCAGGACCTAGCACATGCATGTGCTGTACCACTTAACTTACCCCCAATCCTGATGCTGAATGTATAGAGTGGCCACAATCTGTGTGTTTATTTCAGAAATAAATGTGTGTATATATTTGTTTAGTTGATTAAATAATCAATTTGAAAACTACAGCTCTAAAAACATACCACAAACTTTGAGGGGGTTTAAAATAGACTTTATATTTCTCAAAATAGAGCTGGTACTCTCTGCAATATTAATTATATCATATAATCTATCCTGGTTCATTTATGGTAATTAGAGAAGTTATTTGAAAAAGAATGTTGGGCTCCACTCTACTCAGTGGTAGAGTACTTGCTTAACATGAGTGAAGCCCTAGGCTAAACCCCTAGCACTGGAAAAAGAAAAGGACTCTTTATGGAACTGATTAGACAGTAAAACTGGATTTGGGGGCTAAAGAGATGACTCATCAGAGAACTGACTTCTCTTACTGAAGACCCAGGTTTGATTCCCACCACCCACATGGCGGCTAACAACCATCCATAATTCCAGTTCCAGGGAATCTGAAGCTTTCTTCTGATCTTGGGCATTGCAAGACATGTGTGCACTTAGACACATATGGGCTATACACTCACACACATAAAATTTAAAAAATAATTTTTTTAACTGGATTTGATTCCTGGATCTGTCACTTTCTGTGACTATAGACCAATTGCTTAGAGTCTTAGTGTCCTTAAGGTTCCAGTTTCTGGAAGTTGTAAATGTCATAATGTTCCTCCAACACAGGGAAATGGTGAGGAGTAGGTGTGGTAGAGAATGGTAGTCAACAGAAACTGCGTGTCTGCTGTGTTGGATTTGTTGCTCTGTCATCAAGATTTTAACAGCAAGTTTCTCAGTGTTACTCGATGATTTCAGTTACTTCTATTCCATGATTTCCTGACAATCCATACATTTTTTTAGATTGCTCAACAAGAGGCAGCATTTTTGGAATTTGCAAAGCAAGGCCAAATTTCCTGATCGCTTGGACTAAAAGCATGAGCCACAACACCCAGCCCCAAAACATCATTCTTAAATTTCAAAATAAGTTTCTCTAAGAGCAGCCATGATTCTCAGACACTTTTAAGTCTGCTATATTTGAAAGAGTATTACACAAAATAATTGTCTGCATCTTATTAAAACTATCTTATTAAAGACCCCGCATTAGTACATAAAAGATTGTATATTTGATGATACAAAGCCATGTTCTTGTATCTTGTTTAGTTTTGAATCAGGAAATTGAGGCTTTCAGCCTTCCTGATGATGCTTCCTTCTTGGGACTCTCTGAAGATCGAGTTGTCAGCGTGAGCTTCCGAGTTCTCTACCCAATTGTGATTACCAGTCTTGGAGTATTCTACGATGCCAGTGATGGCAGCTTCCAGAGGAATATCACTGTCAAGCTCTATCAGGCGGAGCAGGAGGTGTGTACTGCCTTGGACAGGATTTTCCTCATTTATCTTTTTTAGAAACTTTCTTTATGGTATATAGTAGATTGGAAGACCATGTAATTTCCTGTGGTTGAGTGACTTCCACTTTTCTTCCCTTATTGATCAAAATTATTGTAATGCGATACATTGCAGTTCTGATTTAGAGAAAAATTACTATGAATAAATATGTTATATCTACAAAAGAAAAAGTTAGGCCAGGCATGGTGATGCTCACCTTTAATCCCAGAACTTGGAAGGCAGAGGTAGGTGGATCTCATCAAGATTAGGCCAGCCTGTTCTACATAGTGAATTCAAGGCCTTCTGGGGCTACTGGGAGGTGCTGTTTCAAACACAAGGGAGGGAGGGAGGGAGTGGAAAAAGTTGGACTAGATTAGAAATTCCCAGCCTAAATGCTCAAAAATTTCAGAAATTGATAATGGAGCCAAGTGTAGTGACACATGGTCATAAATCCCAGCTCTCTGGACAGCTAAAGCAGGAGGAAGATGAGTTTGAAGCTACCTGGGCAACCTAGGAAGACCACATCTAAAAAAAAAAAAAAAAAAATTAGTGGGGCTGGAAGATGACTCAGCAGTTAGGAGTACTTACTGCTCTTCCAGAGGACCTACGTTCAGTTCCCAGCACCAGCATGACAACTAAAAACCACCCATAACTCCAATTCCAGGGGACCTGACTGATACCCTCTTCTGGCGGCCAAGGGCACCAGGCACACTTACATCCATGCAGGGTAAAACACTCATACACATAATAAATCTTTTTTAAGCCATGGATAGTTGTGTGTATCTGTCTCCTGCTTCAACCTCCTGATACTGGGATTCCAGGTGTGCACTACCATGCCCACCTAATCTCTTAATATTTCCTTTTTGTTTGGTTGGTTTTTGTTTTTTATGAGTCAGGGTCTCACTGTACCCTCAACTGGCCTGGAACTCACTCTGTAGATTGGGCTGACTTTTGGTCTCACAGAGATCTATCTACCTCTACCTCCCAAGTGCTATGATTAAAGGTGTATACCACCATGCCCAGCTTCTTAGCATTTTTAATAATGTAAGTTTACTGCTAATGAATTCACTTAGTTTTCATTTTTCTGAAAATACTGTAGTATTATTATTATTGTGAGACAGTACATGGAATTCTGGGATTTGCTTTTGTTTTCAATATTTTAAAGATATAACCTGGTTTTTGGCCTCCATTCTGTGGTGAAAAGTCAGCCATTCTCTGTATAATTTTTTTCAAGATAATATTTAGAAAGCCAGGAGAGGTAGTACATACTTACAGTCCTGGCACTAAGGAGACTGAGCAGGAATACTGCAAGTGAGAGACCAACCTAGGCGATATAACAAGACTCTGTCTCAAATATCCCCACTCCAGAATGATACGATTTAAAATATGGTGGTATGTCAAATATGGTGGTGTATCTGTTGGGTGCTGCCTTTAAGATTTTCTTTTTATAATTTTCAGCTATTATTTCCTCAGAACATCATCCAGTGACACTTAGCTCTCCTCTCTCCTCCTAAAATTAGATTTATATGGTATATATCAGAAGTTAAGAGCACTAAGTGCTCTTACAGAAGACCCAGGTTTGATTCCCAACACCCAACCAAATGGCAGCTAACAACATTTTAACTCCAGTTACAGGGGAATGTGACACCCTCTTCTGACCTCCTCGGGCATTGCATGACACGGATGCACTTGAATGTAGGCAATACACTCATACACATAAAATAGAAAATAATAAAACATTTTTAAAATAAAGAACTACAAAACAATCAAACAAAAGGTCAGTCAGTAAATGGCAAATAATCTAAACAGTACCAAAAAGAAGAAATAAAAATGGCCAATAATCTTTTTTAAGGGGATAAGAGATAGTTTATTCTGGCGCCAAATATGAGTGACCATGGCCTGGGATCACAGATTCAGGTTCCCCCAAATTCCATGTTCCATCCTGGAAGCAGTTTCATGAAGTTTTTATAGTAACAGAACAAAGAAAAGTTATAAATCAAGACATTTCAAATATCTTACTGGAAATATTAAGTAGGCAAATACAGCAAAAGAAAAATCTCAGCTATGGGCCTCTGATGCCATCTGTTAATCAATGGTGGTAAGTGAGAAATGGACTTGGGCAAGGAGTAGCTATTTAGGGCCTAAAGATGGCCGAAAATAAATTGTCAATAGGTTCTGGATCTGCAACATTCCAAAGTCTCCAGAGTCATTGAAGTGCTAATCAGGAAGTTCAGTTCTAGGTGCAGTTTTTCTGAGAACTTTTGTTCACAATTCCCTCTGTTGGCCAAACATCACATTTTGTGCATGTGGGGGACACATACTTATTCCCACGTTTCTAGGAAAGGCTTCCTAGGATCTGATATAGATGAGACTGAGTAGCAAGCAGGAAGAGCAGTCCATTTGGGAGAGAGGAACAGCTGGTAAAGCCAATAAGGAAGAAACTCCTGGATCATATCAAAGCTATTAGCCACCATGATCCAGATCTGACTGTTTATTTTCTTTTGTCCTCTGTATCTGGCATAGCATTTGCATGTAACATATAGTAGGATTATTATATTTAAAATTAAAATAATCAAGAACATTGCTTGGCCTAACAGAGTAAATATAACATATTAAGGAAACGAGCATTTAAAAAAAAAAAAAAAGATTAACTGTTTCTCCCCTGCATTTACAGTTATTTGTACTCTATGAACAATATGCTTATATTTGGAGTATTTAAATAAATCTCTCATCTTCTAATTTTTGGTTTTTCTTTTGCCCAGTTCCAATAGAAAGTGTTCAATATCTCTAACCATCAGAGAAACTTACAACTACTGTGAGATCCTATTTCATCCCAGTTAGAATGGTCAACATCAAAAAACAAATGACAAAAAATTCTGGTGAGATGTGGTTAAAAAGGAGCCCTTATCCACTGTTGGTAGGAGTGCAAACTAGTGCAGCCACTAGGGGATCTGTGTGGAGGTTTCTCAGACAAGAACTGAACATCCGTGTAACCCAGCCACATGCTTCCTGAGATGGGCACAAAGGACTGCGTGCAGAAATCTTGGCACATCCATGTTTATTGCTGCTCTTTTCACATAGCAAGTAAATGGAACCAGTGTAGATGTTCACCCACAGATGAATGGATAAATGAAAACCTAATACACAGATACACCAGAATTTTACTCAACCATAAAGAAAAATGAAATTTGCAGGAAAATGGATGGAACGAGAAAACATTAAGTGAGGTACCCAAGCTTAGAAAGATACCATATGTTCTCATAAAAATATGGATCCTAGCCTCTGACTGTTAAGTACACAGATCCAGGTGGGAGTAAATATGGGTAAAAACCAGGAAACTAGAAAGTGGCCCATGAGACTGGAGTGGGGTGGAGGATTAGGAAAGGGGGTAGGGAAGACAATAGATCAAAGTGGAAGACAGGAACCAAAGGGCACAGTGAGGAAAGGGGCAATAAGATAAAAGGGTAGTAAGAGGGAGGAGAGCCAGCCAGATGGAGTCATGTGCGAAAGCTATATGGCAGTCTCTTACTTTGTAAACTGACAATTTTCTCAAAAGTCCTTGTCTGCGTCCTTGTCTGCTTATTCAAAGTCACTGTCTTTGACTGTTATCTTTTCTGTTGAGATAGGTAAGTTTTCTGTTTTATACCAAGTAACTCTAGATATTATGGATGACTTACTGTAGGAATTCCCATTATATTCCTCAAAGAATATTGATTTGTTTCTTGTTTTAGTAAGCAGCTAAGTTGGCTGGTCAGAGATCCTAAGCTGTTTCCTTGCAGTGGACAGCAGCTGAATTCTCACTTCTTTTGTCCTTAGATGGTTCTGTTTCAAATGTGTGCTTTAGGGCAGAGTTTATATGAAGAATCCACAGCTCTCCCCCTGTGACCTTTTTCTTGCTGGAAAGTTTTCCTTGTAGCTGATACATTTACCAAACTTTTGTCTTCTGCTTTTTTTTTAAATTCCTGTAAAGTCGTGCCTTCAGTAAAGAGCACTAAGCAATGGTAGAATAGATCCCGTTCCCTTTTCTGTAGTATTGATTCTCTGCCAGGTTCTGCCTATGTCTTTGAATTCCAGTCCTTTCAGATTGTTTTATTGTTTTGTTTTGCTTTTTTGATAGGAACTCATTATGTAGCCCAGACTGGACTTAAATTTGAAATCCTCCTGCCTCAACTTTCTGAGCACTAGACTTATGAATGTGTGTCACCATACCTGGATCAGATAGATCATTTTTATATTTTTCCCTGACTTCATCATTTTTATCTCTGGAATCGGTCTGCTATTATTAGAAACTTAACTCTATTAAGTTTCTGTTGTTGTTGGTTTAAGTTTCAAAGTCATGCATAGTTAAGCAGGTTCATATAATCCCATTAATCAGGAAACTGAGGTAGGAGAATTTCTACAAGTTCAAGACCAGTCTGGTCAATAAAGCAAGTTCAAGGCCTGCCAGGACTATATAGCTAGATTGGTCTCTCTTTTTTTAATTATTTTTATTTTGTGTATGAGTGTGCTGCTGCATGTAAGCAGGTGCACCTTGTCATTCAGAGCCCGCAGAGCTCAGAAGAGAGGGTTGGATCCCCTGAAACTGGAGTTACAGACGGTTGTTAGCTGCCATCTGGGTTCTGGTAATTGAACCTGGGTCTTCTGCAGGAACAGTTCGTGCTCTTAACCACTGAGCCATCTCTCTAGCCCTAGATCTCTCTCTTGATCTCTTTCTTAATGTCTCTTTCCCTCTCTACTTCTCTCTTTTAACCCATTGAGTCCAATTAGTGCTTCCCATGTATGGGGTCATCCACTGGGACATGGGGAACCTACCAGTGACCATACTCCTAAAGAAAAGTGACTCTCTCTTCCCCAGCAGCTATTTGTTAACTGTCAGTAGCTTCCTTAGCTAAGAGTGGGGCCTGGGAGCCCTTCCCTCCTGTCATGTTGGGATTTTTAACTGGCTTGATCTTGTATAGGTATTGTGTAGGTAACCATAGCTGCTGTGAATTCATATGTGTGATAAGCCATGTCATGTCCAGAGGACAGCATTTCACAGCTCTTTCCCCCATCTTCTGGCTCTCACATTCTTGTGGCTACCTCTTCCTCGATGTTCCCTGATCAATTAAAAGTATTGACTGCTCTTATAGAGAACTTAGATTTAGTTGCTAACAACCATCTGTAACTCTAGTTCAGGAAATCCACGCAGGCTTTGCATGCATGGATATACTTACATCAGACAAAATACTCATGCATAAAATAAATCAATGAAAAAGTTTTTTAAAAGAAAAGAGAAAGGAAACAAATGATTTCAGCGATTATGATTTCAGTAGTAAGACCTTTATCAGGGTGCTCAACTATAATAGTCTATATATTACTATCATTCGAGATTTCATGGGAGGGCTGGAGTGTAGATCATGGTAGAAGAGTAAACACCCAGTGTTTACCTAAAAGAAACGGGAGGGTCAAAGAAACAGTACACATCCTGAGAACCAGTCTTCTTATATTCCCCATTTTGTGTTGAATGTGTTTTCTGAAAGTTCTTTTTGAAGGGTTCCTGAGTGCATTGGTTCCCTATAGAGATCTATGAACTTTCAGTTTATTCTTGTTGGGAGTGTACTATGTTGGCTTAATTTGGCAAAATCTCTGACTCCCTTTAATGCTTTTCATGTCAAGATGGATTTTTAAAGGTCACATGGATTATACTTTGTGTTTGATATTTTTTTAGACAGGCAATCGTATTTGATACCTTAATAAATATCTTTGCTTATCTTAATAATAATTTCAGTTGGCTCTGGTGTCTTGAGCATATAATCTTAGCTACTTGAGAGACTAAAGCAGGAGAATCAAGAACTCAAAGCCTGTTTGGGCAACTTATTAAGACACTGTCTCAAAATAAAATTTAAAATTTTTTTATTTTATGAGTATTAAATGTATTGCCTGCATGTATATAAGTATACCTGTGTCGTGCAGTGAATGCCCACAGAGGTCACAACAAGGTATCAAGATCCTCCAGAACTGGAGTTACAGATGGTTAGTAACTGCCATGTGGGTGCTGAGAACTGGACCCAGGTCCTCTCCAAGAACAGCCAGTGCTCTTAACTGTGGAGCCCTCTCTCCAGCTCCTCAGAATGAAATTTTAAAAGAGGGCTGTGGATATAGCTCATTAGTGGAGAGCTAGCATAGCATGCAAGGAGCCCTAGGTTCAATTCCCCAGCACTGGCAAACCGATACTACTATTTAAGACCATGGAATAGCACTAGAAAACCTAGAAGTTGCCGAAACCACAGTGAGCCTGGTTGGAGCCATTTCTGACAAAGATATAAGATGTTTGAAGGCTTGATCCATGTTCAGTGTCTAATAGGAAGTATTTTTTCTTTGTTTTTTCTATTCCTTCTGACTCACCTTACAGGAAGCCCTTTTCATTGCTCGCTTTAGTCCTCCGAGCTGTGGTGTACAAGTGAACAAGCTATGGTATAAGCCTGTGGAGCAGTTCATCTTACCAGAGGTATGACATATAGTGAAGACTCCTGTCAATGTGGTCCTTCGTAGGGGTGGGCACAGGATGTGAGGAGCAGGCCCTTGTAATTCTGTAGAGTGGAAAAAGTGGGTACTAATGGTACCTGCAGTAAACTTTCTGTAGTTTTACACACACACACACACACACACACACACACACACACACAGAAGTGATGAGATTCCCAATAAATGATACTGTGTGAGATCAGAAAGTCAGTATCTCTTCCAGTGTCCATTTTTTCATTTATCATAATGCTGGTGCATTACAGTTACTTGAATAACCATGTCACCTGTTTGGAAACCTCCTGGTATGTCAAGTCACCTAAAAACATAAATTACAACAATACATTATTTGGGCAGTGAACATGATAACAGCAGTGGAAAGTGAGGATTTTAAAGTGTTGGTTCATCCCATCAAGCTGTTTCCAGAATACTTTATACCACAGTCTTTCTCCCCTAAACATGGCTGCATTGCCAGGATTCCACTCTAAGCTCAGCTTTCCTATGCTGGCCAGTGGCAAGTTTAGGATGCTTCACTGCTACAGTTCTTCTCAATTATTGGAACATTATTTCCTCTTATAAAGAGAAATTAATTCAGTCTACAGGTAGATCCCTTTGGAGCCTCTGCTATCCAGGTGCTGTCTTGGATAAAGGCTTGCTTTTACTCACATGGATCATACAGCAGCCTGATCACCTCTCGCTGCCAGCCTTTGCCACTCTTGAGCTTCAGTCTACCCACTGCCGAGCAAGGGACAGGCTTCCTTGGCATGGATAGAGCGGCTTCCAAGCTGCCTCGTACTCCTCCTCTCCTAGCCTGCTGCAGTAGCCGTATGAAACCTTCAGCACATTTCTGAATGTGCTGTGCTGTTGCCTCCCATTTTTCTGACCCAAACTCCTTCAAAACTTCTCAGCTCTCATGGTTACTTAATGTTCTTTCTGAGCACCCAACCCCTGCAAAATGACTTTTCTTCATTACTGAGCCTGTCATGGCATGCTAAGATTATTTGAAGATTGGAGTGGTTCTGTTTTTATCTCTGATCAATATATAGCCCACAGCTTGTTCGATATGACATATTCAAATGTTTAAGTATGCCAGATGTAAAAATCTGCCACATTAAATTGAACTTTGTAACTTTTTTTCCTAAATTTTATACTAGAGAGAATACAGTGCATTTGGATTTTCAGACATTACTAATGACTTTGTAAATCAGTAAAAATTACTTGTCAAGGGCTGGAAAAATGGGTTAGTGGTTAAGAGCACTGCAGAGGACCCGGGTCCAGTTCCCAGTTCAGTGACTGTCTGTAACTCCATGTGCAGAGGATCAAGTGCACTCTTCTGACCTCCTCAGGCACTGCATGACATGGGTGTACTTATATACATGCAGGCAGTATACCATACATATAAAATTTTTTTAATATAAATAATTTTTAATTTTTTAAAAATTAGTTTTCTAAAACAGTTTGGCAATGTGTACCCAAATACATATACGCACCTTGCTTTTCCCAGTAATTGCACCTCTTGGAATTTATTTTAAATACTTGGGAAAAACAGACATTTACACCAAACCATTCCTACATTATAGCAGCTATTTGATATCAACCAAGTTTCCTGCCAGTAGGAAACCTGTTGAGTAAATCAAGTGTTCACCTAACAGCATGTTCTACACACGAAGAAGAATGCTTCTGACATGGCAGAGACAGCATCTGCAGTTAACTATGAGGCCAGGTGTGGTGGCCTTAATCCCTTAATCTCAGCACTCAGGAAGTAGAGGCAGGCAGATCTCTGTGAGATTAAGGCCAATTGGTCTATACATTGAGTTCAGGCCAGCTGGAGCTACAGCGAGATCCTGTCTCAAAAAACCAACAAAAAGTAACTTTGAGCTCTGTGTGATTGTTTTTTAGATGTGCCAGAAGAAACAAGGATATCCACCAAAATGCTGACAAAGATACACAGAGTTGTGGCTTAAAATTTTAATTGATGTGATGGGGGGGTGCATTTTCTCTGACATTTACCTAACACTTACCTAAAACCTAAGCAACAGGAATAAACAAACTGACTTGCTGTTCTTTTTCCCCAAAGAGCTTTGAAGGTACAATCGTGTGGGAAAGCCAAGACCTCCATGGCCTTGTGTCTAGAAATCTCCACAGAGTAACCGTGAATGACGGAGGGGGAGTTCTCAGGGTCACCACAGTAAGTCATCCTTTGTTTAAATTGGTTAATGTCCTAGTTTGTTTTCTATTCTGTGATTAAACACCATGACCAAAACCGACTTGGAGATGCAAGGGTTAATTTCCACTCACAGTATAGTCCTTCATGGAGAGAAGCTAGGTTAGTGACTCTTTAAAATAATCCACAGTTTTTCAACTTTGGGCTTCTGTATACTCCATAACAAGTTACATAATTTTATTTCAAGAGGGAAGAACCAGGGCCCACTTACACAAAACAAAAGTTTACCAACTTAGACATCTGGGATTCACTCATGATCTTCTGGGCTCCAAAGAGCTTGGTCAACTCCACTTTTCCAACTCTGCCATAAATAGCTCACACAGCTTGTTTCATAGGCTTAGGCTGGATCTACCCTACACCTGCCACTTCCCTTGGTAGTTGGCTTATGGTCCTGGCCTCTCCACCTTCACTAATGGCCTCTCAGAGTACCAAGCCACGACCTGGTCCTTCATGCCTTCAACCCAGTACCACCTGGGAGACTTACACACTGCCAAGTTCTGTTGCCATTTGATGTGTAGCATTGGCCCCTCTGAACCACAGTCCACCCTGAGGAAATAATTCCCAGAGGGTTTAACTCGAGGATGCTGCTCTCTTGTTAGAGCTGATTTTTTTCAGCCCCAGCTGACCAGCATCAACGATCTCAGTAAAGCAAAAAAGGTTTCAGTTACAAAAATTCTCAATTCAAAATATATCACATAACCAGGCCTCTGTCATCTACATCTCTTTCAGCATTATCTTCCAAGTTCCTTCAGAACAGCTCACTGAGCTTGAAACACTTTTCTAGTCCAAAACTTCAAGAAAATTTTCAATCCTCTCAGACATAGATGATCAGGTTCAACATTTCTGGTACCAACTTCTTTCTTAGTTACTTTCTATTACTGTGATAAAGCACTTGAACCAAAACAGACTTGGAGAGAAAAGGGCTTAATTGCATCATGCTCTTCTAAGTCACAGTCTATCTCTTAGGGAAGCCAAGACAAAAAATTAAGTAGGGCAGGAACCTGGAGGCAGGAGCTGAAGCTCAAGCTGTTGGGGAATGCTGCATACTGGCTTGCTCCTGGCCTGTGCTCAGCCTGCTTTCTTACGTAACCTAAGATTACCTGCCCAAGGGTGGCACCACCCACAGTGGGCTAGACCTTCCCATATCCCTCAACAATCAAGAAAATGCCTGAAAGACATGGCCACAGGCCAGTCCTATAGAGGACATTCCCCA
This sequence comes from Eospalax fontanierii, assembly GCA_035773235.1. Lineage (NCBI taxonomy): Eukaryota > Metazoa > Chordata > Mammalia > Rodentia > Spalacidae > Eospalax > Eospalax fontanierii. The sequence goes on along the minus strand of CM069524.1, from coordinate 4,750,227 downwards.
GTTGAGGTTCCCTTTTCCCAGATGTGTCAGGTTGACAGCTTAAGTTATCCAGCACAGTTAAATGACACTGATTTTTTTTGTTAGACATAAAAGAGATTTAGAATTTTCTTTTACACCATCCCAGGCAGTATCAAACAGTGGTTCTTACATGGTTAGAACACAGATGGTAGAAATTTTGCTGAATGAAGATGAAAACATTGTGCTGTATGTTTCTGTAACTCCAGCAGCATGAATAATGTAGTTTTGCCTTAAGATTGGTACAGTGTTAAAATTTTTTTTTTTAATTTTATTATTTTTATATACATGAGTATATTGCATGTGTGTATGTAAGTACACCTATGTCCACAGAAGTCAAAAGAGGGCATTAGATCCCCTGGAACTAGAGTTACGGACAGTTGTTAGCCACCGTGTGGGTGCTGGGAGCTGAACCTGGGTCCTCTGTAAAAACAGCCTGTACAATTAACTAATTGTACCGTCTCTCCGGTCTCCTGGTACATTTTTTATATGATATTTTTCTCAGCAACTTGTAAATCAGCCTTCTTTAGAGACATTTTTTTCATAGCTGTGTGTGGTAGCTCATACTTGTAATCCCAGCATTCAGAGGGCTGAAGCAGGACTGCTATAAGATTGAGGCCAGCTATAGCATAAGATCCTGTTTCAAAAAAAAAAAAAAACAAAGAAAAGAAACATTTTTTCAACAGTTTGTTCTCTTAACCTAGATAGCAGATATTAGCTAAGATACTAAAATGTTGAGCTGAGCATAGTGGCCTGTGCCTGTGGTCTCAGCTGCTTAGCAAGCTGAGGTGTGGAGATTGCTTGAGCCCAGGGTTCAGGGCTAGCCTGAGCAACATAACAAGATGTTGTCTGGAAAAAGAAGAGATTGAGTGCTTGTTTTATTTATTCTGAAGAAACTTTGGAATTTGACTCATTTCTCATTTACTCATATTTGCTTCAAATTTAAAACAAATCCAAGTTTGACAGATAAACTTCTCAAATATAGCATGATAAAGGTGTGTGCAGACTTTAATAAACAGGTGGTGTGTTGTGGTATGTAGATACTCCTCCATCCTCCCTGATACTCTAGTCTAATGAACAAAAGCACTTGCATTTAAACTCACAAGTTCAGTGATCTCTTAAATATATTAGTTCTGCACACATGAATTAATTCCTGAGTTTGAAATGCATGTCATAGATTTACTGTTTATTCAGAAAACATTTATTGCACACCCACTAAAAGGCAGGTGCAGTCAGCCTGTTGTAGGTACACAGTGGAACTTGTAGAACAGCCATGCACATAAACAAATGTAATAAAATTTTTAATTTAAAAAAAGATAATAAATGGATTTACAAAGTCTTATTTTCAAGACAGGTGCCTTTATTTGTGAAACTTAAAAATATCTAGGGTATGCCAAAATTATTTTAATGTCTGAGTTTATTTTACTAAAGGAATGTATCTTTCTGAGTTAAGGACTAAGTTCAGAAAATAGTGATCTGCTCCAGAGGTAAAATATAGTTGTAGAGAGTGAGAGAAGCTTAAATACTCAGCTAACCAAAGGGAAAAGGGAGACATTTAGCAGCCTGTTTCAAGAAACTCCCTGCCAGCATGTGATGTCAGAAGAATTTAAAGCTCAGCTGTGATCTTTGAAAAAGAAGCTAATAAGCAAGGAGTCATTAACTTGACACAGCCCAGAGTCACCTGTGAAGGGCAGCTCAATTGAGGGATTTCCCAGATCAGATTGGCTTGTGGACCTGTTTGAGGAATTCTCTTGATTGATGTGGGAGAGCCTAGCTCACTACGGGCAGCACCCTTCCCTAGGTAAGTAGTCCTGGGTTGTAGAAGAAAGCTAAGTGTGGGTCTGCGAAAGCCAACAAGCAGCACTCCACCATGATTTCTGCTGTACTTCCGTGGTTGTGAATGAGCCCTTGGTTAGCGGTAATGCTCTGTGGTGTAGCAAGCAGGCTTGCCTTCAGGTTCCTGCTTGAGCTCCTGCCCTGACTTCCTTTCCTCAGTGATGGACTATCACCCAGAAGTGTGAGCCAGATAAATCCTTTCCTCCCTGAAGCTGCTTTTGGTCAGAGTTTTATCACAGCAACCTAGAATACAAGCAGTATCAGAGAATAGTCAATTTCTAAACAAGGCAAAACAAACACAGCAATTTAAAAAAAAAAGCGCATACCTCAGGCTTGAAGAGATGGCTTAGTGGTTTAGAGTACTGGCTGATCTTACAGAGGACGCGGGTTTGCGTCCCAGCATCCACAAGGCATCCACAACTGTCTATAACTTCAGTTCCAAGGGATTCAACGCCCTCCTCTGACCCATCAGCACTGCGTGACATAGGAACACTCACATACATGCAGACAATACACTGATATACATAAAATAAAAATAAATCATTTTAAAATCATTTTTAAGAGTATACCACAATTTTGGAACTACGGAGTTGGAATTCAAAGCATTCAGTGTTTTGTTTTTTTTGTCTTTTTGAGCCAGGGTCTCCCTGTAGCCCCAGCTGCCCTGGAACTTGCTTTGTAGACCAAGCTGGCCTTGAACTCAGATCCACTTGCCTCGGCCTCCCAAGAGCTAGGATTTAAGGTGTGCCTCACCACACCCGACTCAGCATTCAGTTTTAATTCCCTCAATAGTCCGCTACAAACCATATTTGAAATAATGTGTTACCTGCAGCGACCTTAGAATGCCCTAGTGGCCTTAAAATTGCTGTGTAGAGTAATTTTCTGCTGCTAAGATTTGCTTGAACAAAGAGTATCGGTTTTGACTAGAGGAGATCCTACAAGAAACACCATGTGAACACAGACTGCTAACTGTTGACCGTTTGCTTCAGCCCCCAGCAGTTAGGGGAAAGCTCTGGAAGACAGTTATGACAGTGCACATGTAGATAGGAACAGTCGAGTGCATAGGGTAACGTGAGGTGAAGAGGTAACTCTGATGAAAGAACCTCTGATCCTGAGAGGCTTAGAAGAACTGTTGCTGACTGGTGACACACTGTACCTTTCAACACTATCAGTAGGAAATAAATCTCCATCTGAACCCTTGGGAACAGAATGTTGATTTAGAGGAGCTCTTCTCTATATATCTTTTTAATTTGCAGATGTGCCAACACCTTGTCAGATTCATAAGAATTTACAGCCAATACATCCCAAAAGTAGTGATAATTTTTTTTTGAAGTGGTAGGGCTGAATATAAAACAAGCTGGTTTTGTTCTATTATGATTGCAAGTACAACAACATGTGTCTGTAAGTTGGAAATTCTGAACACTTATAGGCCACTGAGTCACCTGATCTTAGCAAAAGACATCCTGATGCTTTAAATTTTCATTGCATTGGTACCTTAGATAGATGAGTTGCTATAGTGCGGTTATCTGGGGCTTTCATTGAACTGATTTTACATTTTTAGCAAGTTTTCTGTTAAAGACCTGAGCACTTCTCGTTTCTTTCAGGCTGGCGAGGGGGCACTGTCTCATGAATTCATGGAAGGGGTGGAGGGAGTTGCAGGTGGATTTATCTACACTGTTCAGGGTAAGTAGGCTAGTGGAAATGCATACTGAACATAGCTAACCTTGCTTTATAATTTGACATGAGATGTTATCTTCTTGTTTTTAAATTTTGCTTTATTGGGTCTGGAGAGATGACTTAGCCTTTAAGAACACTGGCTGCTCTTCCAGAGGACCCAAGTTTGGTTTCTAGCACCCACATAGTGGCTAAATGCCACCTGTTATTCCAGTTCCAGGGGGTCTAACGCCCTCTTCTGACTTCCACAGGCATTGCATGCACATGGTATACTTACATACATGTCGGCAAAGCACTCATACACATAAAATAGAAATAAATAAATAAAAATTGCTTTATTAAGCTGGGTATAATGATATGTGCCTATATTGCCAACAGTCAAGAGACTAAAGTAGGAAGATCATGAATGCAAAGCTGTCCTAGGCTATATGGCTAAGACCTGTCTCTAAAACAAAACCAGAAAAAGAGTTTTAATTTTTAAATTGTTGTATTCTATTATGAGAACATACCATAGTTCAACTGTTTTTCTATTGGTAGTTCCAGTTACATTTGGCCCCAGTTTTTTTGGTTTTTTTCCCCAGCATAACAATGTTGCAATGAATATTGTGGTGCCCATGCAAAGTGTCTCTAATGTTCTACTTGCAACTAGTCTTCACTGAGCTGTAACACTTCCCAGTCCAAGATCCTAATAAATGTGTGTGCTTTATTGGGTTACCTTGAGGGAAGACTTTCCATCACATACTTAGGTTCTGAATCCCAAGATTGCAACAGCATTTTTCTCCAACTGTCAGCTTTTCCTTTTCAGAAGGTGACACACTGTTAGAAAACCTTCATTCTCGGCCACAGAGACTTAAGGATCACATAAGGGATCTGCACAAGGAAGATGTCTTACTACAGGAAGAGAGCAACATGTACAATGACATTGTCTTTGTGAATGTTGTGGACACATACCGAAATGTTCCTGCAAAATTATTGAACTTCTATAAATGGTAGGTTGTGAAAGTGTTGAGAAGCTAGAATTTTTTTTTCTGTTCTTTTGATGTAGAAACAATTTGTGAGCATCAACCACTGAGGTTTCAAAACACTTGGGGTGTAACTTGTTACATCCTGGCTCCTTCTGAAGACATCTTAAGATGCTGGTGCTTTCTTGTTCAGATGGACAGATCCTCGGTGGGAATTACATTAACTGTTCAAAACCAAACCAAACAAATTAATTCCTTTGAAGTGACTCCTATATTCCTTGGATATCTCATCTTAGATGCAGTTCGTGAGTTCTGAAATAATCCCTTTTATTCCCACTCATCTACCCATGTTCCCTAATTACAGTGATACCAGGTTCCTATTCTGAATTGTGCTCAACTGAATACCCACCTTCTGTTTCCGTTCTCCATCAATTTTTAAGTTTCATTGAGGCAGACACAGCAGCACATGCCTTTTGTCCCAGTTACTCAGGAGATTCCCTTCAGCCTGAAGTTCAAGGTCAGCCTGCACTAACATGGCAAGATTTTGTCTCTTAAAAGTAAAATAAAACAAAGTAAAAAACCCTATTTGTCTAACTTTCCCTGAGCCCAGTGTTTCTGGGATCTTGATTGTAATCTACTTTTTGTTTTTGTTGTTGTTGTTTGATTTTTGACACAGGGTCTCCTTGTAGCCCCAGTTGGCTTGGAACTCCCTGTGTAGTCCATCCCAGACTGGCCTTGATCTCAGAGATCTACCAGCTTCTGCCTTATGTGTGCTATAACTAAAGGCATGTGCCACCACACCTGGCTTGTAATCTCTGCTTTAAAATAATGTATTATTATTGTTAATTCTTTGAGAATTTCATACCTGTATGCAATGTAGTTTTATTATATTTACCACCTCCTACTTCCCCCCAGTTCCTCTCAGCTTCATGTCCTTTTTTAAAAACAACCCACCACGTCCAGTTTGTACTGCCCATGCATGCACTCATGGGTGCGGGCCTATCCATTGGAGCACAGTCAACTTACTAAGGACTACACCCTTGAAGAATATTAACTCTTTCCTAGCAATCATTAGCTGTCAGTAGCTCCTCAGCTGGGGGTGGGGCCTGTGAGTACCCCCTCATACTGAATTGTTGCCTGGCTTGATCTTGTGCGGACAACCACAGCTACTGTGAGTTCATGAGTGCAGTGGTCCTGTCATGTCCAAAAGACACTGCTTTACTCTAGTCCTCCCCTACCTCCGGCTCTTAAAGTCTTTCTGTCTTCTTCCCCAGATGATCCCTGAGCTTTGGGAGGAGTGGGTATGAGAGATGTCCTGTTTGTGGCTGAGCACTCCACAGACATTAATTTTCTTCACTTTGATCAGTTGTGAGTTTCTGGGCTAACCATGTAATCTCTACTTTTATGACAATAATAATATGTAACAATATCTATTACAGAATTTTAATATACATAGTTAATGTTCTTAGTTACTCAGTATCTCAATTTACTGAGGAGTCCCTTGTCATCCACCCTGATTGAAGGACTGATACATCTGAATTCTCTGTCCATCTAGCCTGTTCCTATACTAGGGAGTTATAATTTTGCCCTTTTTTTTTTCCTAAATTTTTATGTATATGAGTGTATCACCTGCATGCACATAAGTGCACCTGTGTCATGCAGTGCCCATGGATCAGAAGAGGAGATCAGATATCCTCGAACTTAGGACAGTCGTTAGCTGCTGTGTGGGTGCTGGGAACCAAGAGCAGCCAGTGAGTGCTCGTAACCACTGAGCCATTTTTCCAGCCCTGCCTTTTTGCTTTAAAACCTTATCAGTGGACTCATTTCTCGGCAAGGCCCAGGTCCATGTCTTTCTTCCCTTCTCTAGTGGGAAGTTCACAAGTGCATTCTACTCCTGAGCAGTAGATGGCCCTTTTAGTTTGTAGAAGGGAAAGTTTCTTGTTTGGGACTAATTTCTGGTTTTTTTTTTTTTTTTTTTATTTGAGTCATCTAAGGGCAGAGTTCACACAAGTATCTGGAATACCAGGACCAGGTTTCGTCACCCAGAGCCCCAGGTGTAGCTTAGGCAACCTCAAGGAGATCTAAAGGGGGGCAGTCAGGACTTGGAGAGTAGGGAGAAGGTTCTAGAACTTCTAGCAGAGATCTTTCCCAGCGGTGGACATTGTGCTTAGTACAGAGACTCCCTGCAGTTTGTTTTCCCTCTCCTGTTCCTCAGGCACCTCTCCTTGGGTTTCTGCTGCCCCTGCCCCCACTTTCTCTGCTGGAGTGCTGCAGGAACCTTAGCAGGGCTGTTTTAGACCATCCTCCCTGCATCCACACCACCCCTCCACCTTGTGTTTTTCAGGGTATTGGGATGGAAACCAAAGCCCTCAAACAGATCCCTCTTCATTGTAAGAGTTTCAGTGTTTGGCTTTCTTTCTTCAGTTGTGTCAGGGACATAAATGTCTTTTATCACAAAAATTGATTTCTGATTGGCAAATGCTGTATGTTTTATACTGTAAGTAAAAAATAACTTAGAAACATCGGGTCATGCTATTTTGTAGAATCCCATTCTTAAATTCACCAATTTTTAACCTTAATGCAACTTTCTTCAGCTCTCACTTTACAGTTCTCTGTCATATGACTGGTTCCTTACCAATACTACATTTATAAACCAACTGACAGAGATGCAGGAGTCACTTGTCTTGGTTACCATTATGTATTTTTTAGTATCTGAATAAATCAAGTCACCCTCTTCTTTCTTCCAAAGGGTCATTTAGAATAATTTAAATGCTGGAAATTGTCCCCCCCAAAAATATGTTTACACATTATAACTCATTTTTTAAACCGTAAAGTATCTTAAACGTAATTTAAATAATAGCATGGAATGCACCTTGTACCATGTTGTGGAAACTCCAGGTATGACACCTGTCCCACAGTCCTGGGCTTTTACTCCTGAGAACACGTGGGGTAGGTGAAGTAGATCCGACTGTCTGACACGGACGTCTGTAGCTCGTGGCAGAACATGGTTCCACTGAAGCCAGGTTTTCTTTGCATTCTTACGTGTTATGCCACTTGGCTGATGGTGGCAGTTGGAACATGTGTTCTCAGTGTGGAAGAGTAACACTGAAGGTGCAGCCAGGGGTGGCTCCACGGCTCCGAGTCCTGTGTCCTCACAGGGTTGTGTTGACTTGTATGTCTTTTTGCTGCCAACAGGACTGTGGAAACCACCAGCTTTGGTTTGCTGCTGAAGACAGATGATGACTGTTACATAGATGTAGAAGCTGTGTTTAATAGAATTGTCCAGAAGAATCTAGATGGGCCTAATTTCTGGTGGGGAAAGTAAGTGAACCACAGATGACAACTGGTCTTCAATGTACCTGATAAAGTATAATGTGGTTATGAAATTTCCTATTAGTTATAATATCCTAGATTATTATGCTATCACTCTACAATTAGAAGGATTTTTTTTTTTTTTTTTTTTTTTTTTTTTTATTGAGAAAACTTAGGCTAACTAATGGAGAGCCAAAGCTATGCCTTTTAGCCCTCGGCCCTAGAAGTGCATAAAGCTCAGAAACTTGTTTATTAAAATCATGTGAGACAAGTCTCTACAGAAGTTTTCTATGCTGCTTCAGGAATACTATACAGGATTAGAGATTTGGTAGATTGGATTTGGTTTGGTTTAAGAATATATTAAACCACATGGCTCCATTGTTTTTTTTTTTTTTTTGGTCCTTTTGAGACAATGTCTCTCTATAGCCCCAACTGGCCTAGCACTCACTACATAAACCAGGCTGTCCTTGAACTCACAGAACTTGCCTCTGCCTCCAGAGTGCTGGTATTAAAGGCATGTGCCACCACGCCCAGCAAGGGCTATCTTATATTAGCTCTGTTCAGAAACAGAATTTACCTTACCAGTTTTTTATATAAAATACTACTGGGTAAATAATTCCTTTCCTTTAAAAAATCAAAGATTTTTCCTATTCTTCCCTGCTCTGCAGGCCCATTCCTTTGTAACTATCAGAGGGTCCAGTCTAGGCTTCTAGAATAGACAGTATGTGTCAAACCAATACAAAGAAGCCACCTTTTTAATGTCTCAGTTTCAGGTTGAATTGGGCAGTGGACAGAACTGGAAAGTGGCAGGAGCTAGAATACCCCAGCCCTGCCTACCCTGCCTTTGCATGTGGGTCAGGGTACGTGATCTCCAAGGACATCGTTGACTGGTTGGCAGGCAACTCTGGGAGGTTAAAGACCTATCAGGTAACTAAGATCACCCATCTCACCCAGTATCCTCAGTTGTCTCTGAAGCAAAACCAGCTTACAGAACAGAAAAACACATTTATGTAGGAGTCACTCCTTACAGTTCAGGGACATATCCCTGCCACCTCTCAGATCTTGGCCATTAATTCTATTCCTACATCTTATATGAGCCTTCTTACGTTGTATTTAATCTACGGTTACAATTATACTCTGTGGAGGAATGTAAACACTTCTGTTCATAAGAAAGCAAGCTAGGGGTTAGAGAGATGGCTCATCGGTTAAGAGTGCTGGCTGTTCTTGCAGAAGACCAAAGTTCAAATCCCAACATTCACATGGCAGCTAATAACTGTCCACAAATCCAGTTCCAGGGGATCCGATGCTCTCTTCTGTCCTCTACAGACATTGTACAACATGGGTGCACTTACATACCCACAGGCAATATACTCATACACATAAAATAAAAATAATTTTAAAAATAGTTTTTTAAAAAGAAAGCTAAAAAAAGAGCTTGCTTTCTCCCAATCTGGTTATAGTGTCAGAGACCAACTCTGCCCAGTTATGAGATCCACTACACATTTCATCATCATGTTGGTGTAAGGTATGTGAGAAGAGCCCCCATTGGCTTACTATGTGGATGTTTCTTATCCACAATCACTAGCTCGCTTGTGCATCTAGGTTTAGTTAATTTGCATAGGGCCTTGTCTTTACAAAAACATTAAAAGGGTTGCAACTGACCACACACAGGGTGAAGATGTAAGCATGGGCATTTGGATGGCAGCCATAGGACCTAAAAGGCACCAGGTAAGTAGGCCTGAGGGCACTGGTGGGCAAAAGAAATGAAGGCCTTCTAGAGTTGATTAAAAATTCTTGACAACTTTAAAACTTGGAATCTGTTGGTTTGAGTTCCTGGGGTAAGGCAGAGAGAGGACCTTGCAGCTCCTCTCACTGATAAGAGACTTCTGCCAGTGTTTTTGTTTTTGTTTTTGTTTTAATTTGTAGTACACTGCGGAGCCAGAAAACAAAGTGTCTGCAAAGACCAAAGTAGAAAGTACAAGCCTTGGGTGGGGAGCTTTTAGCCTCACTTATTCTATTGCCTTCTGGACTGTTGCAACTTCTGTTTTGGACATACAAGGCGTAGAGGACAAGATATGCAAAGCCACAGTCCTTACTCGTGATGAACAAGAATGTATACCTAGTCTGCTGTCCCAGCTAGATGGTCCTGCTCCTGCATTATGCCTCTAGCCCATCTCTGACCAGTGTTGAATGCAAAGTTTTTGTATTGTTTCTCAACAGGATAGCCTCTGGCTATGTGAGAAGACCTGTGAGACAGGAATGCTATCTTCCCCTCAGTACTCTCCACAGGAGCTGAGCAAACTGTGGGAACTAAAGGAACTGTGCGGGGATCCTTGTCAGTGTGAAGCAGGATCACAGTGATCCCAAAAGACCAGGGATTTTAAGTCTGAGGAGAGCCCAAGGTGTGGGAACACTAGACAGGGCTTTCAGGAGTTCTTGGTTGGTATCTTCACCTCTAACCAGTGTGGTATTTCCTATTTGCACAGATCTCCTTTTTGAAAATCAACTGATATTGTAGCATACGTTTTTATTTATATATTGGAAGATGATTTAATACCAAATTGTTTTATAAAATGGACACTATTTTTAAGTCCTGGTGTACTGTTACTAATCAATAATTCATCATTATCATTTTTGGTTAAACCTGGCCTAGTTCAGAAATTATTAATAGTAATTCCATTTGAATCTCAACCAGGATTACAAAGTAGCTCTGCATAACTTAATTAGAACAAATATAGGCCAAAAAGAACTTAACAAAGATGCTGTGTGGTCACTTTGTGAACAGTGGTCACATATACCAAAGTTTGGGTTTCTGGAAATACCACATTTTTGTGGCTCTCTGAAAGGGCACCTTGACCTTGAAAAGAAATCAATAACCCTCAATTTGAGATCTTGTTTTAAGGATGTTTATTTACATAGTAAACTAATACCATATTTTCTTATTGCCATTTAACCTAAGTCCTGAAGGTCAAAAGTTAGTACTCTTATTAAACACTACATTTTTGTGAATAAAAGTGAATACTCTCAGGGTTTTAGTGACTTAAGGAAGGATATTCTAAGTTGTTGATGCTTGGAAAGAATTAATTTTGCTTTCCTCCTATCATTGCCTAATGTTTACCTAATATAAATACGTTTGAATTCGAGCTGATAATCTTCTGTGGAAGATAGGCTCAGTTAGGTATAAATGTAGGAAAAAGCATGTGATTAATTTCTTAAGTACTCTAAAAATAGTGTATATGTTACAGACAGTAGAGGATGTGTCTCTACGCTTAAGGGACATTCTCAGAATGACCAACCAAATCACTGTAGCAACCTTTTAAAATAGTATAATAGAGAATTCCATTAAAACTAGTCTTATGGCAGACATTAACTGTATTCAAATTTAGACTAGCTAGTTTCTATTAAGTATTTAAGTCCTCACATAATGAAATGCAGTGGTGAGCTATAAAAATGAAAAGATCAGAAAAATTACTAGTAATCAAAGCCTTTATTAATGCTATCGGTATACAACCTAGAAATACTCTCTTCCCAACAAAACATACATCCTCTGTTAGGGCAAGTTGTAAAACCTCAAACATTATAACTGTTCAAGTGAATCATTTGTTTCAGGTAGCCCCAGTCATGATAAGCCATCTAATCCTAAACTTCATCAGTTGGGCTGTTACCATCGCACTAGTAGACAATCTCCATTTTCCACAGAATAAAACTGTAACGACTGTAGGTCATTTTCTAGTTCAATTTCTCTGCCCGGCATCTAAAATCAGAACAAAGGATAGGGGTGATTAAGACAATCTAACAATGCATGTTAGGGAGTCAGTTCAATGCTTATCTCACTGTGGAAATACGAGGCTTCACTATGTTTTGCTTAGCCACTTACCTTGGGGCTTTCATAGGACAACAGAAGTTCTGACACAGGAACTTTGAGAAGACGTGACAGTAATCCCTTCACCTTTTGAATTGTCATGGAATCTGTCAACAAAAAAAAACCCATCATTTCTCTCAATGACAGTTACCTGTAAAAAGCTAAGGTGAGGTGGTCGTGATGGTTGTCTGTCCTTTCGTAGCATCAGTTTACCAAGATACTTAAGGCTTGAGTCCATTCTCCTACTTGATTCATTTGGAAAACTGGGAAATGGAGCCAATGTTTGACCCATGTGGCCTTGACAATGAATTTTCATACCATTTCAGTAGTGTTTATTATTTCTTCCTTACTCTGAATAAACTAGGAATAATCTTATCAAGGAGGAATAAATGTAGTCCTTTGTTAGGGCTTCCTGATAGACTGCTGAAGGAACCCTGGAGTGGGGCCTGAGGACACCTCTCAGCTTCTGTGGAGGAGGAAGGTGTTGACAAGGCCTTCCCAGCACTAGTGTCCTGTCACTACTGCACTGTGCACTGTCTCACACACATGACTGCCAGGCATAGGACTGTAACTCAAAAGAGCAAATGCTTTGATCTGTTCAGAACACATACAAACTTCTTTCCAAAGACGGGTTGTGGTAAATAGTGGCTATTTTGATTAAGAAAATTATAGTTTCTTTGAAGCTTTAGCTGGAGGAACAGCAATAGTGTGGTGTTCCCACAAATATCACAATGTAGTTCAATATTTTTCTATAAAAATCATTTTGTAAAAGCTGTGTGTTTTTATGCAACTTGTGATAATAAATGTTATCTATTTTAGAATAAAAACTAGTCTTTTCTTGTTTATGACTGATGTCTATAGTCTGAACATGCCTGATGCAATTCATGTATTAGTAGAATTTTCCTTAAAAGAGGGTGTTTCTAGACAGGAATGAACTGATTAGGGAGAAGAAAGGGGAAAACAAGCTGAGCACCAGCAATGTCTATGCTTCCTGACTGTGGATATAATGTGACTAGCTGCCACCATGTATTCCCTGCCATGAAAGACTTGCTTCAAACCGTGAGTCAAAAATAATGCTTCTTAAGGTTGCTTTTTCTGGGTATTTTGTCAGAGCAACAAGAAAAGTAACAATAATCTATGGTAGATTTTCACTGAGTGGGTAGTTACTCAGTAAAGTACTTCTGAATGTATCCCAGGGCTTCCACAAGCAATACCATGGTAAACTTGTTTTATCTGATGGAGAATGATTTAAAATCTGTAAATTTACTACACTGATGGGCAAATAAGGAGATGTATTTATTGGAGCCATTTAGATTGATATGTTTCATTCCTCCCAAGTGCTCTAAATTTAACTTGTCTATACTTTAGCATTTAGTTGTGAATCAAGTTAATCTTGAGAATTCACAGAATTATGGCATAGTACTTTTTCTTTTAAGTGAAAGTTTAAGGTCAATTGTGTTGATCCAACATATTGAGCCAAAGGATTTATTTTCCTAGTAAAACTAAGTTCTAGTAGACCAAGTGTTTATTTATTTAATGTGTACGAGTATACTGCCTTCATGTATGTAAATGCACCTATGTCTTGCAGTGCCTGCAGAGGGCTTCAGATCTCCTGAAACTGGAGTTCCAGACCATTGTTAGCCACCATGTTGGTACTGGGATTCAAACCCAGGTCTTCTGTAAGAACAGCTAGTGCTCTTAACCACTGAGCCTCCGGAGTCCAGACTGCACACATGTTTTTTAAAGATTCTAAAGTAGTTTTTTTCTCCCCAAAGAAGACCACTTCAGTGTTTCCATTGAAAGCATTGAGAAGTCTCTCTTGATCAGGCAACCATCTTCCTAGACAAGAAAGCCTCCAGAGCAGTAGTCTGGGAACTTAGCACATGGGCCTTGGGAATAATGCCTCTGAGGATTAAGCCATTCAAGTACTCAGCCTTTGGTTAAGAACATGATTGCATTCAGGGCAGTGGGGGAAGGTGCTCTCTGAAATTTTAATAAAACTTTTCCAGATAAGCTGACTGTTACGGAAGACCTTATTTTGGGAGAAGAGTCATATTAGCATAACATTATGTTTTAGATGGAAAAATTAATGAAAGCATCTTCTAAGTTCTGAAGTCCACACTTTGATATTCCAGTTTTTTCAACCCTAAGCCAGTGCTTTCCAAGTACACGGACGGCAGACACAGGTGTGTTCTTACCTGGCAGCTGCTTCTCTAATACTTTCTGTTCAAGTTGATTTGAGTATTTTATCTTCAGTGCTTTAAGAAAAAAAAGGAAAGTGATTAAATGGTAACTACTATAAGGGTGTGCCTCAGTGGTAGAGCACACGCTGAGCACACAGGCCTCGGCTTGATTCCCAGCACTAGTAACAGAGTATAGGCCAACAGGGTTACCAAAATGATGCAGCTGTTAGGTACCACTTGGCTCAGTCTTCATAAATGGGTCTTAATGATGTTAATATTGTTCTCCCATTAATATTTTCATAGAGGCAGGTGGATCCCTGTGAATTTGAGGCCAGCCAAGGCTACACAATGAGACTCTGTCTCAAAAAAAAAAAAAAAAAAGTTGGGAAGGGGCTGGAACGATAGCTCAGTGGTTAAGAGCACTGGCTGATCTTGCAAAGGAGTCAGCTTGATTCCCTGAGCACCCACACAGCAGCTAGCAACCATCACTAACTCCAGTTCCAGTAGCTCCGACACCACCTTCTGCCCTTCGTGAGCACTTCATATGGGGTGCACTGCATACATGGTGGGCAAAACACTCATACACAAAAATAAATTCAGAAAAAGTTTTCCATGAAGCCAGGCCCAGAGGTACACACTTGTAATTCCAGGCTGTAATCCCATTTTGAAAGACTGAGATGGGACTGCCCCAAATTCATGGGGCAATTCAAGTCCAGCCTGGACTACACACAAAGGCACCTGGCTATCCAATGCTATATAGTGAGATCTGGTCTCAAACAAAACAAAACAAAAAAATGCCTTCATGGGCCAAGGACTCGGGAGGCTAAAGCAGGAACATCATGTGTTTTAAGCCAGCCTTAGTTTAAATAATGAGAACCTGTCTCAAAACAATAGAAACGGCTGGGCCCGCACTCTTAGCATGCTCCCTCCCCTCCACACTCCTTTCCTGACAGTTTAGGGTTTTGCATGGAGGAAAAGTCACAAGATTCTAAATCACAATAGGGTTCACTACTCAGCTCCTTCCCATACCTAGAACACCATTCAGTGAGGTCATAGCATGGTCATTTAAGAACACTTAGGCAAGTTTAGAACAATTTCTTTAAAAAGCTGGTACTTCCCTAAGAGAAATACACTTACTTTCTTTGAGGCCATAACTATCTGTTTCGTACCTAAGACTCAGATGCAAATGAATTATGTGAACTGTGTTTCTTACTTAGTAGCTGATTTTTTAGCATAAATGGCTGCTGTACTTTGAGTTCCTCATCTTCAGGTGCACCATATTCTGTTTAAAAAGAAATAAAAAGAGATGAATAAGCCAAAGACTAGAGTAAGGAAACAATGTACAGTCAGTGTGAGCAGAGCCTCTCGAAGAATCAGCCCAGCATCAGTGGCTGATAAACCTGAGATTAGCCTTCTGCAGAGATGCTTGCTGGGTGGTTAGGAGAGATGAACAGTAGCCACTTCCAAGGCAGACCACCTCCTCCATGGCTGTGCTTTCTGTAATTGTCCAACCATGGCCTAACTCTGACTAACAAGCCCACTGTGTTTTCAAACCCTTCAATCCATAACCTGCTTTCAGCTTTGGAAGCAATTTCTTTCTTCCCAGGGTCCCAAGAGAAACCTGATACTATCTGGACACAAGTCATAGGGTACCTTCAGGTTTTAGCCAGACAGTCCAGGTGTGCACTCCTACCTCTGCAGATCCACTCCTGCGCCTGGGATATAGGGCAGTGGCCTGTCCTGTCTGTGGGGACACATCTGTGCATGGACCTGGATAGTACAAGACCCCTTTTTTTATGCAATATATACCTATGATAAAGCTTAATTTATAAATTAGGTGCAGTAAGAGGCTAACAATAACCAGACAGACCAAAGGGAACAATACACTGGTATGGGTTACATCACTGTACTGTCCGGGAGCGTCTTTCCGTGCTTTCACATCTGCTCCAGTGCTGCATTTTACAGCTTCTCTTTGGCATACGAGAGTTCTAGCACTGGCTACCTTTGGGCTTTGGGAATTTTTCAAGTGAAATAGGAGTTACTTGAACAAAAACACAGACACCTTGATGGTCTCTGATAAATCACTGAATGAGAATGGGCAGTCCAGACAGTATGCTGGGCAGAGGGAAGCCTCCGTTTGATGCTTGGGTTGAAGTAGACTATAAGTGGAATTACATAAAGAGGGGGACTTCTATCCTGCTCTAGGCCAGCTGATGACCATATTTCTCCACATATCAAGGATCTGATTTAATCCTCTGGCTTTCTCAGTAAGAAGCTGAACTGCACCTACTGACTACTTAGAACCTCCCCTTCCCCACCCCAGAGTGATTCAGAATTCACATATAGCAGCCAGGAAATTGGGCCAGCTAATGGAGTCATTTGAAAGCAGTTCCCACTGGCACCTTGTATTCCTAGATAATGTGCCAGCCTGAAGCATTTATTCAGTGAACTTCTTGCATTAGGAAATATATAAAAAGGAAAATCATATAAAAGTGAAACATGGAATAATGATGAAGTCAAATAAAATCAAAAGAGCATCAGGAACAAAGATGCCTAAACCCTTTGTTTCAAAGCTGGAGGAGCCAGCTGGAGAATTAAAGGGACTGTCACAGACACCAAGTACCAAACAGCACAGGACAAGCCCTTCCTTGGGATGAGGGGCTTTGGAAAAACTATGCAGCTTTTGTGAACCTGCTGTTGTCAGAACTGCCCTGGAAGCTTTAGAAAGTGCCAGTGCTTGAAATACCCTGCCATGCCTCCCACCACTTCCTCAGGTGTGGAGCAGTACCCATCACCAGAAGTTCTGGAGAAGGCTCACTCTCCTCCTCCAACATGTAAACCTTTTCTTTCCTGGAACCCCAGTACCTTCCCAGGTTCTTGTGGGGAGTAAGGCACTGCCAGTTTTCTGTGTCTGTTCTCAACTTGCCTATCTGGCCCATAGTCCTTCAGAAAAAGGACAGACAGCTCCAAAATAGTGAGAAGACACAACGGTGGGTCCTCCCGCACTACCAGGTCAGAGCTCTGTTCCAGATGGAGTCCCCACGGGCTACCTGGACGTACTGCGGCAGAGGAGCTGGTATCTAGGATGGGCTGCAAGAAACTCTGCATTTGGCCTGTTTTTGTCTGGATCCTGATGTCCACCAGCCTTTTTCCACTCATTTCCAAAGGCCTTTCGGTAATCAAGCTCAGCTCCACGCCTTTCCTCTGGAAGAATCTATGTTGATATGAAATAGAAACTTGTCTTAAAGCATTTAAGAGTTGCTCATGTTTTTTTGCCCCATCCTTCCTCTGCTGCCCATGCACAAGAGAATAATCAAATTGAGAGGAATGACATCATTACACTTTCCACCTTTTCTTACTAGGAGACCTCAACAGTTTATTCAAACATAATTCTAGAGCCAGGCATGGTGGCACACACTTTTAATCACAGCGCTAGTCTCATAGTGAGTTCCAGGCCAGGTGGGGCTACAGGAAGACTCTGTCTCAAAAAGACCAAAAAAAAGAAAAGAAACAAAAATAATTTTAAGCAAGGTGTGTTGGCTTCCACAAGTAATCCCAGCTGTTAAGATGGCTAAGGCAGAACTGCACGGAGTTCAAGATCAGCCTGGGCTACAGCCTGCCTCAAAAACAAAATTCAAAATTTTGAATTTTAAGTTAAAAGATCTAGAGTCACTATATAACCCTGAAAATGTATTTAAATTCCCAAGAATTTGCATGTTCTTCTGTAGAACTTATAACAAGGTGAGCAGGAAGGCTCAGTGCTAAGAGGCACTTGCCACCGAGCCTGTTAACTTGAGTTTGATCCCTAGGCACCACATGGAAGGAGAAAACAGAATCCTACGAGTTGTCCTTGAACCTCCATTTACATGTATATCTATACGCACACAAATGTGATTTTTAAAATTTAATGCTAGTTTTATAATTTTCTTCATGGAAATATTTGCACTGGATACCTGGTGTCACCTCTCTAGGGTGGTCCAGAAGAACTGGCTCCCTCCAGGAAACAGCCACGTGCACGTGCACAGGCTCACTCAGCAGGCCCAGTCTTAGGAGAAGCAACTGACAAGAACAGGAGAGACCTTCTCCGGGCTTGTGTTCCTTCTGCCCTTGTTGCCGGGAAAAGCACCCAGCACTCATCACCCAAATATCCCATCAGTGCAGCAGCACTGACCTGGAACTGAACTAAGTAATCCTTTCCCAAGGGGTCATGAAGGAATCCCATTTACCCAGATGTACCCAGATCATGCTTCACTGCCATTTTTGATCATTTATTTTCTAGTCTTAAAAAAAAAAATCTGAAGTCTGGCACTAGGCGGCACATGGTGTGTCTGTAGTCTCCGCTTGGCGGGTATCTTAAGTGCAGAGATTGTGGAGTGCAGTGGTTGAAGCCAGCAGAGGTACAAATGGGACTTCCTCTCAAGAAAGAAACCAAGACCACGGCTCCGACCCCAGCTCTTACCTGACACCTGTTCAGGGTCTTCAGCTGACCAATCTTGGCGATGATGATCTGCCGAGTGGTCTCCGCTGCTTTGTCTCCTCCCGTCAGAGGGTTTCTGGCGCAAGACAGAGCCTGAAGGCTCTGTAACTTCTCTAACTCATTGATAAATGACCACTGAAGCAACAAAAGACAGAAAAGCAGAGTATCAGGCCACCTTTTCAGATTATTTGGCCCAGCAACAAAAGCCAAAGATCCCAGCTCTAATCTGAAGCATGGGATGCATCGCCCACCCAGCACCCCACACCAGGAAGAGCAGGCTTTTACTACATGGTAGACCATTTAAACTCACTGGCAGCCTGCTTCTGTGCGAATAAAGGGAATTTGTTGTAAATGTTTTGAGTTTTACTGAGGAAGCATTTTGCTTTTGGTTTAACTTATGACAGGAGAAGGAACCTTCAAGCTCTGACTGTGAGTAGAGACAACACTACGCTTTGCACATGAAAGCAGTTCTTACTTCGGATATCTGGTTATCATTTACTACGAGGTACTGCAAGGACGGGAACATTGATGTCTTGCACCCTAGAACAGCAAAAATTAAACTGCACATCAGTGAAAGAAACAGCTAACATATAGGGTAGGAGACTTCACTAATCTTACATACCAGTTCCGGCATCCGGAAAATGTATAGAAGAAAGTCCAACATCAGAGAGGATTAGCTGCTCTAGTCTGAAATTTAAAATGTTCAATCTCATTATGCAGGAAGGTACAGAATGTTCTAGGCTATCAACAAGACTAGAATAGGAAGTTCTTTCTTCCATCCTGGGTTTGGATCCTAAAATGTAATTTAGAAACACAGGGTCCAGTTTAGGACAGGCAGAAGGAAGTTTCATGCTGTGTTTTTTGCTCCCACAGCCCTCTAATATTCTGGGGTGCCTATTGTCATATCAGGTGCTAAGTGGTGGGACATGGTCTCACTGCTTCAATTTAACAATGGAGATTTGAGTGTCATCACTAAGACAACGTTCCACATTTTGCAGATTATCCAGTACGTAGTCTACATAGTACCGGTTGATAAGTGCTTTCTCCAGTGACTTCAAGTGGAAATTCCCCCAAAAGAGAATTGTTCAGTTAAGAACTGAATTACTGTATCTATTCACACATACATGGCTTATACATATTCATTCATTAAACTTGTACATCTGTAACAGGCAAAGTTTAGGAGCAGATTACCTGGGCAGATAAGCTATCAGGCACAACTGGTTTTCAGCAATTGACGGGTTAGAGGAAAGATCTAATAGCCTGACTGTCTGCAGAACATCAGTTGGCCTGTGTGGAAAGAAAATTTTTCAACATATATTAATCTCTTGTTTTCAAAGATAGGGGCTTACAATAAGTGTACGTGATTTACAAGAGGCTGGGGTAGAAGACAAGTAGATCTGGCCCACAAAAAGGCACCTTGAGAGACTGCAGTAAAAGGCCCTGGCTGAATCACGAGCCCATAGCTTTGACCTCATTACTGATGGGCAATGCAGGCAATGAGGACATGTGATCTGTATTATTTCTTTTAAATGTGACTCCATAATTACCTCAAAATAAAAAATTTAATGAAAAAAATTCCAGCATTTGCCTCAAAGAATGAAACTATCGTGAACAATATAATATTAATAGTCTGAATCAACTCTTCTGAAAATTTTACCATCTTTTCTTTTATGTACTAATTTAATGATATTATCAAAACAGGAGATGATGGTCAGGTAAGATGGCTCAGAGGGTAAAGGCGCTTGCCACCAAGTCTGCTGACCTGAGTTTGATCCTAGAATCCACCTGAAAGAAGGAGAGAACTAACTCTCAAGTTGTTCTGATCGCCACATAAATGTCTCTCAATCAATAAATAAAATCTAAAAGAGGGAGGTAATGCCACAACATATTTAAGAGAATGTGAATTTACATACATGGTGGTATAATGACTTTAAGCAGATATTGTGACCATAACTGCCCACACCTGTAATTCTAGAACTTGGGAGGTAGAGGCAAACCAGTTTAAGGTCATCCTTGGGTACATAGCAAATTTGAGACCAGCCTGAGCAGTATGAGACTCTGAAGAGAAGCAAATAGGACTGGCGAGCCAGCTCAGTAAGAGCACTTGCCGTATAAGCCTGATGACCTGAGTTCAATCTCTAGAATCCACGGTGGAGAGGACCCCAAAGGTTATCCTTTGACCTCCACACACCATATACAAACCAAATAATAAAATGCTTTAAAACAAGCAAAAAGAAAAAGAAAAATTACATCCCTCCCCCCAATACTGAAGATTGAACCCAAGGCCTTGCACATGCGAGAAAAGTGCGTTCTACAACTAAGTTGCCTGGGCTGGTCTTGAACCTTTGATGCTCCTGCTTTAGGCTCCCAAGTAGCAGAAACTACAGTCATGTATCACCAAACCTGGCTAAAATCCTTAATTTATTCCTTAGCAGAAAAACAGACAAAACTACCTGGCATATCCTATAAACTCCCATTGAGAATCAGAATCAAATATATTCATGCAGCACCTGGGAGGCAAAGGTGGGCAGAGCTCTGTGAGATCTAGGCCAGCCTGGTCTACATAGCAAGTTCCAGGCCAGCTGGGACTATACGGAGACTTTGTCTCAAAACAGAACAAATAATATATATGCAAAACCAATAAAATTCAAATATTTTATTCAGGTGTCTTTGATGAGTTTCCTTTTTTTTAGATGAATAAAATTGCCATTGATATTCCAATTTGCAATACAGTAACAAGCACTACTCCAGTTCTTAACCTGCACATCCTCCTAAAAGCTAATGTCAGATATAGCTGAGACTATTCAGAATAACTGAATGGCAACAGAAACCTGGGAGTAAAACCTATTACCTTTCGGAAATGGAGATACTGTTAGACTTGAGGTAGAGCTCCTCAAGGACTGGCCACCCAGGGGCACAGTGGAGCACCTGCAAAGGAAAGTCAACTCAGGGTCACGAAGCCCCTGCTGGCATTGCTGTCTGCCTCAGCACATCAAGAAGTCCCTTCAGAGTTTCAGAAGTATTTGTCTTGTGAACAGATCAAGGCCTGCAGGCAAAGTGTGATGCACATGCTTTTGGCATTGAACCTAGTAGGCCAAGTCAGCACCCAGGAAAGGTCAACAGAAGGAGCTAGGATGCCAAAGGACACTCAGACCTGCTGCTAGTAGGCAGGTTGGTCCTAAGAAAGGACGTGTACTCATGCCCCCAGTCCTAAGGCCACTCTGACATGTAAAGAATATACTGACCAGACAAGTATTTCCTCATTACTTCTCAATTTCCTAAACCTTTGAGCCACAACGCATCCCCCTGCTCCCAACTGCTAGGTGCCTTCCTGTCTTGAGGTTCAGTATACACCAGAAGAAGTTGCCGCGAGATCCTTCCAAGTCAGGGGCCCAGGAAAGACAGCAGATGTATGTGCCAAATGCCACTGCAGCTACCCATGAGTCCATCATACGAGTAGTTGGGGGCAGAGCCTGGATGAAGAGGGTGAGACTTTCTACAATATATTCTGCCCTAAGAACATGTGTAAGGAAACTGAGAGCTAATAACATGGCTGCTGAAATTCAGCACTTTTACTGCATATCACTGCAAGTACCAGGTTCAAGACTGCAGAGAAAGAAAAGAGACTCCTAGGTATAAAATCGTCTTACCAGAGAATTTTCTATAACTCCTTTTTTAAGGTTTAAAACTTTCTATTACTTGGATAACAGGAAGACTGAAAGGAAGCCACAATTGTCCTTCAATTTCCTATTAAAGGAAAACTTTAAATTATTACTGCATAATAAAGCAATATGATTACCTCAGCCCATGTTACTCCTGTTTTGTTCAGGACTAAAATCTTCAGTGTAGAAAATGTTCCAGTTAGAGCCAGTGAGTCAGAAGGGAACTGTAGTTTATTTTCACTGTAAGAAAAGAAGATCTGAAGTGCTTGTTCTCCATAGCAGACTTGACAGTCACTGACAGCAACAGTTTTGACTTGTTTCAACCTTAAATGAAATCCGAGGGCCAGGGCTAGCTTAATACAAGAGATACCTGTGCAGCTGACGTGGAGAAGGGAGGTAAGAAGAGAGGAGGAGGGAAGGAGGGAGGGGTGAGGAAAAGGGGAGGAGTCCAGAGGGGAGAAGCAGATTTTCTATCAAAAACTAAAGGAAACTGAGTGTGTTGTACACACCTGTAATTCCAGCACTTGAGAGGTAGAGACTGGAGGATCAGGAGTTCAAGATCCTCCTCAGTTAAATAGCAAGCATGAGGCCACCCTGAGATATATGAGACCCTGTCTCAAAAAACAAAAATAACCAGGTGCAGTGGTACACACTTTTAACCCAGTGCCTGGAAGGCAGAGGCAGGCAGATCTCTGAGCTTGAGGCCAGCCTGGTCTACTTAGCAAGTTCCAGGCCAGCCAGGGCTGCATAGTGAGACCTTGTTTCAAAAAACTAACCAATAGATCCTCAAAGTGGAAACTACCTGATTTCTGTGTGGTAGCTGATCTACAAAGGTATTTTCATGGAATTAGGTGAGAGCCTTCAGGTTTCCTCAAACCCATCAAGTTAACATGTGGCTCCCACTCTTCCAGAAGAGGAGACACCAGGGTTCAAAGTATACCTTTTGCTCCATCTGAAGCCACAGCTTCTTCAGGCCTGCCTGCCTGTTCTACTCTACCTGCCTTGGCCAGGTACAG
Organism: Eospalax fontanierii; assembly: GCA_035773235.1. NCBI lineage: Eukaryota > Metazoa > Chordata > Mammalia > Rodentia > Spalacidae > Eospalax > Eospalax fontanierii. The sequence continues at coordinate 4,727,228 of CM069524.1, read as the reverse complement.
CTCACCTGTATATGTAAAGTAGTTAGGAAAGAAAGGGGGAAGGCTAGGGTGTGGGGTTCACTGATAGAAGGCTGGTATCGTATGCACAAAGACCTCAGCCCCAGCACTATAAAAACATAATAAAAAGAGAAGAGGCATGACTGAGCTCTTGGAGATTAAAACTAATCAAATATTCAAAAGGAAAATGACATCTTAGTAAAAAATAGGTAGAAAAGTGAAAATCCTTATAAAAAATAAGCAGTATCCCAATCCAACCAAATATTCCTAAAGAATTAAATAGTAGGCTGGAGATATTGGTATACACCTTTAGTCCCAGCACTCAGGAGGCAGAGGCAGGCAGATTTCTGTGAGTTCAAGGCCAACCTGGTCTACACGGAGAGTTCCAGGTCAGGTAGGGCTAAAGGAAGATCCTGTCTCAAAAAAAAAAAAAAAACAAAAACTGCAGAAAACTCCAAATAAAGTACTTTTAATACTATCACCTCTCCTCTTTCTCTCTCTCTCTCTCTCTCTCTCTCTCTCTCTCTCTCTCTCTCACACACACACACACACACACACACACACACACAATTTCCCTGCAATGTTCCACCTTTCATGGTCAAACTCACGAAGACGCCATCTGATCAAGACACAAGGATGCATGCCTTATTCACGCACTATCCCTTGACCATTTCAAAGATTACTCAGCAACTGCCCAAGAATGACTCTTCAGCAATCCCAGGTGGCCACATCTGCCTACCTAGGACAGAACATCTGCCAGGTGGCAGCCTCACTCTATCACTGTTTCTCACAGGAGCAGTGCAGGGTACATACCTGAGATAGAGAGCCTCCAAGTCTCTGAGCTCATCTGCAATGAGGATCACTTCATCCCATGATGACAGCAGGTTTTTTGACAAATCTACAACTTTAATATCTAAAAGTGCACGATAAGAAACAATTTCAAAAGATTCACCAGAGACATAGAAATAGTTATGTCTTAATTCTGGCGCATGGATCCTTAACTTTGTACTATGTGCCCACTATTCTGACTGAAACTACTCATGAACAGGTTGTATCTTTTAAATTACACAACTGTTAGACTGGGATGTAGCTCAGTGGTACAAAGCCCTGGATTCCATCTCTTGTACTGAAAAACTGAAATAAAAATTGCTTATTGGTTCATTCAAAAACTAAAAAATCATTGTGTTCTGTCAAAACTTGAGAAAAATATCTATAATCAAAGGAGTAAGAGTCAAGTGTCATAATTAAACCACTGCAGGATTATCCCACATAAAGGATAGGAAGACAGCGAGAGCAACTGCTCTCCTCTCTAGAGAAGAGGTACTGCACCCACAGGAGCTCCTAAATAGCACCAGCCTAGGGGGAACAAAGGGCAGCAGGAACAAGGCTCAAAAGGAGTCGAGAACCACCTGAGACTCAAAGGGTAGACCAGCAGGACTGCCCACTCAGAGCAAAGCAACACACAACGGAGGCTTGCATGGAGCAACACAGACTAACAGGGAGGGCACAGTGTAGCACAGTCTCCGACCAGCTAGTGGAGGGCCTAGCACTCCAACCTGATACATATGGCTGTGATTCCATTCAAGGTTACCCCATAAGTAGTTACTGAGGACAAGAAAGACAGGCATGGGCAGAGCACGCTCAGCAGGGAGATTATCCATAAGCCAACATCTCCAGTAGGTCTGAGACTGCCTGTGCTCCACAGTGCACAGGACACACATGAAGCGGTGTGGGTAGGTGTTCTCAAAATAATGTCACAAAGAAACTTTGGGCCACTTCAGAGTCTGCTAATCTGCCAGAAAGGGTACTACTAGAGGGTCTGAAGTAAGGTAACAAGATCTGACCTGAGTCTCTAGGAAGTCACTGCTGCAAAGCCAAGTAAAGGACTGTAGTGAGACAGAAGAGGCAGACTTGGGTCCCACTCCAGTGTAAGAACAGGTGTGGACGTTGGGCTGAGTACCCTAAGCTGAAAGTGCAGCCAACAGGCCGTGCTGGACATGAAATGAGGAAAAAGGAGAGTTGGTGATGCTGATTATTGAAGGGAAAGACTACGGGAGAAGCGGGCTGGAGGGGACTCTCTATGGGTCATGCTACTTGAAAGGACCATTAGACATACAAATAGGTGCCAAACGAGCCACTGAGAACAGCAGGAAAGGACGGGGAGCAGTGTAAACGGGAAGAGGCATGGCAGGTGCCAAGTGTGCCCTGACAGTCTCTGAGAGAAACTGAGGGCACATCAACATTCTTCATTGAGAAAAGGGACTTGCACAGGAGACCGGAAGAATAGCCAGCAAAGGAAGAAAAGAACCAGGACTCACTGACAGTAGCAGCTGCTGGCTGATTACTATTTTTTTTATTTTATTTCTTTTTTTGAAACATCCCAGGCTGGCCTCAAACTCTATGTAGTTGAGGATGACTTTAAATTTCTCATCTTCCTGCCTCAGCCTCCCTATTGCTGGGATTAGGATTATGTCTAAATGGCAGTATCAGTATCTTCATAATCTTCCTGATTCTGCCTGCTGGGCCACAGGCCTAAGCTATTTACTTTTTGGCTCTTTAAGGAAAAATTCATCAAGCTCTGAAAGACTTTAGGGGCTTGGCAGGAAGGCAGGTAAAGGCACATGCCATGCAAGCCTGGTGACCCAATCCCCAGAATCCAGTAGAGGTGGAAAAAGAGAATCTTCTGACCTCCACACATAAGCCATGGCATGCACCCTAACATACATCATAAACACACAAGACTAACTTTTATGAAAAGATTTCAGTCAAATATCAAGTGCAAGTGGTGTCAAAAATCATGCCAAGAGTGCAGGGGCAGAAGCTCTGCCCTGGTAGAGAAGCCAGGCTTCTGTTCCGATAGTTGGGAGCTTCTGACCCCTGAAGAACAATGATATTTCAGAGATACCATGTCAAACAGAAGGAGGAAGTTCCACATGCACTGCAGGACTCCCTCTACCTATGCAACACAGGCCAGTTGTTCTTGCAGACACTGGGATCACCCAGACTCCCTTCTGCTACTGCTATTCTTGAGGGGCTCCCCTCAGGCTAGCATGAGTTCCGCCTGCCACCACACCATGGATGCCAATGTTTACCAAGGACTGATGTGCTAGATGCTCTTCATGCTTGCCAGTCTGACAAAGAGTGTCTTTCTATCTCCTGAGCCTAAGCCAAGCCAGCAGGCTGTTAGATAGGGCTGAACCCTAGTTGCTCTCAGCTCATTCACACTTTCTGATATTCAGGCTAGAGCTGGAAATGTTGCTATTTGTCAGTAGACAGAGCCCAGAACAGCTGCATTCCAGACTCAGTGTTGAACCGCATGGGGGTGAGGGTGGGAAGGGTGTCACTCTGTGCATACGTGATCACGTGCATGGACACATATAGGATTTGAGAAGTCCCTGGCTGTGACACTGCTCCTGTAGACAGACTCTCGTCCCCATACTCAGAGAAGGTTGGAGAGACAGGATGAAACACATAACATCTGAGCTTCTGGCAAGAATTCAATCAAGCGCCTTAGGACATCTGTCACTGCACCTAAAATGGCCTACCATGGCTTGATGACCTAATGAAGCCTCCTTCCTGCAAGCCTTAGGGAACTCTTTCCTCTCCCCATTAAAGAATACTATACAGAAGCACTAGGCTGGGGCTGGGGATATGGCTCGGTGGCAGAGGACTTACCCATTATGTGCATGTCCCTGACTTCCACCCACTATTGCAAAACAGTAAGTAAAGCATCAGTGATACACCGATTCTCCAGTGCATTGCTGCTTCACTCACCAGCCAAACAGCCTATGTTCCTATCCCATCTCTTGCCATAGCCTTCCTATATGCCAAAGAGAAGACTTCAATGCCCAACTCACAGTCTTCTGCAACAACACAGGAGTAGGCCCAGGCACAGTGCGGAATGCAGTAGAATTCTTTGCTCTTTGCCAGTATGTCCTACATATCCACCTCAATCCCTTCACACCAAATGACTGTGTTTGCATAGTACATGGGAGCTGGCAGAGGGGGTATCCAGAACAGAGATGACCAGGGCCCAAGAGTCTCCATGGCTGTCCCAGGGGGATAACTTGGGCATACTGCTAAAGGAGCCACTTCATTTTGCTAAAACAATCTTCAGATAAAACTAATCAAAACCTTTGCCCAAATTACTATCCAGAGGTAGGGCAGGCCAAGAGAACTGGGAAAAGGCATTTTGTTGTTTGAAATAAAAAAATCTCTCTGTAGCCACAGCTGACCTGGAATTAACTATGTAGACCAGGCTGGCCTCAATCCCAAAGAGATCTGCCTGCCTCTGCCTCCTAAGTGCTGGGATTAAAGGCATGTATCACGCCCAGCTTTTCAGGAAAAGGGTTTTAAATTTAGAGCAAGTCCACCTGACTGGCATTCAGAATTCTTTTTAACTTATATCCTATATTTTTAGATATGAGCATAAAAACAATAGGTAGGAGAAAACAATCCCTGAGAAAGTGGAGAAAATATCAACTGTGGCAACTACACTGAACTGCACGAGGCCAACACCAGTGCTGCTTTTCCTAATGGGAAGTTCAATCTGGATATGAGAAAGCAGTCCAGGCTGGCATGGGGACCAGATACCCTCAACGCTTCAGCTTTCCTGTCCGTATCCCTGCTCGCTCAGCCTCACTGGACAGCATTTTTCAAACCCACAGAACAACAGCTAAGGAACACCACGCTCCTGCCCCAAGTATCTGCCTGAATTGGGATGAGGAGAACCCAATGGACAGCAGATGGACACCAACCAGTCTGTTCCCTTACTGGGTGCCTTACCTAGAAACTTCCACTCTCGGAGCCAGGCAAGGTGGCTCCTGCTTTACTGCTGGCATTTAGGGAGGCTGAGAAAGGATTATCATGAATTCAAAGCCACCCTTGACTACATAGTGAATTCAAGACCAGCATGGACAACACAGTGAAGCCCAGTCTAAAAATCATTTTTTCCAAGCACCAAAAAAAATATACTAAGGTGTGCCATAGAAACTTCCACTCTCATCAGCCACACCTGCAGGCGAAGGGGTCTGAGAAGGTAATTAATTGAGCTGGGTAGTGACCACCCCAGGGGTATGTGACTAATGGTGTCAGGCACTATTATTAAATCCTAGGTCAGGTTCCAGCGCTCCATGAAAAGGATACTGGGGCATGCTTCAGCAATGCTTCCCTTCTCACCAGCACAACATACTGCACATTTGCTCAGGGAAATGTCTTGCAAGGCTCTCAGCTGACTGCAAGAAAAACAGAGTTCACATGAACATATAAGTACATACGCTATCCACTGTCTCTCTAAAAAAAAAATAAACAAAATACCATAAATATCATGCAAATGCCAGTATCTACCACTGAAATCAAGAAGCAAAACATAACCTCTTCTCTAATCATTTGTATGTGTGTGTGTGTGTGTGTGTGTATGATGGAGACATGGGAAAAGTTGGAAGGGGATGAGGCAGGGGTGAAATTATGTAGATGCAGTAAACAATTACAGATTTTTTTTACATGTCACAAAATGATATAAAGATTCTGGAGAGTTGACTTAGCAGTTAAGAGCACTGGTTGCTCTTGCAGAGGTCCTGGGTTTGATTCCGACACGCACGTGGTGGCTAACAATCAGTTCCAGTGGAATCCAACACCCATTTCTGACCTCCATGGTCATTGTACAACACAGGTACACTTACATACATGCAGGCTATATACCCATACACATAATAAACATTTTTTAAAAAACAAAATCATGTAAATGATATTCTACTGTACAGACACACCTGTAACTTACTTTTTTCCTTCTACTGGATTTTGCTAAGCAGTGAGATTCAGTTCATTGACACTTGAAACATTTGTCTTCGTATCAGATAGTATTTTGCTCTGTAAACTGTCCATAGTGAATTTACTCACTCTCCTGATCTATTTTTTGTTTGTTTGTTTGAGGCAGGGCTCCATTATATAACCTTGGCTGGCCTGTAACTGTCAGATATCCACTTGCCTCAGCCTCTTGACTATAGGAATTAAAGGCATGTACCACCACGCTCCACAGCCTGTTTTCTTTTTAATCCATGTAAACTGATAAACTGTGAAAATGTTTCCTGACAATCATCTCCAGATACTAATATTGTGATTGTCTTTTATCAAGCTACAGTTCTTTTTAAAAATATTTTAATCATTATTTTTATTTTATGTGTATGAGTATATTGCCTGCAAGTATGCAGGTCCACCCATGTTGTGCAATGCCCACAGAGGTCAGAAGAGGGTGTTAGGTCCTCTGGAAACTAAAGTTACAGATAGTTGTTAGCCACCAAGTGGGTGCTGGGAACTGAACCTGGGTCCTCTGTAAGAACAAACAGTGCTCTTAGCTGCAGAGCCATCTCTCTAGCCCCCTTAAGCTGCATTTTCTAAATTTTCAAAAGTCAATGTATAATTAAAAATCAGTCAAATTGGTTTTAACTTTTTCTTTTTATCTGAGACTTTATTTATTGGCATTGGAGATTTTACTCAGGCCTAGAAACAATAAGCAAGACTGACACTCAGCTATGTCCCCAGGTCTCTTTTTATTTTTTATAACTTTTATTTATTTTTAATGTTGAGACAGTCTTGCCAAACTGCCCTTAAACTTATCCGGTAGCCCCTGCCCCATCCCTGCCCCAGGCCTTGAACTTGAATTCTGCCCACCCCAACCTCCCTGGTAGCTGGGATTACAGGCCTGTGCCAGCACCCCCACTTGTTCTGAGTTTTAATGAGGGCCACCTATGGTAAAGAATAAATTAATTAAATGGGAACTAATAGCCTAGGAGCCTGCAGAATGTCCTTTTCCTGAAACTGCTCACTTTGACAAACTTGGAATCAGAGAGAAAGAATTAATTCATTCTTCTATACTGTCCTGATGTGCACTTTAATCCTATCAAATCCTAAGACTACAACAGCAAAGAATGGCAAAGAAATGCAACCACCCTTAATTCCTTCATTCTAGAGACTAAAATTGCAGGCCCACACCATGTGTCCACTAGGGATTACTACACAGACTGCTTCATCCAGGCCACTCAGTGAGTGAGCAGGACCAGGCAGGTCCTGTTGAACAGAGACAGTGTGAACACATGCTTCCCCTGATTTGAGTTTGTCACAGTGAGCAGTTTTCGGGAAAGGATGCTCTGGTGTGTAGACTCCTAGGCTATTAATTCCCAGACTAGCACTCTTTTTGGAAGGGAGGATAAGCTTTTTTTTTTCTTAAAGAGAGGGTCTCATGTACCCAAGCTGCCCTTTAACTCCTGATCCTCCTAGCTCTACCTCCCAAGAGCTAGGGTTACTGCTGTGAGCCAACCGCTATGGGCTAAATTAAGGTCTTTAATTTTCCCGAATAATCAGTGCTTGCATTCTCAGATTTCAAGACCTGTGTGAAGAGACAAACCAATGGAAGCCACATCACAAGCATCTCCATGCATTCAGAAAGTTCAGTCTCAACCTGGATGACACTGAACATGGACACTGGCAGCATCAGCTCTGCTTACCTCTGCTTTTTCGTAATATGGTCAAAACCAATTGTTTGTACTTGTTTACATCCAACTTTTAAAGAGCACACTTTTCCATCTTCATCTGTTTCCTCTTCCAGCACATAACGCTTCTTAAGTGCAGTAAGAAAGTCTACTCCAAAATTTACCTTGTTTGGACGAACAAAGGAGCCTCCTGTTGGGTGTCTGGAAAAAGAAAGAAATGTAAGCTAGGCGTGGTGGCCCATGCCTTTGATCCCAGCACTCCAGAGATAAGAGGCAGGCAAAGACTGAAGCCAGCCTGGTCTTAATAGGGAATTCCAGGCCAGCTGGAGCTATAGGGAAACCCTGTCTCAAATAAATAAATAAAATAATTTTTTTTTAAATGTACAGAGGGCTGTAAATAAAGTTCAGTAGTACAGTGCTTGCCTAGCTTTCACAAAGCTCTAGGTTCAATACCCAGTAAAACAGAAAAGTGGGGGGAAGGGGAACCTATCACCTATCTCCAACAAGATCTAAAATGCAATATCCTGGCAGGTTTGAAATTTTTCTGTATGCTAAAAGAAATAATAGGGGCTGGAGAGATGGCTCAGAGGTTAAGAATACTGGCTTCTCTTGCAGAGGACCCAGGTTTGAATCCCAGCACCCACGCAGCAGTTAACCACCATCCTAACTCCAGTTCCAAAGGATCCAATGCCCTCTTCTGACCTCCGTGGGAATTGCATGACACAGGTACACTTAAATACATGAAGGCAATACACTCACACACATAAAATAAAATAAATAAATAAACTCAGAATAAAAGCAAAAACAATACACTGAGGAAAAATATAATCAGTATAAATGATCATAAGGGTTCTGAGCCTATGCAAGAAGATATGGACAGATAATTCACACTGGAGGGAATAAAAGTATAAATCCATTGGGAAAAATCTACCTTGTTAATGATTAAGAAATATCATTTGAGGCCAGTGAGCAGCTCCATGGAAAAAAGCTCCAGCTGCAGCAAGCCCTACAACCTAAGATCCCTTACCAGATCCCACAGTACAGTGGAAGGAGAGAACAGACTCCCGAAAGTTGTCCTATGACTTCCACATATGTGCCATGGCACACAAGTGACCACACTCATACACACACACACACACACACACACACACACACACACACACACACATTTAAAAAGCTGGACATGGTGGTGCATACCTTTAGTACCAGCAGAGGCAGGCATATCTCTGAAATGAAGACCAGCTTTGGTCTACATATCAAGTTCCAGGCCAGCTGGGGCTCCAGTGAGACCCTGACTCAAAAAGACGCCCCAAAAAATAATAAATTAAAAATAATTAAAAAAAAATTTTAGAGAAAAAATGCAAAAGTTAAATTAAATAAAAAGTAAATACCATTTTAAATATAAATTATTTTCCTAGCTGGACGTTGTGGCATATGCCTTTAATCCCAGCACTCTGGAGGCAGAGGCAGGTAGACCTCTATAAGTTCAAGATCAGCCTGATCTACATAGTGAGTTCAAAGCCAGCTGGAACTACAGAAAAGGCAAAAAAAAGAAAAAAAAATTATAAAAAAAAAAAAAAAACACGACAAAAGGAATATATAGTATTATTTCTTTGTAATTGAGAAAAGTAAGAGATAACACAGTATCCAGCTGGATTGGGAACAAGTAAACCAGACAGATTTTTAAATTCTATCTAGACTTATTTATCTTTTTTTCTTCTTTTCTATTTAATACTTTTAAAAAAACACTCACAAAATACTGATTTTTTTTAACTTTAATACAAACTACACATGATACAATGACAGGAATCATATACACGGACAGAGACTGGACAAGGACACAGAAATGATAATGTGTAGATGGAAGGATTGTTAACAAAATCTTTTCTGTCTTGTTTTGTTTTGAGACAAGGTCTCATGTATCCCAAACTGGCCTCAAACTCGGTAAGAGGATGAGCTGGAACTCCTGATCCTCCTGCCTTTACCTCCACAGTGCTGGGATTATAGGTGTGCACCATTATGCCTAGTTTTCTGTGGTGTCAAGGACCAACCCCAAGACTTCATATATTCCAGGCAAACAGTCTATCAACTAAGCTACATCCCCTGCTCCATGTACAAAATTATCCCATCTGACTACATAGGCCTACCAGTTTGGCTTCATGGCACAGTACTCCTGAATTTAGAGGACAACACAGGACACACATCCTTCTGCCAGTGCTGACCACAGGTAAAGTGGACTTGGTGTGACCCAGCCTGGGTAACATGAAGAGCAAGGCCAGTGCATCTCCCACTATGAAACTGAGAGTCCAGGTTCACACAGGCCAAGAAGAGAAGCAGATCTGAAGTGTTTCAGATCAGATTTGGAATGGAAAGGAGGCCAGGTGTGGTGGCACACGCAGCAGAGGCAGGTGGGTCTCTGTGAGATTAAGGTCAGCCTAGTCTACATAGCAATTTCCAGTCCTGCTGGGTCTCAAAAAGGGGTGGGGGGAGGAAGAAGGGGAAAAGAAATGGGGAAGAGCCAATAAGACTACAAAAATTATAAGAAAAAGCTCATGAATTTATGGATAGTGTGGATACAAGCTCCTCAGTTTAACGGAATTCCATGTACACTGCAACAATGGGCTTCAAGGGAGCAGAAAGGGAAGCTGCCAACACAAGGCAGGATGGATTCCAGATCCTACAGATCAGTGACTGTCGTGTCCTTCTTGCCTTTACACTTTGGAACAGAAATGTCTACTACAGTCATCCTGCCCTGTCCCACCACTTCATTCAGGGCTTGATGCCATGTGTGCCTATCAAAACAGGCTGAGGCTTTGATCTCAATGGCATTGACTGGGAAAAGGTAGGTAAGTCATAGGATTCCACCTTCAAGAAGAGATCACTACAGTTACCCAAAACCAGGGCTAGTTAGCCTGAGTGAAAGCAGGTTAGTACAAAGTGAACCTGGCACTCCTCTCACAAGTGCCCTTCCCACACCCAGTCCCCTTCCCACATCCCCACCATGACAGGAGCAGCATGAAGCCCTCATCAGAAGCAGAGGAGATGCTAACACCATGCTCTTAGAGTTCCCTGCCTCCAAAACTGGGAACTAAAATGAACCTCTTTTCTTTATATATCACCCAGCATTAGGTATTTTGCCATAGCAACAAGAAACAGACTAGGGGCACAGTAGTTGACAGCTTAGATCATTTGGATAACAATCCCCTGAACTTGGAGCACTGGAGAAAGGGTAAGGTTCCAGAAGATAGGGGCAAGAGGATTTGTATGAGACAATGCAAGTGCTATGACCCAGAAGTGAAGTGGGGTCACTCCCAGCCTACATGTCTTTGACAATGTATTTCTGCCACCTGCTCCTATCCCTATTCAGATCCCTGATACAGACCCATGAGCAATGAGTCATTTTAAGCTACCAAGTTTTTGGGTAGGTGTCATAGCTGTCATATTGGAAGAGGGGATAGGCTTATTTTCACTAAGTCCTAATCGATCAATTCATTATTCCTTCTCATCATAAATCCCCTGCAACAAACCATCACAAATACAAACAAATGCTTTTTAATCACTTTTTACTTCTTGACCAGTTCAAGAACTGCTCACTCTCACGTCAAAGTCTAGACATCACGTACAGTGTTAGATCGCATTATATAATGCTTCTTAGTCAAGAAATACACGTTTCAGTCATATTGTCCATATGAGAGTACATCAAATTGGGCAAGGTGGGTAGTTTCGGGAGGTGTGGATAGGGAAGAGGATCTAAGTACCATCAAATTATACTGTACAAACACTGCAAAAATTCAGTTAAGAAAAATGAACTGGGCAGGGGGAGAAATACACATTACATAAACTTTTAAAAACTATTGATTGTATGTGTGTGTGTGTGTGTGTGTGTATATGTGTGTGTATGTGTGTGTTACTGGGGATGGAATTCAGGGCTCTGCATGTGTCAGGCAAACATTCAACCATTAATCTACATCCATAGGGTCTCATTAAGGACAAATTTGCTTTTCCAGTACAATAGATTTTATTTACTACTTTTTGCTTTTATATTTGCCTGCCTCTCTGCCTCCTATACTTACTACTTTTAAAAAACAATATTTTCTAAGCTGGAATGCTGTCTGCTTTTGCAGAGGACCTAGGTTTGATTCCCAGCACCCACATAGCAGCTAACAACCACCACCTGTAACTCCAGTTCCAGGGAATGCCCTCTTCTGACCTCCATGGGCATTGCATGACATGGATACACTTACATACGTGTAGGCAATGCACTCATACATATAAAATAAAAATAGATATTTTAATAATAATATTTTCAAAAAGATTCAGAACAAAACACTAACAAAAATCAAACCTTTGAAGGCCCAGCTCATATTCTACATATTTTTACAGTGTACTCTAGATCTGGTTTCCAGAGTTTTAAATTTGTTTATTTTAAAAAATGCTGAACTGACAGATAAAGGTGCTTGCTATAGAAGTCTGATGAACTGAGTTAGATACCTAGAACCCAAGTAAAGCTGGAAGAAGAGAACTGACTCCATAAAGTTATCCTCTGAGCTCCACATGCATGTCCACATAGACCTATGTACTCACATACACAATAATTTTAAAAATAAAAAGTTAAATTCTATTAAAAATGCTAGTATTTACATGCAAATACCTATAAAAAGAAAGCATTACAACTACAAATAGGAAAATGTATTTCTCAAACATTGTAATTTAAATGAAAAAATTACTAAGAGCTAAAGTTTTTAAAAAGTAGTACAGTTATAGTGATGATAAATGAGAAAATCACATTGCAAATTACAAATACAGAGCTGAAGAGATGGCTCAGTGGATAAAGTACTTGCTGAGCAAGCATGAGGACCTGAGTTCAGATCCCCAGCACCCATATAAAAGCAGAGCATGGTGGCATATGCTGGGAGGTAGAAAAAGGAAGGTCCCTGGGGCTCACTGGCCAGCCAGTTTAGCCAGTGGCTAAGCTCCAGGTTCAGTGAAAGACTCTGTCTCAAACAATAAGGTAGAAGAGTAATAAAGGAAGACTCCCCACTCCCACCCCCCCGCAAATATGTGACCTCTGACACCCACACATGCATGCATGAGTATCACACACACACACAAAACTGAAGATTTAGGATAAAAATACATTGTGATTTTTTTTCTGAGACTGTTCTGCTACCTAGTCCAGGCCAGCCTTGAATTCACGACTATTGTACCTCTGCCTCCTGCCTCCATCTCTAGCCTTGCTCCTGAGGGGCTGGGATGACATGCACTTACCCTAAACTCACACTTCTTAAAGCAGTGGTGATGAATTAGTCAAGAGGAGATGCTTCTCATTTTAAATCTGGCTGCAGCAGATGGACAGGGTGGTACGGTGGTGTCAGGGAGTTGCAAAGTGGATTCTAAGTCCTTAGATCAAAGGGCTAACTAAAATCAAAGATCAATCTTAAAGGAACATCATCAGGTTTCTCAGAAAACCAAACAGTCCAATAAATGATGGGAAATGCTAGCTGAATGGATGTCCCTCAGTAACAAACCTCTAGAAGATAAACTGGGATGTTTAGGCAGACACCGCTAAAATTCTAGATCAATGTCAAGATGTGGCCAAACACAAATTCTGAACCATAAAGAACATGGAGCTGCTCATAAGCATTTGGTTGTAGACTACTGTTTTGCATGTTTTTGCAGTTCTGGGGATTGAACTTAGGGCCTTGTGTCTTCTAGGCACACACTCTATCACTGACTGATATACCTCTAGCCCCATAGGTTACTTGTGACTGATGCAGTTATGACTGTGCCTGGACTCATGAGAAATGTCCAAAAATGAAGCAGAGCTAACATCACCTCTGGGACCGATGAGCCTTGCATGTAAACTGGCTGATTTCTAGAACTCTCTTAACAGGGATACACGTGCCATCACACTGGCCCCTAGTGCTCATTCAAGAACCTGAGAAAATTTCACACCCTTGTGACATATGAGATGAATAAATGAAGGGCTAGCCAAGGCATTGTGGTACACAACTATCATCACAGTACTCAGGAGGTAAGGCAGAAGATCGGTTCAGGATCAGCCTTAGTTATATAGCAGGTTAGAAGCCAGTGTATGTTACAAGAGACTCCATTTCAAAGGGAGGTGGGGGGTACTAGGGAGATGGCTTAGTGGATAAGAGTACTTTCTGTGTAAGTGTTAAGTCTAAGCCACCTGAGCTAGGGTCCCAGCACCCACGTAAAAAGCTGGGCATGGCCACACATGTGCCTGTAACCCCAATGCTGTAGAGGGTTACAGTCAGTTCAGTCCCAATGGTGAGTTCTGAGATCAGTGAGTCTCAAGGAAACAAGGTAAAGAGCAAAAGAGGACAATACCCTGTGTCTTCTGGCCTTTACATGCCTACCACATGCCAGTTGATGGTAAGACATACATGTAGGTGGCTGTCTCTCTTGAGAAGCCCATACCAGCACTACAGTGTACAACAATCCTTCTCTGAAGCATCCCTCTTTTTTTTTGAGACAGGGTCTCCCTGTAGCCCCAGCTGGCCTGTGAGCAAAGAAATTTTGCTGCAGGTCAAAAAAAAATTCTTCTATAAAATGCCGAAATGGTAACAGCTCACCATGAACTGAGCAAGGCTAAATAGAAATAGATTTCTCAGTAGGTAAGGGCACTTGTTGCCAAACCTGGTATCTAAGTTCAATAAAACTGATTCCCATGGACTGCCCTCTAACCTCCACACACAATGTACACACAAAATAAATGTTTAAAAAATTATTTTAGGGGCTAGAGAGATGGCTCAGAGGTTAAGAGCATGGCTGCACTTGCAGAGGACCTGGGTTTGGTTTCCAGGACCCATATGGTAGCTAACAATCATCCATTACTCCAGTTCCAGGGGATCCAATGCTCTTTTATGACCTCCATAGGCACTGCACAAGACATACATGCAGGCAATGCACTCATACACATAAAACAAAAATAACAAAATACCTAAAATTTTAAAAAATTATTTTAAAGAAGTGCAGTGGGTAAACTTTACAGACACCCACATCCACTATATCCAGAGATTCCCACATCCATTAGGTGGCCAGAGATGAGCTGGACAAACACAGCTAGGACAGCAGCTCTTCAGAATGGGCATCTGGGACACATAAAAATGTCTGCATTCAACCATTGTGCTCTTCTTACCTTTTTAAAATTTTTAAAGAATTTAACATTCTTTTTTAATTTTTGGATTTATTTTTATTTTATGTGTATAAGTGTTATGCCTACATCTGTTTAAGTGCACCCATGTCATGCAGTGCCCGTGGAGGACAGAAGAGCTATGAATTGTTGTTAGTCACCATGTGGGTGCTGGGATTTGAATGTGGGTCTTCTGCAAGAACAGCCAGTGCTCTTAACTGCTAAGCCATTTCTCAAGGCTCTTATCTGATCTTATACTGAATAAACCAATCATCTCTCAAAAAGGTTTTCCCAGTTCTGAGTGTCTTTCCAGCACAAATTTTTAAATTTTTTATTTTTATTTTATGCATACAAGTAAACCATGTGTGTACAATAGTAAACCACATGCCTAACATGCACAAGGCTCTGGATTCTATCCCCAGCACCTATGCATGCATGCATGGAGACACACACACACACACAGACACACACACACACACACACACACGTGTTAAAAGCAGAGAGGCCTCCTGATTTCCTGGCCAATACTGTATCTATCCACTGCACCACATTTAAGGAAAACAGTAGCTTAATAATAAGAGAATCTTGTAAGACACAAAAAGCTAAAGAAAACAAACAGCAAAGAATTGAAAGCCAGGTTTTACCTGCAAGTCCCAGCACCATCTCTGTAAAGCTTACACAGTTTCTCTGACACCAGGTAGTTGTATTAGCGAACGGGCAAGACAATGTTATCCTATGATATCTTTTCAAATGGTGGATCAGCATTCCCCTATTCAGTTCAATCAATTCCTTCTTTTAGATTTCTATACTATTTCTATTTCCCATTATTCATTTAATGAATTTTGAATTATTGTGAATCAATAAGAAAAGTTCATACAACTTACAAAACTAGGTCCAGAAAGATGTCTCAGTGAGTTCAGGCACCTGCTGCCAAACCCAACAAACTGAATTGGATTCCCAGGACCCATATGGTATAAGGAAAGAACCAACTTTTGCAAGCCATCCTCTGACCTCCACATACAGCCCTGGCATGTATGTACCCACACATGCACATACACAAAATAAATAAAGATTTTTTTAAAATTGACAACTGTCAAAAGAGCAAAAAAGGATAAAGAAAGCAAACCTCTTTGAAAAGTTCAGAATCATTTTTTTTTTTTTAATGTTGAAACTCCAGGCACTGAAGCGATGGCTCAGGGGTTAAAAGCATTGGCTATTATTGCAAAGGACCTGGACTTGGTTCCCAGCACTGACATGGAAGCTCAGAACCTCCTGTAACTTTACTTCAGGGGATCCGATATCTTTTTCTAGCCTCTACCCATACTGCACATTACAATATGCACATACATACATGCAAGCAAAACACTCACATACAAATAAGTGATTACCCCAGACCCTTCATGGGACCATCCACAGCCAAACAATACTTCTTCCTCTCTAGCCCTCTTAGTCAATGACTAATCACACTGATTCATGAGGAAAACTTACCTGCATTTAAAATACACAGTCCCTTCATGGCTCCCATCATGCTTTCCTCTCTCAGGGTTGTCCCACTCGACTCCTAACCAGAGTCCTAGTAGAAAAGAAATCAAATGAGTGACAAAAGACAAGAGAGGATGCTCTATCTTCCTACAAGGAAATACAGTTTGTAACAGAAGCCATATCACAATATCTGCAGAGGAGGAAACATTTCAGGAACTTTGCAAGAATGTCAAACAATACACCAGCATTTCTGGGCCAAAAGGCCAACAAAAACCACAGTAGCAATAAACAATAATGGCTAAAATGTACTGAGTACACCAAGCAAGGATGAGCCTTAAAGACATCATGCCAATTGAAGTAAAACACCATGGAAGGACAAATATGGCATGACCCCACATACATGAGGCACAGAGGTCGCTACAGTGCTGGCTATTTCATGAAATAGTTAACGCACGTTATATCACAATTTATAACTGTAAATTAAACAAGGCTGAAATGGCAAATTCTAAGCTATCTGCATGTAACCACAACAATAACAAAAAGTCCAAAGGGGCTTAAAAATGAAAGTTAAGATCTTCTTCCAGAGGACCCAGCTGTTCTTCCAGAGGACCCAGCTTTAATTCCAGGCACTCACATGGCAGCTAACAAATATCCAATTCCAGAGGATCCGACACCCGCTTCTGATCTCAGTGGGCATTGCCCAGCACAGGTGTACTTATACACATGCAGGTGATACTCTCATATACATAAAATAAAAACAACAAATTTTTTTAAATTTTATAACTAATAAAGAAGAAAAATAACCCAATGCTGTGTTATGTATATGTGCAAATGTGTCAGTGGGGAGAGTTGCAGGTACATGTGTGTGTGCATGAATGTGGAGGCCAGAGGTCAATCAGATGTCATTCCTCAGGAATCATCTGCCCTGTTTTTTTGAGAAAGGATCTCTCAGTGGGACCTGGGCTCACAAAGTAGGTTATGGAGGCTGACCAGTAAGCCCCAGGCATCTGTTGAACTCCACCTCCCCAGTACTGAGATTATAAGCACACTCCACCACACAGGCTTTATTAAAGAAAGCTGAGGGTCAAGTTCAGGTCCTCATGATTGTGCAGCAATAACTTTACTGACTGAGCCATCTCGCCAGATCCCTACATTATCAATAATTAAATGAAACATCAGTGGTTTAAGAGGGTTCTCTTGAAAAGAGAGCTGGGTATACCTTATAACCCCAGCTGCTTTGGAGGCTCATGAGATCAAGGTCAACCTTGGCAACATAGCAAAATCCTATCTCCACACATTGCTGTCAGTAATAAAAACATTGTAGGAATTCTGGTGGGGAATGAATTCCATCTGTATACCACTTTCGGCAGCAATGATCTTTTATCAAAATTAAGTCTTCCAATCCATAAACACGGATGTCGTTCTACATATTTATGTCTTCTTTAATTTCTTTTTGCAATGTTTTGTAGTTTTCATTCTTGTTGGTTAATTTCCCAGAATTTTACTCATTCTCATGTCATGTATGTATACAACAAAGAGTTTTAGCCATATATACATAGTGGAAAGTTATAGCCATGTCTCAGGCATATGAAGAAAAGAAATTCTGACAGAGGTTATAATTCAAATGAATCTTGAGGACATCTTGTCAAGTAACATAAGCCCCTAGGAAACCATATTCACAGAGACAGAGAGGGGCTGATGGGTGGAGAAAAGAAGAAATATTGCTTTATGGGTATAGAGTTTCACTTGTTCCAGAGTGAATGAAGAATGTGTCTGATACCAGTGCACTATACATTTTAAACAGAGTTAAGTCAGCTGGGCACGGTGGTACACGCCTCTAATCCCAGCACTAGGCAGGCAGATTTTTGTGAGTTCAAGGCCAGCCTGGTCTACATAGCAAGTTCCAGGCCAGGCCAGCTGGGACTATAGGAAGACCCTGTCTCAAAAAGACCTAAAAAAAAGCAGTTAAGTCAGTTGCCAGTCATTATTCATGATGGCACATACCTATAATCCCAGCACTCAGGAGGACACAGGAAGATATCAAGTTTTAGGCCATGCTGGGCTCCATATCGAGTTCAAAGTCAGCCTGAACTATATAGTGAGTCTCAAAAAAACAACTACCAAGTCTGGGAAATGTATCTCAGTGGTAGAATGCATGCACACAAGGCCCAGTACTGCCAAATAAATACACACAACTTAAAAAATCCAACCAAAATAAAATGGTTAAGACAAGGAATGGAAGTGTGGCTCAGTGGAGCATTTGCTAATTAGCATATGCTAAGAAAGCCTAGGTTCAATCCCCAACATAAAAAAGATTAAAATGGGGCTGGACTGGTTGTAGCAGCCCACAACAGTACAATATGCTGAAGAGGCAGAGGCAAGAAAATCATGAGTTTGAGACCAGGGGCTACATGTTACTGGGCATGGTGGCACATGTCCTAGCATATTGTGAGAATCAAGGCCACCCTGGTCTACATAGCGAGTTTCAGACCAGCTGGGGTACAGGGAGACCCTATCTCAAAAAGACAAAAAAAGGAGGGGGGGGCACAACACTTTAAAGTGCTTGTGCAGCAAGTGTGAGGACCTGAGTTCAGTCTCCAAAATCCACATAAACATGGACATGGTAACATGTATCTATATCACAGTGCTGCTATGGTGAAATGGGAGATGGAGATGGAGCTCACGAAATGGAGACAGGAGTTCAGGGGCTAGCTAGCTTGATAAACACAGTGGCTGTACACAACAAAAGAAAAACTGTTTTAAACAAGATGAAAGATGAAAATCAACAGGAGGTTGACCTCTGACCTCACGTGTGCCTTGGCATGCATTCATATACACATACACACACAACATATACCCACAAAAAGATCAGAAAGCTCTTTGACCACCATGAGGCTTCTGTGACATTAATAACAAAAATTACTTAGAAAATCCTCATATAAGACTAGGTATGATGGTATATACCTATAATCTAGCACTCATGAATCAGAGAAAGGAGAATCACTACAAGTTCAAGGCCAGCCTGGGCTACACAATGAGTACCAAACTACCCACTGCTACATAAGCAAGACCTTGTCTCAAAAAAAAAGGAAAGAAAATCCTCATATTTAGAAATTAAACAATATTATTTTTAATTACTTTGAGTAAAAGAAAAGCAAGCACAACATAAATTAGAAAAATGTTTTGAACAGGCATAGTTCAGTATTTGCATTTGCCAAGCAAGTATGAAGAGTAGAGTTCAGATCTCAGAACCTGAGTAAATGCTGGGCAGGTGTAGCTGCTGAACTATAATTCCAGTCTCAAAAGTCCAAAGATAGGTGTCCCCTCCTCCACCTTCGAGTTCTCCTAGACCTGCAGTGATTAATGCAACTCTCAGATCTCAACAGAGAAGCTTCCTTATGCAGCAGATGGTGATTAACAGAGACTCACAACTGGCCAATGTGCAAAGAATATGATTCTCCAGACTACTTATCCCTGAATAGGACACCTATATCAAATTTCTGCCTCCCAAGGTTCAGGAATCATTGTGGAAGAGGGGGCAGAAAGATTCTAAGAGCCAGAGGAGATGAATGACCACAAGGAGACAAGAGTCTTCCAGACAGCTGGTCAGCTACTCATATGAACTCACAGCAATGGTGACAGCATGCACAAGTCCCACATAAACTGAAATCAGAAAAAAATTCCAGCCTAGACATGGGGAAGCGGGTAAGAAACCCCAATCCTACCTGAGGACCTACTGGCAACTGATGGCGGCTGGGAGGGGAGCACTTTTAAGAGTAAGGTTAACCAGGCTCCAGTGGACAGACCCACATCAAAGGACATTCAGAGACACAAATTTGACTTTAAAGGCTTGTGTGTGTGTGTGTGTGTGTGTGTGTGTGTGTGTGCATATAGAGCAAATGAAACTGGGAGGGGCAGTAAGAGGGGCACAGATAGGAGAGGGGATCTAAATATGATCAGAATACATTGTATGACATTCACAAAAATTCAATTTAAAACAGAAAAATTTTTATTTAATTCAATTTAAATTTTAAGCTAAATTATCTCAACAAGCATTTGATTTTTGAAATTTTTAAATAATAAAGTCTGAAAATGAAATTAAATCTCAGTAAGTATATCCACAAAAAATAAAAGTTTTGCAATTCTAAAAAAGTAGAGACAAACTGGCTAGCAAGACTAGACATATCTTGGAGTTCAACATTTGAGTGAAAAATCCTGCCTCATACATACATAAAAATGGAAAAATGAAAAAGAAAATTTTGAGCAATGATGAAAATATGACATCTAAACACTGGTGGAGGGGCTCATTGTGTGAAGGCACCCACCCCTGGTTAGACAACCTGAATTCTATCCCCAAGACCCACGAGGTAGAGGGAGAGGGTTGGCCACAATAAGTGGTCCTCTGACCTCCACATGCACATCAAGACACATAAGCATCCCCTTACACACACACACACACACACACACACACACACACACACAAATAAATCCTGACAACCTGAGTTCAATCCTTGGGACCCACATGATGGAGAGAACAGATTTCTACAAGTTGTCCTCTGACTTCCACATGTGCACATGACATATACACATACACAAACAAATAAATTTAATTAAAATTTTTATTTTAAAGAGTATAAGCTAAAAGTTATGTTTAGAGAGAAGCCTAAATGCACATGTTAGATGAAGACTAAAGAAAAACAATCATCTGCCTCCAGATGAGGGCTTGGAGATCAAACAAGAAATTTAAACCCAAAGGAAGTAGATAACAAAAGGTAGAGGTAAGGAGGGCGGTGATGATGAAGAAGAAGAATCCAGGAGTCTCTTGCCCTTAAACACATCAAGGTTTTCCAGCAGTAGTACAAGTGCTGAGCGATGGTCATGGCATGCAGGACAGACGGACAAATATGATGGTAGCAGTAGGCCTAGGTGCTGTGGAAGCTTGGGTAAGGACACTCACTGATGCAGGCTGGGCATATGGCGAAGACATAAAGGAAGGGGCGACACATGAAGTAAGACTTGAAGAGAACTGACAAGGACAGAGGACGAGTACTCTTGCGTAGGGAACCCCGGAACTGGAGAGATGGCTCAGTGGTTACGAACCCTGGCTGCTGCTGGGCATGGTGGCACATACCTTTAATCCCAGCACTCAGGAGGTAGAGGCAGGTGGATTTCTGTGAGTCTGAGGTCAGCCTGGTTTACATAGTGAGTCCCAGAACAGCTGGGCTACAGGGAGACCCTGTCTCCAAAAAAAACAAGGGCTGGAGAGATGGCTCAATGATTAAGTCATCTTAACCAAGAGCAGGACTGGCTGCTCTCGCAGAGAACCCAGGTTTGATTCCCAGCACCCACATGGTGGCTAACAAAAATCTGTAACTCCAGTTCCAGGACAGTGCCCTCTTCTGACCTCCAACGGCACTGCATGACATGGGTGCACTCACACACAGGCAATACACATAAAATAAAAATAATAAATATTTAAGCCAAGCATGGTGGTGCATGCCTTTTAGTTCTAGCACTCGGAAGGTAGAGGCAGGTGGACCTCAGTGAGTTAAAGGCCAACCTGATCTACATACTGAATTCTAGGCCAGCTGGGGCCATAGGAAGACCCTGTCTCAAAAAGACCAATAAATAAATAAATAAGTAAATACTTTTTTAAAAACTTTAAAAACAAAACAGAGCAGTGGCTACTCTTATAGAGAATCTAGATTTGGTTCCTAACACATAGCATCTAACAACCGTCCATAACTCCAGTTTTAGGGGATCTGACACCCTCTTCTTGTCTCCATGGGCACTGCATGCACTCATACACAGAAAATACATAAAAAAAAAAAAAAAAAAGGAAAAAGATTCCCTTATGGTCAAAGCCTTCTACCCCTATAAACTAACACGACGAGAGGCCATATCGCCATCAAATGATTACTTGGCAAGCATGAAACTCAAAATTTCAGGGTGTTGCTCAGTGGTAAAACACTTGGCGAGAACATAAGGTTTTGAGATCTACATTGAGGGCTGGGGAAAAAGGAGTTATTTGATAAATGGACTATTTAATAGAATGTGGCAAAGGTATCTATCTAGATCCACCTGTCTTACCAGGTCAGTGACTTTAACAGGATAGAAGCTACTTTGAGTCTGCTACCTATAACTTCAGTGTCCACTTCCTCATGAGGGTTAGCCTGGCACATTCAGGAGCCAGGGATGCAGCTAGCTCCTTTGCAGCCTCCAAAGGCACTGCCAGCATCACCCCTCTGATGCTTCTGCTCCTTGGCTTCTGTAACAGCCCAAGTTCTGGGGCAACTAACACTTTAAACATTTATTTTTTATTTTGTATGTGTATGAGTGTTTGCCTGCATGTATATAAGTGCACTCATGTCGTACAATGCCTGTGGAGGCTAGAAGAGAAAGTCAGATCACCTGGAACTGGAGTTGGGAATTGTTGTTAGCCACCATGCAGGGGCTGGGAACTGAACCTTGGTCCTCTGCAATAGCAGTCAATGCTCTCAACCACTAAGCCATCTCTCCAGTCCCTAACACCTTTTTAAAAAGATATCTAATTATATTTAAGTGATACAAGTCCAAGAAACTCAGAGACTCATCCAGCTCCATTAAGCAGTATTGATGATCTGATTCACTCTCAGTTGAGCTCTGTAATATTACCCTCACAGAGGGCCCCTCCTCAGAGCCTCCAGATATAGCCAACACTCATAGCCAAAACAAAGTTTCTCCAATGGCTTGAATCATGCTACTTCAAGTTTATCCTAAACAAAACTCAAGGTCTTTGAAGCTATGAAGGACGTTGGTTTTAACACCACTCTAGGCAGCCTCAATCCCGAAATGTTCCAATGCCTCTGTGCTTTTATAATCTGTAACTTGAAAATGTCTTAAAAAGAGCTGCAATAGCCAAGCATGGTGGCTCACACCTGGGACCCCAGTACCTGAGAGGCTGAGGTCAGGTCAGACAATGCTACAGAGTGAGACCTGTCTTAAAACACACACACACACACACACACACCACAAGCATTTCTAGGAAGAGAAAATGAATGAAGTCCAGAACTGAAAAATCAGCTGGCACAAACAAACGAAAGTGGAATAAGAAGCATTGAAAGAGAGCAGCTGAGGGCTGGAGAGACGGCTCAGCAGTTAAGAGCACTGACTGCTCTGGCAGAGGACCTAGGTTCCGCTCTTGCAGATCCCAGTACCCATATGGCGGCTAACAACTGACTGTAACTCCAGTTCCAGGGGATCTGACACCCTCTTCTGTTTGGCACTGCACAGTACAAGTGCACTTACACACATGCAGGTATAACACTCATACATATAAAATAAAATTAAAAAAAAAAAGAAGAGAGAAACCGAGAATGTAGCAACAGAGTACAAAATGCAGCTCCACATCACGAAGCAAGGAAACCCAACTTAATTCCCTTCACTAGCACTGGAATCCTCAGCTACCAGGAGCTAACAGCCACCAGTCACAGGGCCTGGAGTAAGACAATGAGGGGCTGCATTCAGTACCTCCTGCATCCAAGCACACAGGCGTTTCACAGTGCCTGTGTCTTAACTCAGAACCAGGTCAGTTCTCTCAAAGCAGTTAAAAATAAGCCCAGATGGTTCTACCTGGCTTTCTGGGAATCTACCTTTCGACCACAGAAGTGGGGAATTGGGCAAGAAGCCCCAACCTTAGCTGAGAAACTATCAGCAGCTGATCACTGCTGAGTGAGGGAGAAATGGTCTTTAAGGGAGTAACCCCTTTAATAGGCTGACCAGGCTCCAGTGGATAAATTTACATCGGAGGACACAAACTTGACTCCATAGGCCTTAACACATACGACAGAATGCAAAATCTGTGGACAGGCTATGAGACTGGTGCAAATAGGAGAGGAATATAAATATGATTAAGATGTATTATATGAAATGCACAAAAGTTTCAATAAAAATATACATTGGAAAAAAAGAAAATGGGGGGAGGGGTTAGAACCACAGCTCAGAACTGGTAATTTGGGATCTTTAAGCATAGAAGCAGAGAATTTTTATCAAGATCTCTAAGCACAGAAGCAAATAATGTGTTTATCAAGCCCCCCAGGTTCACTGCAGCAGATTTCCTTTCCTAAACAGAGGTGAATTACCATCCAATGGCACTCAATTCCAACTGAAGCCATTTATACTACACAGAAGAATAGGTATTCTATACTGCTGATCTTAGACACAGGTCATGCTGATTAGAACATGGCTTAATCTGAGAACTTAAGGCCACTCATTCTGGCCCTATGGTCCATACACTATAGAGCATTTATATTGCTGACAGTTGAATGAGGTATCATGCTCTTTAAAAACTCTCTATATTATGATTTTTCAATAAATGGAAATTAAATATTTTGGAAAAAGAATACTTCTAAAATTCACAATAACAGCAGTATCAGAAGCAATCATCTCTAACAGTTAAAATGTTCATCATGTCAGGTACAGTACTAAGGGACACAAACACATCAATTCACTGAATCCTCATAACAGGCCTTGGCCACAAAGAACTATTCAATTTAGTATTGTTATGGGTTCCCCAAATAGTGCTAGTAGGAGCAGGAATTCTCTCTTGGGAAGCAACCCCACATCTGTTCAAAGCATCAACAGATTAACCACTGAGAAACCTTTTCTCCTTTCGTATCTGTCTATGAAAGTGTAGAAAAGATGATCAGAGACCCAGAAAATTTTAGGTTAATAATTGGAGAGCTGAGCAATCAGCTCAGTGGTAAAGCACCTGCCCAGCATGTGTGATGCCCTAAGTTCAATCCAAAGTGCAAAAAAAAATTAGAAATTATCAAACTGCCTGTTTACAAACTTTAAACAGGGCTGCATCCTGTAGTAAGTAAGCTATAATATGCACCATGAAACACTTAAATGCCTTTGCTACTTAATTACACTACTTACAGTTTTTCATCTAAGTACCATCACATGTCTGTTTGAGATAATAAATGGTGTGACACATATAGAAATACATTCCTCTATGTAACAGTCAATAAATTTAGCTCTTTTTTCCATGGTTCTGGACTAGAACCCAGACCCTTGTACATGTAGAGAAGAACATTTCAGCTATTTCTGCCATCAATTCCAAGAACATGTGATTCATTAACTTTTGGGGAGAGGAGGGACCTCACTCTGCAGGGTCTGTTCACCCCAGACAGGGAACCAATGACATTCCAAAGAAACTATTCCACCCAAGTCTAGCTTGGTGAACCAATGAGTTTAATAGGGTTATTTACAAGACCAAGAGTATGAGCAACCAATAAGGAGCTACACCACAGAAAAGTCTCCTCTCCCAACTCAGGCAACTGTTAACCACTTAGATCCTCAGGAAGGAGTGTGGCCTCATGTACACCCTCCTGAGTCACCCGTTCTCCAATGAGAGACTGTTAATAGGCCCAATCTAGTGCTGGTAGATTCCTCTTACTGGTAATCGATGCTTCATAGAGTTCAAGAGGGACTATAGGATATCATGTCTGGAAGGCAGCATTCCACAACAACATGAAAGTATGTCAGGTGCCACATTTAAACACACATAGCTCTAGCTGTTCTACAAGGATAAAGGTGAAAAAAATAAAGGCATGATTTACCTGAAAGCTGTATCAAAGAAATAACAGAACACTGCCACGACCACGTAAGTCAACTCTGATTCTCCAAGCAGCAGTATTTCAAAGTTAAGGAAAAAAAAAAAAGAACACTCCAAAATAAAACAACTGACCAGGTATTGTGCTGCATGCCTTTAATCCTAGCACTCCAGAGACAAGTCAGGCAGGATCTCTGAGTTCCAGGCCAGCCTTGTCTACATAGCAAGCTCCAGGCCAGTTGGGGCTACAGGGAGATCCTCTCTAAATAACATAAGAAAACCATAACAACCAAATAAAAAAACAACAACAACAAAAAACCTCTTGCCAGGCATGGTAGTGCACATCTTTAGTCCCTAGAACTCAGGAGACAGAGGGAGGCGGGTCTCTATAAGATAGAGAACAGCCAGGTCTGGTTTACACAGTGAGTTCCAGGTCAGCTGAGGCTATAGGGAGACCCTGTCTCAAAAAACAAACAAAAAAATGTGATTGTATACATCTATAATTCCAGCACTCTGGAGGCTGAGGCAGAAGACTAAGAGTTTGAGATCAGCCTAGGCTACCTAATGAGGCCATGCATCAAGAACAACAAAACCACAATAAAGTGAAAATATTGGCAAATGTTATTTTTTACATACATGCAGGCAAAATACTCATACACATAAAAATAAAAGTAAATTTTAAAAATTTTACATTGGTGCTGGAGAGATGGCTCAGTGGTTAAGAGCACTTACTGCTCTTGCAGAGTTCCCAGGTTCAATCTCCACCACCCACATGGCAGATAACAACCATCTGTAACTCCAGTTCCAGGGAATCCAACTCCTTCTTCTGACCACACATGGAGGCAATATACTCATGCACATTAAAAAATTAAATTAAAATAATAAAATATTTTTTTAATTTTAATATATTTTTAAAATATCTAAACACCATTCTACTTTCATAAGAAGGGGTGTGACAACAGGAAATGGAGAGATAAAACCTAAACAGACTTTTTTTTCTGTCTTTTTGAAATAGGTTCTCCCTGTAGCCCCAGCAGACCAAGAACTGGCTATGTAGACCAGACTGGCCTTCAACTCACAGAGATCCACCTGCCTCTGCCTCCCATGTGCTGGGATTAAAGGTGTATGCCATCACACTTTGCTTAAACACAGCTTTTCTTTACATGGGATACTAAGAAAACTACATCTAAATTAATCAAGCGTTCTGCTGGCAAAATCAGCAGATTAAAAGTTCTATAACTTGGAGCTCGGCCAGGCCCAGAGCTCCAGAGGCAGAGGCAGCCAGATCTCCATGAGTTCAAGGCCACCCTGCTCTACATACTGAGTTCCAGGCCAGTTGGGGCTACAGAGAGACCTTGTCTCAAAAAGGCCAGAAAAAGAATAAGAAAAAGAAAAGATCTAAAACTTGGAAGAACTATGGACTACCAATTTTAGAGTGTACATACTCTACTTTGGGATTAGACTTCAAAGACTAAAACAAGAGGTTAATTATAACAAAATTCTAATTAATTTTTTTTAATCAGTCAAGGATGATGGATTTAAAGAAGTCTTTTGGGTCAGTGAGATGGTTTAGCAGGTAAAGGCACTTGCAGGCCCGATGACCTTAGTCCAATTCTCCAGACCCACGTGATAGAAGAAAGAACCAACTTCAAGTAGGTTCTTCACCAATCTAAAGGAATCAAAATTGAAAGATAAAATATACATACAAGGTGCTGGAGAGATGGCACAGGAGTTAAGAGCCCTGGTGGCTCTTTCAGAGGACTGGGTTTAGTTCCCATCACCCAAATAGCAGCTAACAACCATCCATAACTCCAGTTCCAGGGTATCCAATGCCCTCTTCTGGCCTCTGTAGGAACTTCATGCACATATATACTTCAAGTTATTCATAAACACTAAAAAAATTTATCTAAAAAATTTTTATTAAAATGAAGATTGCTGGTTGACAATTCTGTTTTCATGTAATAAATTCTTACACACACAAGTTTTATATATCTCAATAATGTATTAAATATATATGTATGGATTAATGTTAAAGGAAGGCAAAAATTATTTAGCTTTTGAGTTAAAGATTAAGAAAAATCAGGATTTTCTCTAAAGATCTCTCAAAGCTGATTTAATATAAACTAGAAACACTGTGTAATCAAGTAGAATGTAATTAAATAAAACTGTTGCATATCGTACATAGCACAATGCCACCCAAATAAAATTGTCTACAGGTTTGTTGGCATGTACATAAAAACTGACATTATAAGGCATGACTGAGTTGATGTAGAAGTGACTACAAAACACACACACACACACACACACAAAGTCATAACTTACCTGCCACGGGAGGAACAATGCCACAAAAACGCACTGTTGCATATTCTCCACTAACTTCAACTCTTCTACCAACGACATCTAATGGCAAAATGTCACTCATTTTAAGACAGTCAGAATCCAAAATATGAGACCTAGGGATAAAAAAACATGTTAATATTAATAAGAACTTAATTTTTAAAAATGCAGCTCAGGATGGTGTCAAATTCATAGCAATCTTCTTGCCTCGGCCTTCCAAGAGCTGGGATTATAAGTGTGAGACACCATGCCCTGCCAAAGTGTCCTTAAAATTTTTTGGAGGGCTGGAGAAATGGTTCAGAGGTTAAGAACACTTGCTTTTCTTCCAGAGGTCACAGGCTCAATTCCCTGCACCCAGATGGCAGCAGCTAACAACTGTCCATAACTTCAGTTCCAGGGGACCTGATGCCATCGATGGCCTCCACAGTCTTTGCATGACACAGGTGCACTTGCATATACGAAGGCAATACACTCATACACATACAATGAAAATAATAAGTAAAATACTTTTTTAAAAAATGATTTTTTTTCTTAGAAAAAAAAAAAGAAAAGGCTCAGTGTATAAAGCACTTGCTGTATACACATGAAGACCTGTGCTTGAATCCCTGGAGTCCATGCACAAAAAGGTTGGGGAGGAGTTACTAAAAAGATGGCCCGGCATTTAAGAATATTTGCTTCTCTTTCAGAAGCCCTGTGTTCCATTCCTGGGATCCACATGCCAGCTAAAAACCATCTGTAACACCAGCTCTGGAGAATATGATTCCCTCTTCTGGCCTTCCTGGGCAATGCATGCACATGGTACACTTACATACATATAGGCAAAACACTCACACATAAAATAAAAATAAGTTAATTTTTTTAAATGCCAGATGTGGGGCTGGAGAGATAGCTCAGCAGTTAAGAGCACTGACTGCTCTTTCAGTGGACCCAGTTTTGTTTCCTAGCACCCACACAGCAGCTAATAACCATCTATAACTCCAGTACACCCTCTTCTGACCTGTGAGGGCATTGCCTGACACAGATGCACTTATGTACATGTAGGCAATATACTTATACACATACAATAAAAATAAATTTAAAAAATTTTAAATGTCACGTGTGGGAGCATGCACCTGTCATCCCAGAGCTGAGAGGAAGAGACAGGAGGATCCCCAGGACTTGCTGACTAGCCAGTATAGCCAGGTGAGCACCAGGTTCAATGAGAGACACTGTGTCAAAAAGTAAACAGAGAGCAAAAGAGGAAAATACCAACACAGACCTCTGGTCTCCAGAAGCATATTCATAAACACATGCATACACATATACTATGCATGTACAAACACATACATTACACTATGCACTCACACATACACATTACACTATACATGCACACACATATACATATACAATCTATGCACTCAGACACATATATATACACTATGCATGCACATACACACATACACACACACACATACACACACACACACATACTCACACACAAAATATTCTTTTTCTGGAGACGGAGTTTCAATATATTACACAGGCTGGTCTCAAGTGATTCTCTCACCTTCGCTTCCTGCAAGTGCAGGCTATACCACCATGCCCAAATAAGAGACTTTTACATTTTCATGTACATATTCAGTAAGGCAGCAATTCTGATCAATTTAGTCTTCAAATTTTGGTAAAGAGAAGAACCTATTATGTTTATGTACTATAATTCCTATTTTGAGTTATTTTACTTTCTTAACTATACATTCATAATCTATTATTTTTAAAACCCTGCTTGAGCCTGAAGAGATGGCTCAGTGATTAAGGGCATGTACTGTTCTTTCAGAGGACCCAAGTTCAGTTCCCAGAAGCAACATCAGGTGGCTCACAAACGCCTATAATTCCAGCTTCAAAGAGATCTACTGTCTCTGGCCTCCATGGGCACCTCCACACACATATACATACCACCGTCCACACACACAATTAAAAATAAGCCTTTGAAACTAAAAAAATAGGGGGCTGAAGAGATGGCTCAGTGGTTAAGAACACTGGGTGCTCTTGCAGAGGATCCCAGCACCCACATGGCAACTAACAACTGTCCAGTAACTCCAGTTCCAGGGGATCCAACATCCTCTTCTAACCTATGCCCTCTTCTGACCTCTGAGTGCATGGTCCAACACAGGTACACCTACATACATGCAAGCAATACACTCATACACATAAAATAATTTAAAATTAATAAAATATAAAAATAAGTATTTTTTTAAAATATAGGCTGAAGAGATAGTTCAGTGGTTAAGAGCACTGGTTAAGTGGTTAAGATCCTCCTTGCAGAGGATCTATACCTACAAAGCGCCTCAGAAGGGTCTGTAACTCCAGTTCCAGGGATCTGACACCCTCTTTCAACCTTCACCAGCATTGTATGACACAGGGGTACTTACATACATGCATGCAAAACACTCATTAAATAAATAAACAATAAACCCTGGTTAACTCCAATTAACTCATATTACAAGGCTGATACAAAGTGTCATTTATTGAAAGTGGCAGGAAGGAAAAGAGAACAGAAGGAGGATCACAGGAACAGAGATTCTCAGAATGCAGAGTAGATAAGATACTACCTCTAGTGAGAAACACAGACTCTACAAGTATGACAGAGACACACAGAGAGATCATATGAGTAAAAATGGTAACTGAATACTACTTCCTTTCAGTGGAAAGGCAGAAGAATATGTGAATGAGATCAGTAGGGTGCAGTCAATCTGTGTGCAGGCAGTGGGAAACTCCATAGAGCAAACAAATGGAGAAAGGGATGGAGAGCGAACAGATATTAAAAGAATTTAAGAGGGGCTGGAAAGATGGCTCAGGGGTTAAGAGAACTGGCTGTTCTTCCAAAGGACCTGATGCCTTCTTCTGCCCTCTACAGGCACTACATGCATATGGTATACTTACATACACATCAAATTATAAATAACTTTTGAAAAATTAGCTGAGCATGGTAGTGCACACCTTTAATCCCAGCACTACTCAGGAGGTAGAGGCAGGTAGATGTCTGTGAGTTCAAGGGCCAGTCTGGTCTACATAGTGAGTTCCAGGCCAGCTGGGACTCAGGAAAACCCTGTCTCAAAAGACAAAAAAAAAAAAAATTTAAGACAGAACTCATCCAATTGTACTCTATGGGCTGTCATTTGCATCTTAACTTTTTTTTACCGGTATGAATCATTTTGGTTGGGATTAAAGTATGTGCCACCACACCTGGCTCCTATAAATAATTCTTAAAAGAAACTAAAAGAAAATTAAAAATTTTGAATGTTGACCAAATATTTGACATTAAAAAGCAACTGTTAGGGCTGGGAATCTAGCTGAGTTAGTAGTGTACTTGGCCAGCATGTACAAAGCCTGAGTTCGATTCCCAGTACCACATAAACTGGGTGTGGTAGAAGTGTGGCCTTCAATCTCTGTAGAAACCAGTTTGGGATATATGAGATCCTAAATGAGGAAAACAAGAAAAAAATGAATAACCTAAAATATCAGGCATAATATAATAATGGCAATATGGTTGATATCCTTTTTTCCCTTTTTCTTTTTTGAGACAGCGTCAGCCCAGGCTGGCCATAAACTTAAACATAGCTGAGAATAACCTTGAATTACTGATTCTCCTACCTCACCTCCCAAGTGCTGGGATTACAGGCACATGCCACCATGCCAAGCCTGTAGCTCCAGCTGGTCTGGAACTCCCTATGTAGACCAGGCTGACCTTGAATCACAGAGATCCACCTTCCTCTGCCTCCCAAGTGCTGCGACTAAAGTTGTCCACCACAACTCTTAACTATGATTTCTTTCTAACTTTCAGAAATAAAAACTATTTAGAATTAAAAAGATTTATTTTGGGTTAGAGAGATGGTTCAGTGGTTAAGAGCAGGTTTGGTTCCTAGCACCCACATGGTGGCTAACAATTGTCCATAACTGCAGTTCCAGGGTATCCAACCCAGTTTCTAACCTCCACAGGCACTGCACGACACGGGTGCGCTTATACACATGCAGGCAATACATTCACACACATAAAATAAAAATAATAAATAAAATTAAAAGGTTTTTTAGTAGTTAACAGTGGCAGGACAAGCAACCATTGAGAGAAAGAGGCTCAGTGTGAATTTAATGAAAGTTAAATGCCAGAATCAACCATTTGATAAATACTTGGATAGAAGCAGCAAAACAGATTAGGAAGACCCTGACTTGTCTTGGGTCGGTAGGCAGTTCTGCCAGGCTCTGCAACCTATAGTAGAATGAAATCCTCAGCAATGAAAAGAAAGAAATCACCATGGAACCCAAACACATGGGGAAAGTGATGCACACCTTTAATCCCAGCACTTGGGAAGCAGAGATAGGTGGATCTCTGTGATTTCTAGGCCAGCCTAGTCTACATGGTGATTTTCTTATCTTAGCCTAAAATTGCTCGGATTATGATTAAACACCACGTCCTGCCTATAAATATTTGTTGGAAATATAACCATATACTTAACCTTGAGTGTGTATGTGCAGTAATGGGGACTGAATCCATATATACGCTGTACTGGGGATTGAACTCAGAACCTCGTGTATGCTATGCAAGCACTCTACTGCTGACCTCTGTCCTCAGCCCTCCTAGGGATATTCAGATTTTGGTGAATATAGGGACTGAATCCAAAGCCTTCCACATCCTAGGCAAAGGCTATATTGCTGAGCTACATCCCCAGATAGTCTTACAGATATCTGAACAAGTATAGAGGATTGGCTAAATAAATTGTGTTCAGATACTATGCAGTCAATAAAATTTAAAGTTGTTAACATGTCTGGGTACTCCCTAAGAAATAGGGGCAGTGAGATGGTCCTTGGGAAAAGGCACTTTCCATTTAAACATGGTGACCTGAGTTTGATTCCTGGAACTTATATAAATGTGGAGGGAGAACCAATTCCACAAAGTTGTTTTCTGATCTCCATACCTGCTCTGTATTTACACAACCACCCACATACATAATGAACATATACAAATAAATTTTTAATTAAAAAAAATGAAAGTAGAACCTCATACATAGTATGCTATCATTTATGTAAACAAAGAAAAGGATAGGTTTGGTAGCACATGGGGTAATGTTACAGAAACAAAGGAAAGAGGATAGCAAGTTCAGAGCCAACCAGACCACATAGCACGTTCCAAGGCAGCCTACAATATATAGTGAGATCCTGTCTCAGAAAAAGAAAGGAAGGGAAGCTAGAGAGATGACTTAGTGGTTAACAGAAATTGCTGCTTTTCCAGAGGACCGTGGTTCAGTTCCAGCACCCACATCAGGTGGATCCCAAAAAACCTGTAACCCCAGTTCTGGAGGGAGGGGAAGGGGTTGACACTCTCTACTCTCTTCTGGACTCGTTGGGCACCAGGCACAAATGTGGCACACATACACACATGCAGGCACTCACATATACACATAAAAAAAGATGAAATCTTTTATTTATATGCTTAAAAGATATATGTGGAAGTACATATTTGATAAGACTGTTATCAGTGGGGTGCTGAATTGATGGCTTGGTGGTTAAGAGCTCTTGCTAAGCCAGACACGACAGGACACACCTTTAAACCCAACACTCAGGAAACAGAAATGGGAGAATCTTTGTATCTTTGTGAGTTCCAGCCCAGTCTATCTACATACTATCTACATAGTAATTCCAGGACTACACAGTGAGATCCTACCTCAAAAAAAGAAAAAAAAAGCACTTGCTATGCATGCAGAAGGCAAGTTTGGTCCCCAGCACCCACATAGGATGGCTCACAATTGCATATAACTCCAGCTCCAGGGGCTCCAATACCCTGTTTTGGTCTCCACAGGCACCTGTGCATGCACATACGAGAACACACAAACATACACATAAATAAAATAAATTCTAGAGGATAGAAAAATGACTCAGTGATTAAGCGCATTCATCGCTCTTGCAGAGGACTCAGGATTGGTTTCCAGCATCCACATGGCAGCTTACAACCATCTATAATTCCAGCTCCAGGGAATCTGACACCAGATCTGACTCCTTGGGAATCAGGGACACACACAATATATATACATGATGGAGGAAAAACATTCATACACATAAAAACAAATCTTTGAAAAGAATTTTTAATTTATTTTATGTGTATGAGTGCACTGCCTGCATGTAAGTATACCCTTGTTGTGCAATGCCCTCAGAGGTCAGATCCCCTGGACCTGGAGTTAGGATGGTGCTTAGCTGCCATGTGGGTGCTGGAGTTCAAACCTAGGTCTTCTGCAAGAACAGCCAATGCTCTTAACTGCTGAGCCATTTCACCAACCCTTCCAAAAATTTTTTTTAAAGAAACCTGTTACTGCTGGGCATGGTGGTACACATCTTTAATCCCAGCACTCAGGAGACAGAGGCAGGTGAATCTCTCTGAGTTCAAGGCCAGTCTGGTCCACACAGCAAGTTCTATGTCAGCTGGGGCTACAGGGAGACCCTGTCTATGAGAGGTTTTTAATGTATTCTTTTTTACTTTAGGGTATTATACATTAAAACTATTAAGACATGTATCTGTAGGAAACTTTCTAAACTGGGACTGCTGGCCTAGTGAGATAGCTTAGCAGGGTAAGACCCTTGCCTCCAGCCTGATAACCTGAATTTGATCCCTGGGACCCACACAGAAGAAGGAGAGAACTGACTTCTACTGCCCTCTAACCTCCACAAGGTGTACACAACACTTTTGTGGGGCTGGAGACATGACTCAGCAATTAAGAGCACTGGCTGCTCTTACAGAGGTCACATGTTCAATTCTCAGCACACATCCATGGCAGCTAACAACCATCTGTAGTTCTAGTTACAGGAGAACCCAACACCCTCTTCTGACCTCTGTGGGCACTGCACGAAACGTGTACATTTACCTACCACAGACTCATACACATAAAGTTTTTTTAAGTTTTTTTTTTTTTTTGCCTGTTGTGATTAGGAACCCCCTGCTGTGGGTGCCTTTAATCCCAGCACTGAAGCAGGCTGAAGCAGGCAGATCTCTGAGTTCGAGGTCAGCCTTGACTACACAGCAAGTTCCAGTCTAGCCAGGGGCCACTTGATGTGGGTGCCTTTAATTATGGCACTTCTGAGGCAGAGGCAGGCAGATCTCTGAGTTCGAGGTCAACCTTGCCTACACAGCAAGTTCTAGGCCAGCCAGGACAACATAGTGAGACCCTGTCTCAAAAAACAACAAAAAGTTTAAAATAGAAAATATTCTCTAAAAAACCTGGGATGGCTCCTGGGCATGGTGGTACACACCAAAGAAGAGAGGAAGGGAGGAAGGGAGGGAAGGAAAGAAAACAATAGCACAACTGGGATTGGCTGAGCCAAAGGGTATACGCATTTAAAATCTTAACAGCTAATAGGAAATGCCAATTTATTTTGTTTTGGGTTGTTTTTGTTTTTTGTTTTTGTTTGTCTTTTTGAGACAGGGTTTCCCTGTAGTCCCAGCTGGCTTGGAACTCACTACATAGACCAGGCTGACCTTGAACTCATGGAGATCTACCTGCCTTTGTCTCAATGTTTAGTCTCATCAGGAGTACAGGAGCTCCTGTATTCTTACAACCTTGACTTTAAACACGCAGCTGTTAAATTATGTGTTTTCATTTCCAGTTATGTGGAAATAGGTATGTCATTCAAATTTCCTTTTTTGTGAATTATCAATGTATATATCTTGCTCCCTTTCCTTTTGGTTTGACTTCCTTTTTATCTGACTTGTCTGATTTAGGTTTTTGGTGATGGTGGTTGGGATCTTTTACAAGTTTTTGGGGGGTGTGTTTTGCTTTGTTTTGTAGGGGTTGTTTTTGAGACAGGGTCTCCCTGTAGCACCATCTGGCCTTGAACTTACTATGTAAACCAGGCTGGTCTCTGCCTCCAGAGTGCTGGGATTAAAAGCATGTGCCACTACACCCAACTGAGTCTGGTCTGAAACAGGGTCACTAGTCCATTCCTTAAGGTCATCATGGAAGGGAAGATGAATTTGAACTTCTGATCTTCCTGATACCACTCCCCAGTACTTGGATAACACGTGTGTGCAGGTTTCTGTGGTGCTGGAGATAGAACCCAGGACTTTATGCATGTTAGGCAAGCATTCTACCCACTGAGCCACGTTCCCCAGCTTCCTTGTTTTTAAGAAGAGATCTCATTATGTTACCCAGGCTAGCCTTGAACTCAAAACTCTCTTGTGTCAGCCTCCCAAACTACTGGGACTATACAGACCATCAAATCTGGCTGTTTCTTAGGCTTGATGATAAAATGACTACATAATTCCTCAAAATAATTTGCAAAGAATTAAAAGCTTGGACTCAAGCAGTTATCTCTACATCCATGTTTATAACTGAATTACCCACAAATAGCCAAAAGATGATAAAAACTAAGCATTCATCAATGAATGAATAAAGACTATGGTAAGTACACCAAAAGCTATGAAAGACACTGATAACATTTCTATGGAGTACCCAGGTTATCAAATTCACAAAGACAGAAAACAGAATTGTGGATGTCATGATCTTTAAGGACAGGGAAACTGGGAATAGTTGTCTAAGAGTAACAATTCCAGTTTTGCAAGATGGGGAGTTCTGAAGTTAGACAGCAGTGCAATATGAATGTATTGAATTTATATACTTAAAAACTGCTAAGATATTACATTTTCTGCAACTATATTTTGCAATTAGAAGTAATTCGAGGGCCACCAAGATGGCTTAGCAGGTAAAGGCACTCCTGACAGAGTTCAATCCTTTGGACCCACACAGTGGAAAGAAAGAACCAATTCCTACAAGTTGTCCTCTGATCTGCTCATATCCTCCACTGCAACCCTCCCTCCACATACACAGACAAATAAATGCAACAAAAAAATTTAAAATAGAAAAGAAAGTGGCCTGGGGATATAGCTCAGTTGGTAGGAGTGCTTATCTAGTATGCATGAAGCCCTGGGTTGAATCCCTAGCATGGTATAAACCAAGTGTGGTAATATATATATCCTTACAATCTCAGCACTCAAAAGTAGAGGCAAAAGGATCAGATGTTAAAGGCCTGCCTTGGCTACATAATGAGTTTGAGACCAGCCTAGGCTACATCAGACCCTGACTCAAAAATAAGTCAGTCAGGTGTGGAGAGGCATGCATTTATTAATTCTAGCACTGGGAAGGCAGAGGCAGGCCGATCACTGTGAAATAGAGACTAGCCTGGTCTACACAGTGAGCTCCAGGACAGCTGAGGCTAAACGAAGACCCTGTCTAAAAAAGACCAAAAAAAAAGGTAAAATAAAATAAATGTCAAACTATTATTTTCATTTTTTGACAATCCCTATCTACTTTCCGATTTATTTTACATTTAATATACAATTTAACAGACAATCATGTTTTATAATTGTACATCCTACACATTTCCCCAGGAAAATGCTAAGACAGGGAAAGTGTCATATAAACCTTGAAGAGCTAAATATATATTCTATTAGAATGCATTATAAACTGACTTCAATAAATTTAAAAGAAAACCACCAGAAAACAGTTATAATTACTAGCTTTATTGTTAGATACTAACATCATACAAAAAATACATGTTAAGATGATACAGCAAACTTGTTTAAAAATCAGCAGTTTGAAGGTAAAAACAAAATTGCTCTGCAGGGTAAAAATTTAATTAGATTTGAGTAAAGAATGTATAGTAAAATTAAAAGTGATCACAATAAGAGAAATAAAATAATATACCTTTTTAAAAAAGTAATTGGGAGAAAATGAAAAGAGACAATGAATAAAAAGAAACAAAACCTTCACCAAAAAAGGGCAAGAAGTAAAAAGTGCTGGGCTGGGAGGATGGCTCAGTGGATAAAACTCTTGCCGTGCAAGCCTGAGGACAGGACCTAGGATCCCCAGAACCTCATAAACTCAGACAGGTATGGCATCCTGTAATCCCAGCATCTTGGTAGGCAGAGATGGGATTCCTACAGTAAGCTAACTAGCTATACTAACCAGAACTGCTGAGCTCCAGGTTCACCAAGAGACCCTACCTTAATAAATAGAACAACCAATAAATACCTGATGTCAACTTCACATCAAGCATATGGACCCACGCCCACAAACATGTGCCCCCACATACACAAACACATGCATACATATCCATGTGCATGCAAAAATGAAAAACAGGAGCTGGAGAGATGGCTCAGAGGTTAAGAGCACTGGCTGCTCTTGTGGAGGACCCAGGTTTGGGTCCCAGCATCCACATGGTAGCTAACAACCATCTCTAACTCCAATTCCAAGGGATTCAAAGCCCTCTCCTAGCCTCCATAGGCACTGCACACATGGGTGTAGTTACATTTACACAGGCAAAACACTTATACACATAAAATAAAAATAATTTTTTAAGTTATAAAAAGCAAAGTACAAAGTGCTGGGCTGGAGCTGTAGTTCACTGGCAAAATGCTTGCCTAACATATGTAAGCAAGTGTAAGATGTAGAAAAACTGAAATCCTTCATTCAACAATTACAATCAAGAGTATCTACTAAAAGCCAGACACTGTTCAGATACCAAGTGTACAGAATACTTTCTCTCTGGAAGTTTCTGTCCTAGTGGGGAAAAACATAAGAAACCAGATAACTGAGTATATCACATGGCATACCATACAATGATAAACACAAGGCCAAGAAGTACAGTGGATTTGTTAGGGATGGAAGAAAGCTGACCAAGGAAGGCCTCCCTGAGAAAGCAGAATTGCAAAGCACAGACAGAGAGATAAGGAATTAAGCCATGTATCATATAAAACATTCAGGCAAAAAGCAGCAAGTGCAAATATCCTGGGGCCTAGGATGTACCTGAGGGTACCAGATAATGGAGCAATCAGGTAATCAGTAAATGACAGATCAGAGATGAAAGAAGCCCAGGCTTTTAAGCTCTTGGGGTAGGGGGCACTAGAAAGACTATTTTTTCTGCAGAGTGAAACAGTAGTGTGCAGAGGATTTCTGAGTGGAAAGAGATTATCTTACTTTTCTAGGAGAATCCCTCTGGATTCTGTGATACAAACTGACTATAGAGCAGGAGGCACAACAACACAGGACACAACCAGCATAGTTAGGTAGCAGTAATCCCCATGGGAGACACTAAAGTTTGGACAGATAAAGACAGTGAGAAAGGACTTGAAGGTCTGGACAGATTTTGACCATGGGGCCAGGAGGATTTGCTGATATGAGTGTGTGAAAAAGCTGAGTCCAGATGACCTCAATTCTCTGTACCTGAACAAATGCCTCAGTAGACAATTACTATAAACACACAATAAATCTGCAAGTCACAACCCAAAGTCCCACTGGACCCAGGCCTGTAATCCCAGGTACTCTGGAGGCTGAAGCAAGAAAGATCAACAGTTAAAAGCCAGAGTGGGCAACTTAGCAAAACCCTGTCTCAAAATCAGGACTGAGGATATGGCTCAGCACTAGACCATCTGCCTATCATCAACTCCCAGGACTGCAAAAAGGAGACAGAGACAGACACACACACACACACGAGAGAGAGAGAGAGAGAGAGAGAGAGAGAGAGAGAGAGAGAGAGAGAGAGATTAAATAAATAATTCCATTTTTAGGCAGGTCAGGTACAGAAGCAGGTACCATATTGTTTTCTGAAGTCTCCTTGGCCAAGAATAAGTCATAAACCACTCTTGAAAGACAGGTGGTTAGCCAAGCAGGGACAGATCTCACCTTTAATACCAAGAGAAACTGACTCCAGGAGAAATTTACTTTTTTCTGTTATGATCCAACTATGAACAAAAAAAAGTCCTTTTCATAGACAGAAAGAAAAAGAAAATACACTCTCTTCAAACAATGGATTGAAAATCTGACATATAAATGAGAAGACTAAGGTGTGGATACTGACTCAGAAATCCTGCAGCATGTGATGAAAGAAGAAATGCCCTGGCATGACTGCCCATGATTTGAAGACCACTGTAAAGGGATCACAGTGAAACAAAGTCCTTCATCTCATGACAGATAGCACTCCATCAGCTATTTATCTTCCTGGATACTTTTCCAAGCCTTAATAAAAAATGTTCTTTAAAAATTCCCAGGAGTGTGGGGGGACTGGAGATATGTATGGTTCAGCTGTTAAGAACACTTTTGCTCTTCCAGAAGACCTGTGTTCAGTTCCCAGCATCCACGTGGCAGCTAACAAATGTCTGCAACTCCAGTTCCAGGAATCTGATGCTATCCTCTGGCACTGAAAGGCACTGCATTGCACACATGCAGAGAAAACAACTCAAGCACATAAAAATGAACAAACAAAAAAAGACTTTAATTCCCAGAAGTACGATATTTAAAACAGCATCCATGACAGGAACATATAGAAAAATTAAAGCTAAAAAGAAAAAATAAAAAAGACAGTAGGCAAATATCAAAGGACAGTGGACATAGCTGATGTTCATCCTGAACAAAAAAGTAGTCTTCATCTCCCTTTACTAGCTCCACCCTTATATTTGGTATTTGTTAATCCTGTGGTCCCAACAAGCCTGCTTTCTTTGGGAACAGCTAAGTCACACTCCTATTTGGACTCAACTACAATTGACAGATCAGTCCCCAGGAGGGAGTAAGCGCTTTGTAAAATGTTCTATGGGCGTGGTAGCTCATGCATGTAATCTCAGCACTCAGGAGGCAATGAAAGAGGGTTAATGCAAATTCAAGGTCAGTCTGATATACATAGTGAGTTCCAAGCCGGCCTGGGCTAAAGAATGAGACCCTCTGCAAAAGACTGTTCTAAATATTCCCCACCTACTCAAGGACCGCGCCCACCACAGGTGTCAATCCCGGGAGGGCGGGGCTTTCCTTCACAGTAACAGCCAGTCAGGGCGCCAGGCTCCTGTCAGCAAACCTCGGCTGAGACCAGAGCAGACACGAAGTGACAGAACCCGCCCGCCCCCCACTCATCCCCCGAGCGGGGCGCAGGCGCACTCGCCTTCCGCCCGGGTCGGCCCAGGGCGCCACCCCGCCACCCCCCAGGAATCTCGAAGAGAAGGAATGCCGACGCCCCTCGGGGTGACGCGACGACCTCCCTCACCGCCAGAGTTCCACGACCCTAAGAGCTCACCTGCCCGGCAGCCCGGGTGTCCCGCCGCCGGCCTCTCGCGAGCCGCCAGGCAAGGAGGCTTCCGGCTGTGGACGGAAGTGTCTCGAGACCGGAAGTCCCGCTTCCGCGAAGGAATGATAGTCTGGCGTTCCGTCAGGAATAGCGGACGGGAGCGCTGGTGGCCACAGGCTGGGTTGGCTCACCCAAATCTCAGCCCTAACCCCGCGGGATCCTGCCCAGGAGCCCCAGTACCAAAACCCCGAATAACTTCGCAACCAAGCGAACGCGCATGCTCCAGTTCATCCGGGAGAGCCCGCTCAAGTTCACAGCTAGGCCAGGTGGTTCTCGGGTATGATCCTCAGCACCCCGAGCCTGAGGCTAGAGGATTGCCGCTGGGGTGAGGTCAGCCTTGGCTACAGAACAAGATCCGGTCTTGAAGAACAAGGGGCTAGAGAGATGGCTGAACAGTTAAGAGCACTTGTTGCACTCTTCAGGACCCAGATTCAGTGCCCAGCACGCACATGGTGGCTCACAACCGTCTTTAACTCCGGTGCCAAGGCACTGAAGGCCCACTTCTGGCTCCTTGGACGCCTGATTCACACATGGTGCACAATAAATATATGCAAGCAAAATATGTATACCTGTAAAAGTTAGATAAAAAATTTCATGTTTATAGCAAATGTACTAAGGTAGGAAGTTCATAGGGAGAAAAGTGTAGTACTGATTTCTTAAGGAAAGAAAAAGTTAACCAGCTAAAAGTAAGATAGAATCAAAGAAAATGCAATTTTTTTTTTAAATTTTAGAAGAGTTCTCAAGACTTTCCAAAGAGGTTGTTCCCAAAATGCAAAAGTCCTACGGCCCCCCATACACATACTTGAGAATTACTGCACATACATATAAAAATCCTCGATGGGAGTGTGCTGTCCATGTGAACAGTGGTAGAGGTGAAAACTAAAAAACCCTCTTGGGTATAACACCAGTCAAAATGGAATACATTTTTCAGAAAATTTCTGTTACACAAAAATAATAAAAAATAAATTTAAGGTTGGGACTGTAGCTCAGTTGGTAGAGTGTTTGCCTGGCATGTACAGGGCCCTAGGTTCAATCCCCGGTACTGAAAAAGAAGAAAATAGTTATAAACAATTCTCCCTCTAGGTAAACTCTATGACTAGTAGGTTCCTAGCCACATAACCAAGGACAGTAAGTTCAGTACATATATTTGCAATAACAATTATCCATTAAAGAAAAAGAATTCTACTCACCTAGACAGTTTCCAGAAAGACCTACCTATGCCTCTGAGGTACCTGAGAGCAGGTTGCAGCATAGACTAGTCACTGTGTGGTTTCTTAGCAGAGTGGCTTTTCTGAATTTCCTCCTTGATACTGTACAGGGGGTCCACCAACTTGTAATGAACAAACATTAAACCTTTAAAGTATTTGACAGTCTTCACTTTCAGCTCCTCATGACACACAAACAGTATAGGGATGCTGCTGGATGGCAGACATGGTCCACATAATGGTTCACTCTCTCCTCGATGTGGCATCCATGACGGTACCACCCAGTCAAGGCCATGGGGGGCACCTTGGTGAGATCGCCATCAAAGAACCTAGCACTAGCCAGGATGGTGCCCATAGCCAATGTCTTCACACAGGTCATGGACACCAAACTGGAGCCTGGCTCATTGAAGGCAATGTGTCCATCAGGGCCTATGACTCCTCATGAAGGAGTCATAGCTTTCCAGGTGCTCTAGAGGATTGCCTACATATTTGTCCATGTTGAAAGTTTTCATGTATTTAAATAGGTTCCCATTCTTACAGTACCCAATCAGTTTCTGGTAGTGGTAGCAGCCAAGTGGGGTGCTCCCTT
Source organism: Eospalax fontanierii (assembly GCA_035773235.1). Classification (NCBI taxonomy): domain Eukaryota; kingdom Metazoa; phylum Chordata; class Mammalia; order Rodentia; family Spalacidae; genus Eospalax; species Eospalax fontanierii. The sequence continues at coordinate 4,684,249 of CM069524.1, read as the reverse complement.
GGGATGCCCCAAGGTCTGTACTTGTCTGGTCCTGGAATAAACTGGATGTTGGGGTTCCCGAGTTACTTAACTGCCCATTCACTGGCCTGAGAATAGTGTTCCAGGATGATGAGCTTCATCTCGTCCCGAGGACTTCACAAAGCAGCAGTCTTCTGGGCCTGTTGCTAATGTAAGATGGGAGCAGTGGTACCTTATTGGGCATAATACAAGGTGGACCTAGCCAGGCCACTTGCTAGGAGGAATAGACGAATGGCTCCTGTGGGTGTGGCGTTCTGCTCTGGCTAGTTGTGAGACCAGCACCTGGAAAGAACCTGCCTACCTGGGGACAAACTTACTATTGGCTGTATTGGGACCCCACCCCATAAGGTCATTGGCTATCCAGACCTATAAGAGCTCGTGCACCTATTCAATAAACGAGTTTGCAGTGCCACACGCTTGGGATGCTTCCATCCAACTCCCGGAGTCTGCGGCTTGACTCTGCGTCTACTCACCCTCAACCCCTTGGGCTGGCCCCCCACTTGGGCCAGCCCGAGTGGTGAGACAGGACGATAGCTGACACGATGATAGTACCTGCCTTTTGCATTTGACAATGGGGACTGGTAATTGCACGGGACTGGTAAATGACTGCATGTAGCCATCCAGTACACAGTCTGTTGGCCACTATCATCTAGTAGCTCAACTCATCTCCTGCCCACACTCTCAGCCAGACTGGATCCTCAGCACCACTGACTCTTCCTCCACAACTAGAGGTGTTACGGGGCCGTTGAGCAGACAGGCGCGGTATGTTGTCTTTCAGTCCTAGGAGTGAGGTGCTTCCTGCTCGCCAACTTGATTAAGCCTTTGTAGTGCTCAAGTTTCGAGGTCCCCTCAAGAAACCACCAAGGAGTCCAATTCCGATGCAAAACACACAAGGGTCGTTATTATCAAGCTCCAGCTCGGTCCCCTACGCAACAACCCAACGCAGCAGATGGAGAGTGAGCGGCCAGGAACTTCAGGGAAAAGATGGACTTTCCATGCCTTGGGGTTACATGATAGGTTAATGGGTTATGGGGCAAGTTGACTTTTCAAATAACTAGTTCGTTGGTTGGTACCAGACCACAAATGGTTGCCAAGATATCTAGAAAGACCATCTGGAAGTTTGCAGGGTTAGTTGGCTCCTCCTGATTGATCAGTTGCTAAGGTTTGGCAACTGTCCTGGGGCAATACATGTACTGTGGTCCGGCCTCCTAGTACCAGAAGTCCTAAGATGGAGTCTGGTCCTAAAATGGAGTCTGTCTTGCTCGTTTTGCTCCTCTCACCTTCTGGGTCCAACACCCCACCACACACCCAAGGCACAATGGGATACAGGTAACCAGGGCGGAAGGAGGGCATCTGGCTCCCCCACGGTGTGTGCTGTAAGACCCAGGCCGAGGTGGCCCGCGGGTCGCACCCTGACCTCAACCAGGACTGCGTCTCCCCTCTGGCCTGCTCAGAGAAGGGTGTGGAAGGTTAACCTGGGGCCAGGGCCAGGGGTGCCGGAGCACCAGGCAGCACCCGCGACCCGGGGGCCCGAGCTTGGATTTTTTTTAATTACTTTTTTTTTAATTGAGTCATAATTTAAATTATGTGTAGCCCCATGCCTAGAATTCATTATTTAGCCTAGATTGACATCAAATTCATAGTAAGAAAAGAAGTAAATAAGGTGTGTGTGCGGGGGGAGATGGCTCAGCAGTTAAAACCACTGACTACCACTTGCAGAAGACCCAGATTGGAATCCCAGCACTCACATAGTGGCTAACAACCAACCATAAGTTCAGTTACAAGGGATCCAACACGCACTTCTCAGTCTACAGGCACTGCACGACATGCATGCACTTAGATACATACAGGCAATACACTCCTACACATAAAATAAAAATAAATGAATAAATAAATAAATACATTTTTAAAAAAGGAGAGGGAAGGGAAGGGAGCTGGTCTAAGCAAGGGCACCTGTGAGAAGTAAGTAAATAAAATGTATCATTTTATTTGACCAGTGACCAATTTCTCTTCTTGCCCTTCTATAAATTCAGAATTGGATAAGGTACCACTTCTGTGATCCTAACATTATCAGTGGGAAGTTCTGATTATTGTTTACATTTTGTTTTCAGATCTGAATAGAAGTTGGGTTCAGTTTCTCTTATTTCTTATTTTATCTTGCTATATTTTGGTTCAACCAACAACCTGGGGGAATATTTGGGGTCGTTCAGCCTAGAAGCCATTTCCAATTTCCTTATTCTTGGCAGCTGTTCTTGTATTGGCATCTGTTCTATTAAAGTCCTCAAGGGTACCCCAACCCGACCTCTGTGTGAAACAAAGCCATTCCTTGCACCTTGAAGCTGATAATTGAAATGATTGATGAAAGTCACAAAATGCTGGTTTTTAAGTCATTAGGGTGAATAACACTCTAGTAAATCTCAGAAGGTCCCAATAGGGACCAAGAAACTCCATAGTCAAAGTTTTCAGCTCTATTCTTTCTCTCTCTCTCTTTTGTCCAGTGTGGATAGATGATATCAAGATTTCCTTTCCCTCCATGCCTGTCTTGAAATGCCCCATACTGATATTTTCCTTTGATACAGAATTAAAAAAATTTTTTTAAATTTAATTTTGTTTTGGTATGAGTGTTTTACCTACATGTATATATCTGCACAAAATGCATGCGATGCCTATGGATGCCAGAAGAGGGTGTCAGATCATCTGGAACTGGAGTTAGAGACTGTTGTTAGTCACCATGTTAGTGTTAAGAATCAAACCTGGGTCTTCTGCAAGAGCCATCAGTGTTCCTAACTGCTGAGCCATCTCTCTAGCCTTTTGATACAGAATTTGTTTCCCCTGGGGATATCTAGAGAAGAGAGGGGAAGGAGAAAGCCATAAAGAAGGAAGAAGAAATTAGGATTAGAGCTTGCCTGGCATACATAAGGCCCTGGGCTCAATCCTCAGAACTGTAAAAACTGGCATGATGGCACATGCCTTTCTCTCAGTGCCTGAGTGGTGGGGTCTGAAGGATCACAAATTCAAGGTCATTTTAATTTAATTAATTTATTTTTGCTTGTTTTTGTTTTGACAGGGTCTCTTTCCCTAGGCCCAGCTTGCCTGGAACTCACTGGGTAGACCAGGCTAGCCTGGATCTCACAGAGATCTGCCTGCCTCTGCCTCTCAAATGCTGGGATTAAAGGTGTGTACTACCAAACTCAGCGTTTGATTTAATTTTTAAGTATGGGGGTATGTCCGAATGCATGCAAGTGCCTTCAGAAGCCAGAAGAGGGCGCCAGAATCCCTGGAGCTGAAGTTACAAGTGATTGTGAACCACCTGATGTTGATTCTGGGACCTGAACTTCGGTCTTCTGCAAGAGCAGTATGTGCTCTTAACTGAGGAACCATGTCCCCCTCCCCCCAAAGTAGGGGGGTTGAGAAAGGTTAGACACAGCCTGTAACATTTTCTTATTAACGTCCTGTCCTTCAACATCTTTTTTTCAGTTCTAGTATAGTCTCCAAAACTCCCTTATTGCTTTCTTGTAAATTAATAGTTGTATCATTTATTCTCTTAGTTGCATCTAAATTCCAATTAAATAGGCTACATATCCATCATCGTTGGTTTATAGCCCAGAACTGCTAATTTAGCACATGAAAAAAAAAAAGTTTAAGAATATCAAATGTTCCCCATTGAGGGAAACATAAAGCCAAATTTAGTTAAATTTCTCTATTTTTTCCAAATGCTTCCAGGGTAAATTACCATAAGTATCAAACATAGAAATAGCTAGAGAATCAAAAGAAGACTTGTTTTCTTCAAATTCTTCTTCCTTCTTTGAATTCTGTTTCTCATTTTATTTTTAAAAATTTTAAGATATTTATTTTATTTTGTGTGTATTCATGTATTGCCTGTATGTGTGTCAATGCCCTCCACCCCCCCATGTCGTGCAGTGCCTGAAGAGGTCAGAAAGTTATGGACAGTTGTTACTTGCCATGTGGGTGCTGGGAATCAAACACAGGTTCTCTGCAAGAGCAGCCAGCGCTCTTAAGCACCAAGCCATCTCTCCAGCCCCTTTAAGAAAAAAAATTTTAGGTTTTATGTTATTACTAGTAGGGGCAGGTGGCAAACACATGCAAAGATAACTTTCTCAGGGTTTAATCTCGGGGATTAAACTCAGGTCATCAGGTTTGCACAGCAAATACTTTTACCCTCTGAGCTATCTCACCAGTTTGTTTCTCATTTTAGTGGTGGTCCTTTTCTCCTGGAAATTGGATCCTTCTTTGCTAGCTGATGCAATCTCTGTTTCAGATCAGTCTTATGTACTACTTATGAGAGTAACTCACTAAGTTTTACCCTGAGTCTCTTCCTCCCACTCACTATCTCAGAAATCAAACTAGGCTCCTCTGCAAAAGTAGTCTACTCTCTTAACTGCTGAGCCATCTCTTCAGCCCCCAGATGCCATTTCATAAGATCCTAGGCTTTAGAGTTGGTAGAAGCTAGTAGTCTTCTGAGTTTAACAATGTGTTCCAAAGTTTTGCCCAATAGTCACCAAGATCCTAGGTCAGACACAGAGGTATTTAGTTAAAGGCTATTACAAACCTAGTGGTGCAGGTTTGTAATCCCAGCCACTTAGATTGATGCACAAAGATGGAAAGTTCAAGGTCAGCTTGTACAACTTAATGATACCTTGTCTCAAAATAAAATCCAAAAAGAAGGCTAGGGATATAGTTCAGTGGTAGAGTGCTTGCCTATAGAGCAGGAGGCTCTAGGTTCACTCAGTACTGCAAAGAAGAGGGAAGGGACTAAAGAAAGCCCAATGTAATGTGGCTTTCAATCTACAACATCCCAGCTTTTCATGACTATGAAGTTCTAGTCAGTCAGTATGCAGGATCTTCAGCACAGATGTGGCTTCCGAAGAGCACTTTGTTTCACAGATTCCAGACCTTCATCCAACTGTTACCCAAGTCCCACCATATCTTCACCCATCCCTGTTTCTTTTCTGCCACCCAATTACTGCCTTCTGTCAGTGCTAGGAATGGAACTCAGTGCCTTGTGAATGTTAGATAAGAGCTCCGCCACTGGGCTATACACACACACCCTTTAAACATGGGTTTTCTCAGTTCTTCTAGTGAAGTGTCCAACTTGTGTGTGTTTACGTGTGTGCCCCACATGCGTGTGTATCAGTGACTTTATTTGTATAACTGCAGGATGAAGGTAGGAAAGGAAGTCTTTAACTTATTTCTTAAAAGAGATGTGAGGGAGGAAAAAAGGCAAGATCGTTACTAGTTTTAGGGAACCAGGAGAATTTCTGGATGGGCTCACAAGAGTATCCATCCATTGGGTTTCTCCTTGTTTTTCTTTTGTCTTCCAAGGCTGGACTCCAGAGTGATGAACTTGGGGTTTGTTTACAAAATCACAGTGTGAGTTCACTCCCAAATGGCTTCCCTTCTTTCATGAAGGAACACAATAATCAACAGGTCCAGTTGTGATGATGTTTTCCAAGTAGGCACAGCTGAAATCATGAAGATGGCAGCCCTTTAGCTAGAAGAATTCCATCTTATTAAAAGAACATGGAATCCAAATTATACACATAATGTACCTTTGTACACATTGTGGCCCTTCCCCTTCATTGCCGAGAAACTTTTTTTCTGTTTCAGGATCATTACCAATCCAGGAAGTTCCAAATGCCCAAGCCTTGGAGCCACTGCAACAAGGCAGTGGGACATGTCTCCCCAAAGTTAAGAGTTCTGGACTTCTTCCTAGATATAATTGGAATTCAAGATTGAGCCCCCACATTGTTAGAAATAAAATCCGAGGTCCAAGGATCCCATCAATACTGCACAAAGACCATCAGACAAATCAAAAGTAACTCAGCAAGGCAGATTTTATTTTTGCAGAAGGGAGCCTTGCATGGTCTGTGTGTGTATGTGTGTGAGTGTGGGTATGCACATTTCATGGTATATGTGTGGACATCAGAGGGCAATTTTCAGAGTTGGTTCTTTCCTTCTGTAATGTGGGTCTCAGGCCATCAGGCTTGATGGCAAGCACCTTTACCTACTAAACCATCTCCTTGGACCTGTACACTGTCTCTTATTCCCTGCCTTCCTTACCTGTTTCTCTGGCTTCCATCCTTCCAAAATTACCTACTCAATTGCCACTAATAACTTCAAATCACCAAGGTGTTTACTCACCCTTCATAGCCCTGATTTCTCTATGTCACAGGCTCATAGGGTTAACTTTGTTTAAAATAATATTTAAAGCACGTCAAGGAAAAAGCTCAGACTCAAAAATCAAATATTTATACTGCAATCCATTTTGATTCCCATCATTCATGCATTAAGTAAATATTTAGTGAGTGTTAGCTTTCCACCCAATATTATTTATAGGCCATTGGAGATCTAGCAATGAAAAGAAATTCAGTCCTAGAGAAATGTATGATTCATGGTGTGAGGCAGAAGATACATATATGAGGTTTAGTAGGGTTGGGGAGATGGCTCAGTGGATAAAATGCTGGCCGTGCAAGCGTTAGGATGTATGTTTAAGTGCCCAGCATCTGAACCAGGTGTGGTTCCTGTATCTGTAGCCCTAGTGCTGGTTGAGCAGAGATAGGCAGGTCCCCAGAGCTTATTGGCTAGTTAGTCTAGCCAATCAGTACTGGCTGCTCTTGGAAACGACCTGAGTTCAGTTCCCAGCACCCACATGGTGGCTAACAACTATTCTTAACTCTTGTTCCAGGGGATTCAGCGCCCTCTTCTGGCCTCCATGGGCATTGCATGCAACAGTGCACTTAAATACATGCAGAGAAAACACTCATACACATAAAATAAAAATAAGTAAATAAGTTTTTTAATTAAAAAAGATACTTTCAGATTAAGCTAAATGCAATAAAATAAATAGTTGGTGGAAGGATTGTGGAGGGCAACCAACTTCAGGAAGGTACGGGAAGGGGATTGTCGAAGGTGACATTTGGACTGCTGACTGCAAGATAGGAAGGATCCAGCTGTGAACTGAAGTCTTTGATGAAGGTACATCTGTGCTGAAGAACCTGCAGACTGATGGACTGGCTAGAACTCCAGTGATTGTGAGAGATAGAATGTTGCAGATTAACAGCCAAAATGACCTTGGGCTCTCTTTCCATCCCTCAAAAATCATTTACTACCAACCTCTGTATCTGACCTAACCTCTTTATGACTACTAGAAAAAACTTTTGCAATTTATGGTTTTGCTTTGGTTTTTGGAGACAGAGTCTCACTGTACATACTCCAGGCTGGTCTTGCACTTGCTGTGTAGTACATGCTAGCCTCAAACTCAAAATTGTTCTGTCTCTGAAATGCTGGCCTGGTAAGTATGTGCCACCTGCCCCACTTAGAACACACTGTTGAACTTAGCAGGCCACTGGCTTGCACCAACACAAAAGCTAAGGTTGTTATAAGGTAGTGCCTGAAACCCATGAAAGACACTTCCTCCTTTTGCTGAAATCCACCTGATGTCTGCAAATATGTGTTTGGTAAGTGCACTGATTCATGACTTTCTTTTGATCAGTGACTTTAAGTTTATGAAACTCAGCATGTAAAAGTACTCGATGCTAAACCTGATGACTCAAGTTCAATCTCTTGAACCCACACAGTAGAAAGAAAACTGACTTTCACAAATGTGCAAGTTTTCCTCTGACTTTTAAAGTAGTCTACTGTTTTCTGTGTGTGTGTGTGTGTAAATATAGTGCCTGCATCTGTGTAAAGACACCCAAGAGCAGCCAGTGCTCTTAACTACTGAGCCATCTCTCCAACCCTGTCCTCTGATTGTCTACATGCAACTTCTACACACAAACACACACAGATACATAGACTAAATAATTAAATTTAGTATTTTTTAAGTTCATAAAACCACTTCCATAGTAACATGGCTTTCAGGCTAAGTTGGTTCTGTGTTCCTGGGGGCATGAAGAATCATATTTGCCTCAGAATAGGCTACTTCTTATGCCCTTTGGACCAAAAGCTTTGTTTTGCATTAGAAAAGCAATAAATAAAAACTGAGGGGCGGGTAAGGAGACAGCTCAATAGATACAGCGCCTACTATACAAACATGAGGGCCTGAGTTTGGATCCCCAACACCCAAGTAAAAGCTGAGTATGATACTGCACATCTATAATCCCAGCAATGGCAGAGACAGGAGGATCCCTGAAGCTCCTTGATGAGCTCCAGGTTCAATGAGAGATCTTGTGTCAAAAGATAAGGATGGTTTGGTGTGATGGCACGTGTTTAATCCCAGCATTTGGGAGGCAGAAGTAGGCAGATTTCTGTGAGCTTGAGGCCAACCTGGTCTAAACACCAAGTTCCATGCCAGCCAGGGCTGTGTATTGAGATACTATCCCAAATGCCCCGCAAAAGATGAAAGCAATCAAGGAAGACATTTGATGTCCCTCTGGCCTCCACACATACACATGTGCACCTGCACACACCCACTCAAACATGTATATGCATCACATATACACACAAGAGAAAGAACAAATATGAAAGTCCTGAGGTAGGAAATACTTTTTTACAGTTCCTCAGGATCTTCTCAGTGCTGGGGGTTAACTGGAAGGAATAAGAAAGACTTAAGAGGGAAAGAAGAGAGGTCAGTTCAGGATTGCTACAGGTCTTTACCTAGGACACAAAAGCAAAAGGTTGCCTGAAGGACCGGGACAGCAGCCACTGAGAGTTCAAGAAAGGCAGGAAGTAAGAATTGTTCATTACATTTTGCAAAATAAATGTAAGTGCCCTTGACCAGGAATAATGTGGTAGAGTGAACAGGAAGGCAGACAGAAAGAAGTGAGTTGAAATGGAAAGGAAAGGGGTGAAGCCAAATGACTTCTACGAAGTGATTTTCTATTTGTAATTTCTGTTGCTGATTTGTGACACGGTCTCTCTATATAGGTCCAGATTGGCCTAAAACTCTCTTGGCCTACTGCTTCTGCCTGCCAAGTGCTGAGATCACAGTACTGGGAGTAAAAGAGTGTGTGTATCGCCACGCCACTCGCAGATTGATCTGTTTTGAGATAAGGTCTCACTGTAGAACCGGCTGGCCTGGAACACTATGTTGCTGAGACTTGTCTAGATCTCATAGAAATCCTCCTGCTTCAGCTTCCCAATGTGCTGGGATCACAGATGTAAGCTGGGGTACACAGCTTAATTTTTGGAGATTTGTCTGTAGCCCCTGCTGGCCTAGAACTCACAGAGATCCGCTTGCCTCTGCCTCCTGAGTGCTAGGATTAAAAGCTGATTCTGCCAGATGAGGGCAGAATCCCACTTTCTCCAGTAAAACTTGTCTTGTGCGTGCATGTAGAGTCAGGGGTCAATGTGAGATCTCTTCCTCTATTGTTCATCTTATCTTCTGAGACAGGGTCTCTTCACTGAATCTGAAGCTCACCTATTCAGCAAAACTAGCTGGCCAGCAAGCCTGATCCTCCTGTCTCTGCCTCCCTAGCACTAGGATTATGGGGACCCACCAGACCTAGCTTTTTATGTAGGTTCTAGGGATGAACATGCAAGTGTTCATGCTTGTGCAACAGGCACTTTTCCAGCTGAGTCATCTCCCCAGCTGGGCATCCCACTGCCACTCTGTTTTTGAGACAAGGTCTCATTCCATAGCCTAAGCTGCTCAGAACTCATTAAACAGTCCAGGCTGGCCTCAGACTTGTGTACTCCTGAGTGTTGGGATTATAAACATGAGTTACTAGGGCTAGCCAAGACAAATCTTTTTCTCTTAAGGCTTTCAAATGATTGGAAGAGACTCACCTACAAAGCCTGCTGACTCATATGTTCTTCTCACCCAAAAAGTTACTTCTCAGTCAAGATCCAGGTTAAGTGTTAGACTGAATGTCTGGGAACCCTGACTTAGCCAAGTTGACCCATGATATTAATCATTATAGCCAGTGTTCAAAGGGCATAGCAGTATTTCCTAAGTCCAAATTTCCTAAGAAGACTCTATGACATTTTGCATGACAATCACCCACCAGTGTGGACACTCCAAGTAGATGGTTGACTTCTTGTGACAGAGGTGAGAATGTGCCTGGGGAAGAGATAGCACAAAGAGAGAGCATTGATTTCTAATCTCTTTTTTCATCTCCATTTTCTAAAATGCTCTTAAGAGCTGGCACAGCAACACACATCTGTAATCTCAGCACTTGGGAGGCAGAGGCAGGAGGATTCCAAGTTTCAGACTAGCCTGGAAACCATGGCAAGACTTTGTCTCAAAAAAATTGTTCTAACCAGCCTTAGTGGTATCACAAACGTACTGGGTGATTTCCATGTGTACAGTACTTTGCTATTAACTAATGCCACAATTTTCTACAACAGAGCTCTTCAACTTATTTCCCTAAGTAAAACCGTGCACTGAATTTTTTGGGTAGGGATTGAGAAAGGGTCTCTGTGTAGCCCAAGATGGCTTGGAACTCAGTATGTATAGACCATGCTGGCCTTTATGTCAAAGATCCTCCTGCCTGTGCCTGGAAGTAAAGGCATGTGTCACCACTCATGTGTCCTTTGACTGGTTGTTCCCTACCTGTCCCTAGCCATCCCCTAATAAGCATCCTTCTACTCTGAATGTTTTTTTTTTCTTTAAGACACGATTTCACTGTATAGACCTGGTGATCCTGGAGCTTGCTACATGGATTAGGCTATCCTCAAACTTCTGGCAATCCTTCTGCCTTTGCCTCCCAAGTACTGTGATTCCAGGTATTGCCACCACGCAATTGAGATAAACTTATTTACCGCCCAGGCTGGCTTGGAACTCAAGTCACTATGTAGCCTAAGTTGTCCTCAAAATTGGTGGTGATCTTCTGTTTCAGCTTTTGCAGGTGCTGGAATTAGAGGTATGTGCCACCATATCCAGCATGTTTGCTGACTTTTATGATATCAGTGATTTTTATATTCTACACATAGGTAATAAAATGTCTATTTTTCTTATTTTACATTTTTATTTTATTTATGTGTATGAGTGTATTGCCTGCAGGTATGTAAGTGTAATTGTGTAGTGCAATGCCGGTGGAGGTCATAAGAGGGGGGTGGATCCTCCCTATAGATGGTTGTTAGATGCCATGTAGGTGCTAGGACCTGAACCCAGGTCCTCTGCAAGAGCAGCCAGTTCTCTTAACTGCTGAGTTATCTCTCCAGCCCACATATTTTTCTTTGTCTGGCTTATTTCACTTAGTATAATGTCTCCCAAGTCCATCCATGCTGCTGCACTTGCACAAGTTCCTCCTTTGCTGTTTGCATGCAAAATCCCATCCTAGTGTAAATTACATTTCCCTTATCCATCATCCACTGAGGGATACCTATATTGACTCTACTCTCTGGCTATTGTGAATAATGAAGCAAATGGGGATGGAGGTATCTCTTCAACATACTGCTTTCTTTTCTGTTGGATAGAAACTGAGGGCTGCATCAGGCAGTAGCTCTATTTTTACTATTTTGGGGAATGTGTATACTGTCTTCTAAAATGGCTGTTGTGTTCATTTTTTCAAATAAACCTCTCTTAAATGTTTATGCACACATTCTATTGGCTCTACTTCTCTTGAGAGTCCTAACACACTAGTCTAAACTATGAGTCTGGTTTTATTTACTTCAGTCCTACTTTGCCTGGAGGAATGACCACCATGATGCACATCAGATAGCCACAGGACCCAACTCAACCTCAAAGTCATGCCTGACTTCCTGTACTGCCAAAAGTGTTTGTCTATGTGGTCATGGTGCTTGGCTGATACACACCTTGGATGCCAGAAATAATTTTTCCTGTTACAGGAAAGAACTTGTCCTTAACATGGAAAGAATGAGAACAACATAAAGACAAGCAGGCTGGGTCTGGTGGTGCATATCTGTGCATAACCTTCAAGACTCAGGAGGCAGAGGAAGGAGGATAGTAACATCTTGATTTAGAAAGAATCTTCATGGAACTGGAGAGATGACTCAGTGGTTAAGAACACTAGCTGCGCTTGCAAACGATGCAGGTCCAATTCCCAGCACACACATGGTGGCAAACAACTGTCCATAACTCCAGTTCCGGGGAGTCTGACCTCTTCCGACCTCCTTGGGCACTGCATGCTTGGATGGCAATATGTATGCAGGCAATACATTCATAGACATTAAATAAAAATAATAATAACAAAAACAGAGTCTTCAGCAATGAAACTTAAGCTGGAGATAAGAGGAAATTGAACAGATATCTGGGAAAACTAGAAATCAATTATTAATGGAGGCATGGACTTGAGAACATAGAGATATTTTAGTTAAGAATCAATAAACAGGATTAAGTGAAATAAAAGCTATTCACAAATGGAGATGAGAACAAATTAGAGAATATTATGAAGCTAGTGTCCTGAAAGGAATTAAAAAGGATTATAATCCATTTATGTTTTTATATGCCTGCTATAGCATGTGTATAGAGGTCAGAGGACGACTACCAGGAGTCACTTCTCTCCTTCCACCATGTGGGTCCCAAAGAGTGAACTTGGGTTGTTAGGCTTGGTGGCAGTGTCTTCACCAAGCCATCTCACCAGCTCTGGAAGGAATTTTGAATAGGGCACAAACATAAAGCAAATAAAGAATAATCTTAGGGACTTGGCAGATGACTCAGTGGGTAAGAGTGCTTGCTGCACAAACTTGATGACTTAAATTCAAATCGAAGCCTCCATGTAAAAAGGCAGTCGTGACCACAAGTGCCCCTTCAACCCCAGTGCAGTGGGGACAGAGACAGGAAGATTGCTGGGGCTTGCTGTTAGCTCCAGGTACTGTGAGAGCTCCTGTCTCAATAAGGCAGAGTGATAGGGCAGGACACCCAATATCCTCTTCTAGTCTCTGTACACCTGTATGTGTGTATATAAACTGTACACACAAACGGTTATCAAGAGTTGTGTGCAAGATCAACTGAGAAAACAGACTCCAAAAATATCAGCTGATATTCATATCAACAATGACAATCCAAGAAAGCAGGAAATTACTGGTGTAATCTTTGGCTCGTCAGTCACAGTAGTCACTATTCTTCCAAGACAGAGTCTCATGTAGCTCAGGCTGGCTTTGAAATTGCTATGTACATGAGGATGTCCTTGAACTCCAGATTTTCCTGCCTCTACCTCCCAAGTGGTATGAGTTTGCCACTCTGGGCAATCAACTTTCTCGCTGACTTGCAGGTGTTGACTGCCATGCGGGTGCTGGATACTGAACCAGGTCTTCTGAGGGTCAGCACTCTTAACCACTGAACCCTCTTTCTAGCCACCTATTACTATTTTTGTGTTTCCTATTTTTAAACAACTACTACACAGCAAAACTAAGCCTTAACATTAAGCTAAATCCTAACAAACTGAATAACACAAATACTAAATGGTAAGAAGAGCAGAGGAGTCTGCAGTTAGCCAAGTCGGGTACAGGCAGTGGGGAAACCAAATGCCAATGCATTATACATGAATTCATACTATTCTAGGGTCTAATATTGTGAGCCTTTTTCTGTATTTCAAACACTACCAGTCATTATGGCACAACTGTAAGAAAGATGAACTGGAGTGCTAAGAGAATATAGGAAGGAGACTGCTTATTATTAGACTAAACCAATGCTTTTCAAAGCATTTAAGAGTTCATAAAGAATGGAGGCAGTGTACAAGGAGCCAAGTGCTTTGACCTGTATTTAAGGTCCTGGTATTGCTCAGTAAATGCTTGAGGATAGTTCATAAATACACATTCCTTTCCCCTCTCCCTTTGTAGTGATTAAAAGCAGTCAATGGATGCCTCTTGACAATACAAACTGGAATGGGACAAGACCCCTGGGAGACAGAAGGGAAGGAATCCAGAGAACAAGAGCTCCTTTGGTCTAGGGCGAGGATAAACTCGTTTTGCTTTTTGAGACAGGGTCTCTAAGTAGCCCCAGTTCCAGTGGCCTGGAACTCACTATGTAGACCAGGCTGGCCTCAATATCCTAAAGATTCACCTGACTCTCTTGGGATTAAAGGCATGCAACATCACCCAGGGATACAAATGGTTTTTTGAGACATGTAGCCAAGGTTGGCCCTGAACCCACTATTAGCCAATGATAACCTTGAACCTTTTATCCCTGCTTGCCGTTTCTAAGTGCTCAAACTATAGGCACATGGAACCTCATCTTTTTGGTGATAAAAGGCAGACTACTTGCAGGCAGATTTGAAGTAGAGGAGACCTCACATGTGAAAGGAGCAGAAGGAAAGGTTTAACAGGACATTATACTGACCAAAGTGAAATCTGCACTAGAAAAGAAGAGGCAATTCATAATAAAGGGCTAGAGAGGAGGAGGCTGGTGATTGAATAGTAGTGACCGTAACAGAGTACTGGAAATATTCCCTAGAAGCCTTCGTAACAGAGGAGCAAAGCATGTGGGTGGTTACATCCATTCAGGATCAGACCAGGCAGGATCAGAGGTGACACCCAAAGCTGGAGCAATAGAAAATCTCCCTGAGGCTGTGGGAGAGAGGTTAGGGGGGAGGGAAAGTCAAAGCTACCAGCTAAAGAGCAGAGCAGGCAGATTTAAGACCTTGTTGAAGCCAAATGCCAGACTGCAATCCAGCTTCTCCAGAGGCTGAAGAGGGAAGATAATGATTTCAAGACTAGTTTGAGCAACAAAGTCAGATCTCATTTTAGGGGAAGAAAAAAAAAACAAAAAAACCTTGTTGAGTCACGTGATTTAGAGTAACATAAATGACCTTTATTCTTCCAGATTTGGCAAACAGAATCAATTTGAAGCTGAATAGGAAATAATTTTAAGTTATTTTAAAAATGTCTTTGAAATGGCAAAATCCAATTCCTCATTAGGTTATCACAAGACTTTCTTCTATGCAGGAAAAAAATTACTGTAGCAAATTAATTCATTTTGTGAACTAACATACTTATTAGACTTTGGCTTCCTTTTGTATCAACAGTTGTGACCACAGATAAAGTAAAAAGAATGGAGTTTTAATTATTAGATAGGTAAATGTCCTCAATTCACTGCTAAGCATTTTTGTCACTGACAGAGGCAAAGCAAGACAAAACTGACAAAAAGGTTAGGAGTGGTGGCAAACGCCTCTGAACCTAGCACTTGGGAGGCAGAGGCAGGTGGATCTCTCTAAGTTTAAGGTCACTCTGATCAACATAGTGAGTCCCAGGCCAGCCAGGACTATATACTCTACATACTACTACCCTGTCCAAAAAAAAAAAAAGATGGAGACAAGGTTTAGCAGTTGGTAGTGCATGCTGCTCTTCCAGAGGACTAGAGTTTGTTTGGTTCCCAGTGTCCACTATAAGCAGTTCATAACAGCTTCCGGGGAATGCATATGCACAGCACATGCCCCCCCCGCCCCATACACATAGAATTTGAAATAATAAATCTTAAAGAAAGTAAAAAGAATCATGAATTGGCAGCAGGCCAAAATTAATGATTAGACAAGGGATCCAATGTTCTCTTCTAGACTCTATACCCCCCCATATATATGCATATAATTTATTTTTATGTGTAAGAGTGTTATGCCTGCATGTGTGTAAGTGCACCTGTGCTGTGCAGTACCCACGTAGGACAGAAGAGGGTGTCAGATACCCTGGAACTAGTTGTTAGCTGCCATGGGAATCAAACCCTGATCTTTTGCAAGAACAGCCATTGTTCCTAACGCTGAGCCATCTCTGCAGTCCAACACATACGAATAAATAATTTTTCAAAAAGATAAATGATTTCTACTTATATTATCAGCACAATTTAAAAAAATAATACCTCTAAAAACTTTAAGACAGTCTTATGTGGATAAGAAACAGTAGATATTAGTCATTTCTTTCAAACTCTGTAAAACTTGAAACTTAGTTTATGACAAGGAATTCTAATCTTTTAATCACACCACACCCTGTAAACCTTTGTTTAAAGGCCCTGATGCATTCCTGAGCCTGAGGCCTGGAGTAGGGGAGCTCTTCTCCCTTTGTGTGGATTACTTTAAACTAAGACAACCTGAAAAAGACTGTGAGGCTGGACCCCAACCAATGGGGAAGGACAGAGTTCTCTGTGTTAGGAACAGAAGCCCCACAAATTTCTGGGTCCAGTGTGTACTTGCTGGACTTGACTGACCTCACAGGTCACCCTTCTGCAAAAGTAAAATCTGCCCTGCTGGGTTACTTTCACTTTGTCCTTGTGTTCTTTGTGCAGTATAGATGGGGTCCTTGGACCTCAGGTTTTATTTCTAAGAGTGGCCCAGGCTGGCCTCCACCTCCTGAGTGCTAGATTACAGGCATGTACCACAAAATACTTATTCTGTATATTTTCTTCTTTCTCAAACAGAAAGCTAAAAGATACTGAGTTTGGGACATGAAAATGTTACAAGGAAAAAAAAAAAAAACCCACAAAAAAGTAAAACCCAAAATAAATGAAAGGCAACAAAAACAACAAAACCAGGAAAGAGAAAAGAAATTGAGACTAGCATGTGAATTTAAGGGGAGACTTCCCAGTCAAAAAGCAAAGAAGCAGGGAACTGAACTGTTTGCTTTCACTCAGCATTTCAGATTTCAGTAAGGGGCTTCATAGGATGATACTGAAACAGATGTATCAGGAGTCACCCACATACTAGAGTTAGGAAGCAGGAAGTTCCTGCAGGATAAGTCTTTTTACTGACAAAACCAGAACATTTGTGGTCGTAGGGCAGAACTGGTCACAACAGCTTCCAATGCTTACATACAACCTCTGTGAACGTGGCTCCTTCTGATACCTGAACTGTGTCCTTGAATGAAGAGATTCCTACACTGAAACACTTTCACTCATATCACCCTCATTTACTGTTTTTGGAGACTAATAGCTTAGGCTAAACTAAACGACAAAACAAAATAAAACAACAACAAAACAACCCTGACTGACTAAAAGAAGTTATAAGCCCACTTAAGAAGGGCTATTATTCATTTTCTTCTTTGAACATCTTACTTAAGTGCTGTATTAAAGCCACCAGTGCAGGGTTCCCGCCACAGGCCTCAATTTGTTTGTAGGCTTTAGCTTCAAGCTCTCTAAGCGTGCACCGAGTATATTCAAAAGAACCTACATCCTCAAGATACTGCACACAGTATTTTTTAATATCTGTGTTTTCTGTTCTCTGGCGCAAGATGTTCTGTACCTGTGTGCTTTCTGGCCTTGACCAAATAGCATGAATAGTAGGGAATGAGAACTTTCCTTCCGTCAGGTCTTCACAAAAACTTTTGTTTTCACTGTATTCTTTGGAGTGTAGATTAGCATAATCATCTCTAATTTGGAAAAAGAGCCCAAGTGTGTTAAGCAGAGGTTTCAAATCATCTTTGTAATCAGAGAACAACTGCATGAGGCCTACTGCCAGTCCAAATAATCCACCTGTCTTTTGCAGTACCATGGCTTTATATTCCTCTTCAGTAGGACAAGTGTAAGTATCCCTCCAGTAAATATCTAGGCCTTGTCCTTCATGGAGCTCTAGAAGTTGGCGGGTGAAAAGCTTCACAGCATCTGGGTGATCAAGGGTTAAGACTTTCTCTAAGCCAAGGAAATAGACATAATTGGCAGAATTGATGACAGATGGAATTCCATAGATGCTGTGTGCCACTGGAAAGCCACGTCGAAGCTTTGAACTGTCTTCGATGTCATCAATGAGTAAGCTGGCATTATGTAACATTTCTGTCACCTCAATGATAATCTAGGGAAAAAAATGAGAAAGAAAACTTTTTTTGAAGAATTTAAAACAACACAAAAACATATACACAGAATTGTTTGTTTAGTTGTAGAGACAGAATCTATCTATGTATCCAAGGCCGATCCTTGATCTTAAGATTTTCCTGCTTTAGCCTCTTAAGTGCTGCGATTCCAGGCATGTACCACCATGCTTGGCCAAAAGAGTTAATATTAATAAAATTATTTTAAGTCTTGGTTAACAGCCTCAATATAAAACATAGCATGGACATTAACAAAATAAGGAGCTAGGAGCATTTTTATGTGATACCTACTAATTCTTGGGGATTAAGTGGGGATAATGAATGAGATTAGAGCTGCCTAAGGGACTGGGCTATGCCCCAGTGAGCACTTGCCTAGGATACTACAAAAACAGACTGCCAAAATACCTGTAGTTTATCTTCTGGAACTTTCAGCCAATGATTAAACGCCTGAGAAAGTTTGGTTCTCACTTGTTTACCTGCAAATAAAAAACAGAACATGACAATAAAATATGAATTTATTTATAAGACTTTTAAAAACATTTCTGTATGAGCACACATGTATACTCCAGGGAGCACTTATGGAGGTCAGAAGACAACTTGCAGGAATTAATTCTCACCTTCTACCATGTGGGTCCTAGGGTTTGAAATCAGGTCATCAGGCTTGGTTTCAAGCACCTTTACCTGCTAAAGCCATTTTATAGGCCCCAAAACAATGATCTTAATTACATGAAAAATTCAGAAATTTCCTTCAAAATTAATCAGACTTGTTAAATCCAATCCTATCAACCTACCATACAGATTTCCTTCCACATTTGAACACCCAACTCTCACTCTTCAAGTCCACATCCTAAAGGGCAGAGTGGGCTGGAAAGATGGCTCAGTATTGAAGAACACTTGATATGCTTCCACAGGATCCCAGTTTTGTTCCTGGCACCCACTTCAGGCAGCTCACAGTGGGTTTAGCTCCCAACAGATTAATGCTTTCTTCTGGCCTCCCTAGGCATCTATACTCACATGCATATGTTCCAACACAGATACACTCATAAGACAGGGTCTCCCTGTTGCCACAGCTGGCTTGGAACTCAAATGTAGACCAGTATGGCCTCGATCTCACAGAGATCTGCCTGTCTCTGCCTCCCCAGTGCTGGGATTAAAAGTATGCTCCATTATGCCCCACTGGCAGAGCTTTTTAAAATGAGGGCAGGCAAGAGGGTCTAAAGTACTTCAGTGGGTTATAGTCTTAATTTGTGTTATTTGGGAAATGAAATGGGTATTTTTTTAGAAAATATAGTTTAATTTACTCCTTTTTCTTAAAAGGAAGCCAGTCAGGGAACAATTAATTAGCACTGTCTGTTATGTAAAACTCCCAAGTATGTTACCATTGAATTACCTTATACAATTATCTCTTAAAATTATCTACAAGTTACTAGGCATGGGGAAGCACGCTTTTAGCCTCAGCACTTGGGAGGCAGAAGCAGGAAGATCTCTGTAAATTCAAGGCTAGTATGGTCTACATAAGTGAGTTCCAGGTCAGTTGGGGCTATAGGGAGACCCTGTTTCAAAAAAAAAAAATAAAATAAAATAAATTAATAAATAAAATCTGCCAACAGGGCTTTTAATCATGCAAGTGTTAATCCTAGCACTGGGGAGGCAGAGACAGGCAGATCTCTGTGAGTTTGAGGCCAGCTAGTGAGTTCCAGATCAGCCAGGGTTACATAGTAAGACTCTGCCTCAAGAAACAAACAAAACAAAACATTTTAAAAATCAAAACCATTATTCTTACTTCTTTTTGCACTGTGGGGGATCAAAGCAAGGGCTTGGTGCATGCTTGTCAAGTGCTCTGCCACCAAGCTACATTCCCTAGCCCCAAACACTATTTTCTAAGTAACTTATATCACATGTCAAAATGGGTCAAGTCTCACTTTCTGTGAAAAGTCTAGAAAGTAAGGCATCTCTTAGTGTTCTAGAAGTAACATTTTCTGTCCATGATATACACGGTCTGGGTAGCAACCATACGGTTCGTAGCTCTTACTTCCCAGTTTATCAAACGTCAATTTGGGCTATAGTTACAATGCTCAAAGTAATCACATTTAAAAATAATTTCTAAAAGTAAATGCTATTAGCTTTAGAGATAAAAAACAGAATTAAAATTTTTTTATGTGTATGATTATAAGCCTGCATATATGTAAGTGCACCCCATGTCATGCAATGCTCACAGAAGTCAAAAGGGGGCACATCAGATTACCTGGAACTGGAGATACTGACAGTTCTTAGCTGCCAAGTGGGAAACTGAACCTGCGTCCTCTGCAAGAGCAGTCAATGCTCCTAACTTCTGAGCCAACCCTCCAGTCTAACTTTTGCTGTTTTTTGAGACACTGTGTAGTCTAGGTTGACCATGATTTTGTGATTCTTTGTCTTCAGCCTCCCAAATGCTGGGATAACAGGTGCATACCACCACATCTTGCTTCATTTTATTTTTTAAATAAAAATATATTATTTTTATTGTGTATATAATATATGCATGTGTGGGCACAAGAAGGGCGGTCAGAAGACAGCTGTGTGGAGCTGGTTCTCTTTCACTTTATGTGGCTTCTGGGGACTGAACTTTCATGGTCAGGCATATACAGTAAGTCCTTTTCCCATTGAGTCATCTCCAGGCCCTCACTTCAGAATGTGATATACAGAACAGTATGATGACTGTTTAATCTACAAATATGGAAAGTTTTGTGTTTGGGGTTTTTTTTGTTAGCGTTGGGAAACTGAATCCTAGGTCCTTGTGCATGCTAGGTACTAAAATAAACCTTCAATTCCTAATCTTTTATGTTCTTTTTTTGAGATAGTGTCTCCTGTTGCCTAGGCTGGCCTTGAATGTACTATATAGCTGAAGATGACCCTGAACTTCTGATCACCATACCTCTACTCCTTAATGCTGGGATCATAGGCATGTACCAACAAGTCATGTTTATGTAGTGCTGGGGACTGAACTCACAGC
Organism: Eospalax fontanierii; assembly: GCA_035773235.1. NCBI lineage: Eukaryota > Metazoa > Chordata > Mammalia > Rodentia > Spalacidae > Eospalax > Eospalax fontanierii. The sequence continues at coordinate 4,663,590 of CM069524.1, read as the reverse complement.
TTTGTGCATGCTAGCTAAGAACTCTACCAACTGAGCTATATTTTAGCACCCCCCCACCTAAGTTTTTTTTATTTAAGACAGATTCTTACATAACTCATGCTGACCTGCTATATATTGAAATTGTCCTTGAACTACTGATCTTCCCATCTCCACCTCCCAAATGCTAGAATAATAGGTATGCCCAACTAAGTCAGGTTCTAAAGTTTCAATACTTTTTTCCCTTTGGATCAGATCTTAGGGTCTGGCCTGAATACTTTAAAAGTTTCCAATTCATTTCTAATACTGATGCTAAACAGAAATCTTTTGAAATGAAAACAAACACTGCTGCTTCCTTTTAAAGACTAACACTACTCACTTTCTGCATCCTCTTTGCTCTAATCCTAACTTTGGCTTCCACTTTCCACTACAACTGTCTGGGAACAATAGGGCAGATAAACTCCGATAAACAGACAGTATTGTTCACTAACTTCAGAAAATACTGATGCTATCATCAGATCATCACCATCTTTAAGTATCAACACTAATATTACAATATAAATGATCTGATCTTTAAATTCCTTTGGTAACTTTAAAGAAAATAGGGTTTTTATATATGATATAACAGTGTATATCTTTGGAAAAGCTTTGAGGTTGTAGTCTATCATGGATCAATAATATATTTGATAAGAAAGGCTCACATCAAGGCCATCTTCGGCTATATGGTGAGTTTGAAGGCAGCCTTGATAACACAAAAGCCTGTCTAAAAACCAAAATAAAACAAAACCAAACCCCAAACAAAACTATTACAGAAGAAATTCATTACTCAGGTCAACATTATAGGCATTCTTTGCTCTAAATAGCAATAGAATAGACATATTAGATTTGTCAGGACTGACAACCCACATGTTTATAGCAGCCCAGTTCCAGCTAGTTTTTGCTAACCTGTTACAAAGGAAATGTAACAAGAGATGGACAGGGTGTTTCTTGTTGGGAGACCTTAAAATAAATGAAGTTATTAACTGCCGAGTAAACATTATTCAAAAGCAGTCTTTTGAAACAATCTTTTGAAACTCTACCTTTGAGTTCTGCATTTCTGTCTTGTCTCCCTTCTTCTGAAGCACTGACATCAGAAGATGCGCTGTCGTTGTGGGGGAGTGACACTAATCATGACAGTTCCCTAAATGCTGGCAACTAGCATGCTTTTGGTTCTTTTTCTTTTGTGATGGTGTCTTACTATGCTGCACAGGCTAGGCCCTAAATCCTGGGTTCAAGTGATCCACCCATCTTGGCCTCTTAAGTACCTGGAGCTACAGGAGCATACCACTGTGCCCAGCTCTTCTGGTGTTTCATGCTTGTATTTATCCTGAGACTTATAAAGGATAGAAATATAAGGCTGGAGAGATGGTTCAGCAGTTAAGAACCTGTACTGCTCTTGCAGAGGACCTGATTTTGGATCCTAGCACCCACCCCAGGTGGCTTAAAACCACCTCTAATTCTACCTCCAGGAGATCGAATGCCTTCTTCTGGCCTCCCTGGCACCTGTACACATGTGGCATACATGCACACACACACCCCACATAAACTAAAAAAAAAAAAATCTTGGGGGACTGGAGTGGTTTAAGAGCACTTCCTGCCTTCATAAAAGGCCTGGGTTCAATTGGCTGCATTCACATGGCAGCTAACAATCACTCTTAACTTCTGGCCTCCGTGGGCACTGCAGAACACAGTGGCACTTACATACATGCAGGCAAAACACTCTATACACATTGTAGCGTGGATTAATTCTCCAAAGGACAAGCCAGACGGATGAGCTGTGGACAAACACCTCCCTCTTAGGCCAGGTGGTGCTTACTTACCCAGGACTACCTTGTGTGAGAAAAAGAGGATCTGGGAAAGTCAGATGCCCCTCCTAACCAGCCCACTGCCTTGAAAGTAAGATTTGGAGCGGGGGCTAAAGGCATATAAGCTAAGGGTGCCATGAGGCAAACCCTTTTTTGCCCTCCTTGCCATTTTTGGTCTGACTGATGGGAAGTCGAAAGATACAAGCCTGGTTATTGACTTACTGGTGTAACTTACGAAGGTGTCCATTTTTCTATAAGTAACCCCGTACCCACTGCTGTTAGTTAAGCTGAAATAAATTAGCTAGAATTTGCCTAACTGTGAGTTGGGGAATTTGTATAGGACTGGGTGAAGAACTTAGCACCTCCCAGGAGGAATTTTAGCAACAACACAATTTTTTTTTAATCTTAAAAAGGGGCTGGAGAGATGGCTTAGCAATTGGTTAAGAGTTTTGGCTGTTCTTGCAGAGGACCTGGGTCTGGTTCCTAGCACCTAATGGTGGTTAACAACTATCCAAAACTCCAGTTCCTGGGGATCCGATGCCCTCTTCTGACCTCTGTAGGCACTGCATGACACAGGTGCACTTACATACATCAGGCAATACACTAATACACACAAAATAAAAATAAATTAAATAAAGCAGGTCAGGCATGGTGATGCATGCCTTTAATCCTAGTATTTGAGAAGCAGAGGCAGGTAGATCTCTGTGAGATCAAGGTCAGCATGTTCTACACAGTGAGTTCCAGGCTAGCTGGGACTACAAGAAACCTTCTCAACAAAACAAAACAAAGCATGTATTACCACTGAGATACAATGACCTACACTCATTTGTGTAGGTCAGGCGTTGAAGAGTGTCTCTCCTTGACTGCTTTCCACCTTTGTTGAGACAGGGTCTCTCAGCTGGGTCAATGAGCTTCAAGGATTTGCTTGTCTCTCTCCTCCACCCAACAGGCCTGTTCTTGACACGGGTTCTAGGGACCCAAATGCAGATCTCTGCGCTTGTGCAGAAGGCACTTTACCCTACTGAGCCATCAAAGGTGTCCCTTTCAGGGCAGAAATAAAAATGTGTTGAAGGACATTGTTGAAACAAATAGCTCTTCTCAAAGGAATAAAAGAGGTGGTTTATTCTGGAGCCAAATATGAATGACCATGGCCCAGGATTTAGGCCTCCCGAAATACCATGTTGCAATGAGGTAGCAATTTTCATGAACTTTTTACAGTAAGAGAACAGAGATATTCATAAAACAATGTATCTCCATTGCACTGGGGGTACATCAGGTAGGCAGGTCACAGCAAAGCAGGGACAGCTCTGCCAGGGCCTCCAATGCTATCTGACAGTGTTCTTAGCCCTTCAGTGGGTGGAAAGTAAGTCTGGTCATACATCCCAAAGGATTTACCTAATGGTCACAAAAGGAAGAGGACAGCAAATGGCTATTAAGGGAGCTAAAAATGCCCCAAGGTAATTGCCTCTGGACCTGTAAAATTCTAACCCCTCCACATCACTGAAGTTTTCATCAGTCAATCAGGCTTTGCAGTCATAGCTTCTTTCCAGAAATTCTCATTCACAACTCCCTGAGCTATACAATGTAACCCTATAATCCTGACTTCTCCCCTCCCCTCCAACACTATGACTGAGAAGAAAGCATTATTGTAGGTTGGTTTCATAGGGGCTAAAAAAGGTTATTATGACTGCCAAAGAGCTTATCATCTTTGATTATTTTTGAGAAAAAGCATGCCAACTTTTAAGTAATTGGTTCATACATTTTTCCTAGTAAAAAATGTATTACATGGTATTATTGTATTGTTTAGGCTAGCTTAGAACTCATGGGCTCAGTGATCCTCCTGCTTCAGTTTCTGAGAAGCTGGGACTAAAGGCACGCATCATGGTGCCAGCTATAAATGATTTTTATTATAAGAATCTACATTTATCATATTCATGACTTTTATCACTATTTCTAAGCAAAGTTACAAAAAATCAGCAAAAGAGCAGTTGATGGTATACCTCAGTGGTACAGCATTTGCCTGGTGTGTTCAAGGCTCTGGGCCTTGGTCTTTAGCATAAGAAAAGAAGCCTTCCATACCTCCAAGCAACAACAACAAACAATCAGCAAAAGAAGACAAACAAACTGTAGATACCTGTGAGTGGGTCACTGTTATGGTAGGAAGCCATGACCAGGGGACAAAATTTTTTTTTTTTTTTCTGTTTGTTCAAAGACTGCCTTGCTCCGCAGTCCACAGTAGCACTGAACTTATAACCTCCTGTCTTTACCTCAGGACTGCCAAGATTACAGCCCAGCTAAATGGTACTCTGACGTGGATGTATTACTACTTGGCTCTCAAAGTAACTAATAGTTTAAGGAATGCAGAGTGTGTGGATGATAGTGGGAAACATAAACAATGATGCTTAAATCTGAGGGTGAAAAACAAGTGAAATTCTCTGTTAACTTCCCCCTAATATCTAATACAGAAATAGTGGGGACTTTTAACATGTATTATTCACAAAGACTAATACCTTCAATGGGGTTCCAAAATGTTTTAAGTATTTTTATTTAAAAAAATCTTTACTGTGGCTTTATTCATAATAAAAAAAAATTAGGCATAGTCCTTTCCCCCATTTTTTTTTTGTGACCCAATGCATTTAATTAGAGTTACATAAGCATGGGTGGGAAGTTATTTACAGGAGCAATGGCAACAATACTGAGGAAAATGACCCCCAGCAATTATTAACTGCCTATATAGAACCAGAGGAATGGATGGGGCCTCATGAGGCCCTCCCGCATGACAAAATGTTGAGGGGGTTCAATTTGTTTTTAAAAACTTGGGGCTGGAGAGAAGGTCCAGCAGTTAAGAGCACTGGCTGCTCTTGCAGAGGATCTGGGTTTGATTCCCAGCACTTACATGGCAGCTAACAACTGTGTGTAACTTCAGTTCCAGGGGATCATACACCCTTTTCTGACTTCACAGGTGCATTTACATACACGTAGGCAATACACTCATACACATAAAATAAAAATAACTAAAAAAAAAAAATCCAAAACAAACTTGTTTATTTTTATTAGCATATAGAGAATTAGGCTTCATTATGGCATTTGTCAAGATTTTAGCTCCCTCCTCCATCCTGTCCCTCCCCTCCCCCCCAACTCCCAAGACTCCTCTTTTCTTTCACGTCACATGGGACCTTACCTACTTCTTCCCCTCTCATGGTATTCACTCTGGTCACATAGTCAGCAGTGACTACAAGATTGAGGCTACTCTCACAGGAAGGCCCCAATCTTGGGTAGATCTTGTATAGCTAATCATAGTGCTCAGAGTCCAGGAGTGCAACAGTGATGCCATGACAAATATTTTTATTTATATTATTAGAAACTTTTTTTGAGACATGTAGTTCATGGCTGACCTGGAACTTGTATGTAAACCAAGCTGGCCTCAAACTCACAGAGATCTGTTTGCCTCTGCCTGGGATTAAAGGCTTGTGCTACCATAGCCAGGAAAGTATTTTAATTTTAAAGATACGCTGTATAACTGGTAGTTATGGATTTTTAGGACTGAGACAGGAAGTTTGCCACAAAGACTAGCCTGATGTATACACTGAGTTCCAAGTCAGCCAAGGCAATATAGTAAGATCCTGTTTCTATAAAACTAAAAGCAAATGAAAAACATTATTATAAAGTTCTATATATAATTTCTCTCACATTTTCACTTTGAATAGAACATCTGGAGAACTATTTGGATCTGCCAACATTTGGATGAGCACTACTCTAAAAAGTAGGCTCTGTGGACAATAACTGAGTTACTCCCTTACCTGGTAACTGAAGCAAGTATCGATAGGGCTCCAGAAGAATTCTCTGTGCTTTTTCTTCAGCCTTTTCCATGGTTTTGAATTTCAAAGTTGATCTGTCAAAAAGGAGAAAAAAAAAACGAAGAGTGAGCTTACAAATCAAATTCTCTGTCAAATCTCAAGGTGTTTTTGGAAACACAGACTTCAAACTTTATTTAAATAGAAAAACATTACATGTATAAAACCTTGAAAACACGTAAATCAAAAGAAGCCAATCACCAAAGAACACATATATAATCTATTATATGAAACGCTTTGAATTGGGCCATTTCTACAGCTGGGAAAGCAGGTTAGTGAATTCTGCACAGGAATAAGGATTGACTGTTAATGAATAATGAGGTTTTTTTGGACTGCAGTGCTTTTAGAATGTTATGATGGCTGTATACTCTGTGAATGCACTAAGATCAGAACAGTAATTTTTCTTTTTTGAGACAAGGTCTACCCATAGCTTCAGCTGGCCTGGAATTGGCTATATAGACCAGGCTGGTCTGGAATGGACTGAGATCTGCCTGCCTCCATCTTCTGAGTGCTAGGATTAAGGGTGTGCATCACCACACCTAGCTTTTCTGCCTTTTTTGAAGTTTTGAAGCACAGTCTTACTTATGTAGCCCAGGCTGGCCTCAAACTTATGATTCTCCTGCCTCAATGTCCTGAGTGCTCAAATTATAGACATGCACCCCATACATGGCTTTGTTTTGAGATGGGGTCTTACTATAGTGCCCCAGGTTGGCCTTGAAACTATGAGCTCAATCCTCTCACTTCAGCTTCCAAAGGAAGGAGGATTATAGACATGGGCCAGCATACTCAGCTTGAACCCTCTAGATGGGTTGTATATAAATACATCTCAAGTTGCTAAAAAGAAAAGCTCTTCATTTAGTGATTACACTGGTCGGAAGGTTCAGCTCATTTTAAAGTAGTTTTCCTGGATAACTTTTAGTAAGCCTTTCCTAGTTAGTTAATCATAAAAGGCTAGAATTCTTGGTTTCAAATAAATGCTGAACAAATACACAAAATAAACATTTCTATATTTAATGATTACAAATTAGCAAACATTCTTTCTATGAACTTTAAGATGGATGTGCTTTATAATTTATGAGGAAGATTATTTTTCTAAAGTTAATTTCAGAGAAGTTTTAAGAACCATACCAATTTGAATGCAATTATTTAAAAGCTCCCCTGTAGTGGTTGGGCTTGGCAGCACACAGGAGGAGGAGGCAGATGGATCTGATAATTTTAGGCCAACATGGTCCCTATCTCAAAACAAGAAACAAAGAACCACCCCCCGCCAAGCTGTACTGTTTAATTATGTGAATTTTTAATATTTTATTATTATTTTTATGTGTATGAGCATATTGCCTGCATGTATGTAACTGTATCCATATGCAATGCCCATGGAGGTCAGAAAAGGGTGTTAGATCCTCTGGAACTGGAGTTATGGATGGTTGGTAGACACCATGTAGGTGCTTGTGAACGAACCTGGATCCTCTGAAAGAACAGCTAGTGCTCTTAACGACCAAATAAGTCATCTCTCCAGCCCCTAATTATGTTGAATTTTTCATTTAGTACCATGGCAGAATAACCTAGACAAGTCTCCAGGCACATCTGTGAAGTATTATTTAGGTTAGATTAGCCTCTTGGGCATGCCTGTGAGGGATTGCTATTATTATTATTGGGTATTATTATTATTTTGAGTATTCTTGAGACAGGGTCTCCCCCTGTAGCCCTAGATGGCCTCAAACTCACAGAAATCTGCTTGCCTCTGCCTCCCAAGTTCTGGGATTAAAGGGGTGTGCCACCATGCCTGGCGCTACATATATTTAAAGTAACCCCTGTGGACCCTGTGGAACTGGAACTAGGCTGTGTTCATCATACCACATCACCTCACACTACAGAGAGGTGTGCTGGAGTTTTTTGCTTACTGAGGATGTGTTCTTCAATTTGGAAATTTTCCCTAGTCACTTTATACCATTATATTTTTTCTTATTTTTCTGAGGCAAGGTCTCATTATGTAGCCCTAGATACACAAGAACTCACAATGTAGAGCAGACTAATGTTGAGCCAGTAGAGATGTACCTGCCTCTGCACCCTAAGTGCTGGTATTAAAGGCATCTGCCCACCATAAATTTTGAAATTCATCTTTTACAGCTCTGTCATCTAAGACCATGATTTCATCATCTAAGGAATAAAGCATTTTTACTAGTTACTCCTTAGTGGTATTAAAAATAAAAAAAATAAAAGTAAAACAGTGGAAATTGGGCTGTTGGCCTATGCCTAGGCCTCTGGGGAAGAGAATCTGTCAGAAATCAGAATGACCACCATGACTGGGTAAGAGTAGCAAGATGCTGCAGCATGCTGTAGCATGAAGTTTATATAGCCAAATGGCAGATTTTTGTTGGGACCTTCAAGGCTTTCAACAAGCACATGAACTTGATCCAGTGTCAGTGAGGAGCTCATGAAGACAAGACACAGAACCCAAACAAGCAGCAAAGGAAGGAAAGTGAGTCCTCAATTTGTCAGGGCTGTGAGGGTCTCAAAGATAGAAGGACCTTCTCCAATTATCCTAACATTGCCTGAATGCCACTTGGTGGACTGCTGGGGGACCAAGAATGGGTAAGCTGCTGGTGGAGATCCCAGCTAGTGTTTCCTCAGGCTTCTATAGAATGGGCTGGGCTAGTCCATGGGACTGGTGGGCCATCTCAAGTGCTGATGATCTGCTAAGCAGAGGCACCATTGCAATTCTGCTGCCACAGCCAGTACAACAGAGGCCCTGAGTCAGTATTAGAGGGACCCCGGCCTAGGAACTGCTGAGTTGTAGTGGCCCTCCCCCCCTATTGGGCTAAGGGGCATTTTCTCAAGAATGATGAGTCTGCCTGCTGGCACTAGGCATCGCCTGGCTGAGGAACTTCAATGGACATGCTCCCTTGGGTATGTGGTCCTTTCCCTAGGGATGCAAGGTAGTAGTGTTTGACCCTTGGTCACTGAGTAATGGAAGCAGCTTGACTGAGGTAGAGGCCTGATTCCCCGAGGCCATGTGACCACAGACTTCCTATTTGCTATGCTATTGTCTGTAGAGTATTATGGAATTGTCTGATTTTCCCTTCAGGGTCTTTCCCTTTAGGAATGTACTCCCCAGAGTCCTAGAACCATCTGGGCCTCCTCAACTAACTGCCTGTCTGCTTGTATGGCCTTTGAAAGTAGTTTATAAGTGTTTAAGAAAATAGAGGGAAAATGTAAAATATACTTCATCCATAAAATAGAAGACTTTTTTACATCATTTTGGGGAACAAACACACGGATACAGGTAAATACACATGCCCCCAAACAAACCTGAAGATGCTGAGTAAATACTGACAAAATGACAGCAAAGGAAAGCAATTTCTGAAGTCTGATATCACTGTTATAGCACAGTGAAGGGGTCAAAAGCTCTCAGACCACCCAACTTAGTGAGAGGGTGGGTGTTTAGCATCCCAGCTTCCTTGTATAAGGAGACCAATAAATACAGGGCAAACAGGATCGAACATATGGTGGTTCACACTTGTAATTCTAGCACTCAGGAGCTGAGGTAGGAGGATTGCAATGAGTTTCAGGATAGCCCAGGCTACACAGAAAGTTCCAGGCCAAGACTAGGCTGGAATGAGACTGTGTTTAAAAAAAAAAAAAAAAAAAAAAAAAAAAGAGGAGAGGGATATGAGTGAACCACGTTTTTCCTATCATACACTAGCTTTTCCACTATGGACTAAGACATGTAATATGACCACAGTAGGAAGGAAATCTCATGCAGCATGTACGCAAGGCACGTGATAAAAGATAGCTGGAGAAAAACACACAGATTACCATCAACTGACCATGTTTCTCCCAAGAGGAAACACAGGAAGTTAGACTTGGTGGTATGCTGAGTCATCTTGCCAGCCCCATGAAAGATTTTTGATGCTTTCATGTAGTCTAAACCATCTCATAGGTCAAATAAACCTTTGAGAATATGAGGAAAGCTATGGATTCTCTAAGGAGTGTATAACCTCCACAGGCATATACACACCAACTCAGGGATAACATAGTCCTGAATCCTTAAGTGTACTCAGAATCTTCAGGAACAGAGTATCTTCATCCTTAATCTTGAACAGAAAAATATTTATGTTTGTACAAACATAGATTAAGACATAAAGCCTACTACCCAAAGTTTTGTTTGTTTTTTGTAACAGTCTTGATAAGCAGCCCAGGCTGACCTCAAAGTGGTGATCCTCCTGTACTGGGATTATAAGTGTGAACTACCACTTTCAGCTCTTAACTCATTAAAAAAAAAAAAAAAAAGTGTGTGGAGTCAGTGAGACGGCTCAGTCTTGGTAAGGTAAGGCATTTGCCACCAAGCCCGAAAACCTGAGCTCAATCCCTAGGATCCTGTATGCTGGGAGAACTGACTCCCACAAGTTGTTCTTTAATCTTCACATGAGCATTGTGGCACATATCTGCCCACACCCATACATACACACGTACACAAAAAATTAAAATTTTTGTGTGTTTGTGTGTGCATATATGCATGTATGTGTGCACATGCTCGTGTAGAGGCTTGAGGACAACCTCAGGAGCCTTCCTCGATCACCTTCTATCTTACTTTAAAAATATATTTTATTTTTATGTGTGTGAGTGTATTGTTGGCATGTATATAAATGCACCCATGTCATGCAATGCCCATGGAGGTCAGGAGAGGGTGCTGGGTCCCCCAGAACTGGAGTTCCAGTCACCATATGGGTGCTTGAACCCAGGTCCTCTGTAAGAGCAGCTACTGCTTTCAACCACTGAGTCATTTCTCCAGGCCCTGCCTTCTTATTTTTTATTTTACATGTACGAGTGTATTGCCTGCATGTATCTATGCCCACCTGTGTTGTACAATGCCCATGGAGGTCAAAGAGGGCGTCAGATCCCCTGGGACTGGAGGTAGTTGCCATGTGGGTGCTGGGAACCAAATCCAGGTCCTCTGAAGAGCAACCAGTACTCTTAACCAGTGAGCCATCTCTCCAGTCTGTCCCTACCTTACTTTTGAGACAAGGTCCTTCACTAAGCCTGGGGGCTTACCAATTCAGGTAAGCTGGCTGGACAATGAACTCTCAGGACACTTGTCTCTGCTCTGCCTAGTGCTGGGGTTACAGATATACTGTGGAGCTTGGCTTTTACACGGGAGCTGGGGATCTGAACTCATACTCTGTGTCATTTCCCAGCACCCTCAAGGCTCGTAGCTCTTTATTGAAGGCAGATCACAAATGGAAATAAGGGAACGAAAGCAGTGAGTGCACTGTTCAGATTGTTCTTTAAGACTGAAGTTCATGTGTATGAAAGAGAACACTCTCTCTCTCTATCACACACACACACACACACACACTCTCACTTAGTTTTTAAGGCAGGGTTTCCCCATGTAGCTTAGGCTAGCCTAGAATCAATGATCCTTCTTCCTTAACCTCTAAGTACTAGGATAACATGTGTGTGTCACCTTGCCCAGTGAAAAGTATACTTTACTGGCAAGCCCCAATGACTGGCCTGTCTCTGTCTTCCCATTTCTGAGATTACAGGTATGTGTTGCAATGTCTGGCTTTTTACACAGATGCTGAAGATCAAACTCAGATCATCATGCTTTTGCAGCAAGCACTTGAGTCATCTTCCCAGCCTCAAAAGTATATTTGTTTTATAGTTTAGCTTTTAAAAATTTATTTTTATTTATGTGTCTGTGAGTGTATATCACGTGCATGCCTGTGTCTGAAAAAGCTAGAAGAGGGCACCGGATCCACTTGAGTTGGAGTTACAGGTAGCTGTGGACCACTTGACGTGGGTGCTGAGAACTGAACTCAGGTCCTCTGCAAGGGCAGTACATGCTCTTAACTGCTAAGTCATCTCTTTAGCTCAGAGTATAGTCTTAATATTATCTATGTCAATCCTACAAAAATCAGCACCCTACCAAAGTAAATTATCTCAACAACATGAATTCAAATATAAACATCCCACCCAGAAAATTTCTAGCTAAGTACAGCAGCACGTCTGTAATCTTAGCACTTGGGAAGTGGAAGGAGGATTAGCTCACGGTCAGGGATACAAGAGACCCTGTCTCAACTGGTATCTGCCAAGAAAAATACTACATCTGCCTTGAGTAGCAGTTAACACCAAGTACGGCACAAAGAGAAGAAAGTTCATAAAAATATTTAGAAATAATCCAAATATCAATTGAACAGCATTTTTTTTCTCCCTCAAAACAGGATTTTGCTATACAGCCTAGACCGGTCTAGAAATCCCTACGTAGGGCTTTAACTCTTGATCTTTCTGCCTCAACCTCTGGAGTGCTGGGATTACAAGGGTAGGACACCATGCCTGGCCCAATTTAGTAATTTAACACCTTACAGTTCAATTTTGTATGTAAGTTACTTCATTCTTAGAGGTTTAAGAAAAAGTGCAAAGAAAAGAAAAGTAAAGAAAAATGATGTTGGCAACAGATAATTATATAACAGGGTTAAATGTAGAATAAAAAAGGATCTTTGCTGTATTTTGGTGCTGGGAGTGAAACCAGAGCCTTGCAGTCCCCAAAGCATCTTTTTCACATGCTCTGTTTAAATTTCTTTTAACATAGGTTGGGAACAAGAATCACGATGCTTTTTTTTTTTAATCCTGGAAAACACATCTGACTTAAAAATGAACAAGGTCATTTTTAAAGAATTTGTCTCTGAGGTGCTGAAGAGATGGCTCAGTGGTTAAAGAGCACTGGCTGCTTTTGCAGAGGACTCAGGTTCAATTCCAGCACCTACATGGTGGCTAACCAGCTATAACTCTAGTTCCAGGGGAATCCAACATCCTTTCTGACCACTTGTGGTCAGATGATGAACTACATGATATGGGTGTACTTATACACATGCAGGCAATACACTCATGCACACACACACAGACACACACATAATGTGTCTGAGTCAGTAACAGGTGAACACTTATACAGAAATCAGAGTGACACTTTATTTAAGCCCCCTTCTCCCCCTTTTATAAGGACAGGGTCTCTCTGTAGCTCCAGGTGGCCTTAATCTCACTGAGATATGCCTACCTTGGCCTCCTGAGTGCTGAGATTAAAGGTGTGTGATACCATGCCATGCTTTGTTTAGATTCTTACGGATTTTTAAGTATTTCTTTACTAGTAATGAATTAAAGAAATTCTTTGCTTTGTTCACTCACAGTTTAACAATACCCATGTAAGTCAATTCATGTTCCTTTCCCAGAAAACATTTACATAAGTATTCTCAGGGATGGGAAAACACAGGAACCTGAATTTTTGTAGGAACTGGCAATCAATCTGTCTTGCATTTTCTCAAGAGTTTAAGCAGGCCTGGAGAAATGGCTCAGTGGATAAGGGAACTAGTTGCTCTTGCTGAGGACCTGGGTATTGTCCCAGCACCCACATGACAGCTAACAACCACTTGTTACTTAAGTTCCAGTAAATCCAACACTGTCTTTTGGCCTGCATGACACAGGAGCACTTATATGCAGGCAAAACATTCATGCACACACACACACACACACACACACACACACACACACACACACACACAAAGTCTAAGGAAGTCTAAACAGTTCTATACTCAAAAGACTGCCAGTTTATCACAGCTGGAATTTTCAGTTTTCATGTACTAGGCTTAAATGTGGAAAGGCATTACTAGTTGTGTTCCATGAACTCAGTTATTCTTAGGGGGAATAACTACAGAATCCTAGGTGAGAATTTGACTCTAGTTTTCCACTTTCAAAACAGAAAAACTGTTGGCAATTTGTTCAAAGAATGGATTAACGACAATTCATTCTTTCCACCCTTGAACTACTTATGCACTTGTCTCTCCTATCCTCCATAATTTTTCTGTTTTGAGTCTGGGCTTATGTGGTCCAGTCTGGCCTGGAACTTCACGAAGCTCCTCCTCACTGGATGATTGGAAGAAATAAAAATGCCTTTTTCATTTTTCTGTTTTTGGAGAGGGTAGGGTTCTCTTGTGTAGTCTAGGCTGGCCTGGAAACCACGGTAACCTTACACTTTCGGTCTCCAAAGTGATGGATCAACATTCCTAAACCTAAACCAGGTTTGTAAACCCCCACTACTCCCAGCTCTGAGGCTCGGTTCTACATACTGAGAAGGCTTGCTCTTGGGATGGGTTTCCAGTCTGCTCTCTTCTGGACTGTTCTTTCCTTTGCTCTTCCCTTAGCAACTCCTGCTGGCTCTTGAGCTCCATCCTCAGTCTCTCAGCCTATTCCGTCCTTTCTACGCCAAAGCTCTCCTATCACGTTTAACACTGTTTTAACGTCTGTGTGACCAGATTTCAGTTCAGGAAGAAAAGGTCCATCCCATTTTATTTTTTTTTCTCACATGGCAGGCAGTCAACACATTAAGAACTGAATGGAAAGCGCCTCCTAAGACCTCAAAGGACGAAACGTGGCCATCAACACGCATACTATAAGTGAAAATTCCAAGCAAAGATTTTTTTTTTTCTTTTCCTATAGGCATGTTCTGGTTTCAGAATCGCTAAACAGACACCGGCCACCGAGAAGCGCACAGCGAGAACCTTCCACTCCCAAGTCCGAGCGATGATGGCTCTGAGAGAAAAGCTCCATAGGGGTAGCGGTGTAAAAAAAAAAACCTCGCAGAGCCTCCCTCCCAGAGCGCCCTCGGAGACTCGAGTGCTCCGGTGCCGCACAGGTGCTCCCTTCCGCTCGCCGGGGCCCCTCTCCTTCCCCCCGCCCAGCCGCCAGTCACCCCGAGCCGGGTCAGCATCCGGGTCCTCTCCCTCCTTTCTTCTTCCACCTCGGCCCCGCCCCCTCCCCGCTCCCCATCCGGGTTCCCCCGCCGCCACAGCCGCCGCTCACGGTTCCACGATGATCTCACGACTTCGCGCCGCCACTGTGAAACTAGCAGTACTTAGCACATCAACTTTTCACTTTATAGTTAAGACCACAGCTCCTCCCGACGCCTCCATAGATCCCTCCCCCTACTTCACCACAGAACTCTCCGCCCTTCTCAGCGGCCAGCAACGCCGCATTACTCGGTGCAAGAAAATGCGCCATCCCTGTCACACTGCGCAAGCGTCGTTTGCCACCTCCCCTCTGCCTTATGGCATCGCCCCCTTCCCCTCCCCGTTCTCGTCGCACGCAGACGAGGGGCACGGCGGTCTTGTAGTTCTGGCGAGGAAGAGTTTGGTCAATGGCTCCGACAACCGGACTACAATTCCCAGGAAGCTTTGCGGCGTAACTTTCTGTTTCCATAGAATTGGTGGGAAAATGGCGTCGTTGTTTGTATCCCGCAAACCAATAGAAATAAAGTATAGGCGGGCTCTAAGGAATTTTAGCCAATCCTAGGTCGTATGAGAGGCCATCCGGGAAAGAAGTAGGGGTGGGGAAAAGAACTTAGGGGAGGGAAGAAGGGGAAGGGGGGCCAGGGGTGGGGGGAAGCGATGTTTGCCCGTCAGTCGAGTCCGGAGTGAGGAGCTCGGGCGCAGGAGCGGAGGGAGAGAGTCTAGTTGCAGCTTGCCGCCGCCACGGCCACCGCCTGGACCTTTGCCCGGAGGGAGCTGCAGGGGGTCGGTCGCCGCCGTCCTCGGGAGGGCAGTGCGACCGGAGCCTGGACCTCCGTCCGGGAGGGATTTTTCGTCGCCCCCCTCCCCCCGCGAGGGAGCCGGAGCGGCCGCCAAACAAAGGTACCAGTCGCCGCCGCGGGAGGAGGAGGAGCCGGAGCCTGAGCCTGGGCCGCCGCTGGACCCCGCCGCCTTCTCCTCCATCTCTCCCCCGGGCCTGCTGGTGTGGGGGGGAGGCGGAGCGGGGACTCTGGACGTGCGGCGCTCGGACCTGTCTCGGCCGGAGGTAGGGACATTTTCCGTGGTAAGCGCTCTGCTGGGGCAGGGGGGAGGGGGGAGCGGCCGTGCCCGGTCGTGGAACGGGGCAGATGGCCGCGGTGCGGTCGCGGCTCCTGGATCCGGGGCCTCGGCCTCCCGGGACCCTCGCCCCCCGCGGCGCCGAGCCGGAGCCGCCCTGCGCCGGCCGCACTCACTCCGCGATGGGTAGGAGCAGCCTGCAGTGTCCCTGGTGCCCAGCCCCGCTTCCACTTGCCGGCCTCGGCTAGGGCAGGACCAGCACTGCGGGGCCGGGTCGCCGCGGCCCCTCGGTCGGTCCGTGGGTTCACTGAGGCCGGGCCTGGGGCTCCGGGCGTCGCGGGGCTGCGCGGCCCCGTGGGGGCGTACGACTGCAGCCCCGCTCCAGGCCGCGCCGAACCCTGTGCTTGTTGCGAGTTTCTTTTGACAGAAATGGCGTCATCGTGGAGGACGCAAAAGTCCGTCGGGTCGCTACAATGGGGCGGGAAGCGGCGGGCTGTGGGGGCGGTGGGGACGCGGGGACGGTGCGGACGAGGGGACCCGAAGCTGCTTGGGCCTACTCGGGCTCAAGGCCCTGCACCGCGCTCTCGGCCTCCCAGGCTCGGCGAGGTGCCTCCCCCGCCCCGTCGGCGCGCGGGGCGGGGGTTGCTAGTGGTGCTGACGGGGTGTCTTTGTTTCCCCTCCAGGTGCTAGTGAAGCTGGTGTCGCCGAGGGGATCGCGGCCCCAGAGCCATCATGAAGGTAAGGTGGCCTGCGGACAAACAGACTCGGTGGCTTTCGAATTCAGGAAGTAGGGGCTGGGCCGTGGTCGCTGTGCGGGCCTGCGAGTTTTGCAGAGGAAGGTGTGTGTAGTGGCTCGGTGCCGAGCTTTCCCTGGAGACAGGGGTCAGCTGGTGCGAACATCCACGGCCTGTGCAGTGGAGTTGTGGGGTCAGTCAGCTGTGTCTCTCTTCCGAATAGAACAGCGCTTTTTTCACGGAACCTTAGAAATTACTGCACGAATTAAATCGCAAAACAGAAAGCAGGTCAAGTAACCTGACTCTCGAAGCAGTAGTGTACACTGGCTCTATCGATTACACTGATGAAAATTTCATTCATTGTATGAACAGGACCGTGAATTTTTAGCAGAAAACCTCTTGACAGTTGCAAAGATAATCCAATTTGAAAGATTTTTTAAAAGAAAAGGATCGGACTTGGCAGTTGTGTCTTGTATCTCCAGGGACTTAGGGCTGTGTGGCTTGTTTTCCTCTGTTGATCTGTTGGCTCTGCAAGTTGTCATTTGTGCTGCTGCATTCATTGTGTGGAGAACTGATGGTGAGGTTCCTCATAAGTAAACATGTTGATTGAGTAGCTTCTCAGAAGCACAAGTGTAATAAAATAGCTTATGAATGGTGGAAAAAATTATAGAAACAAAAATATCGGTGGCTTTTTGTCATTTTAAGAAATAAATAATTAAAAAAAAACACATTCTAGGATGAAAAGCCTCAGGCATCTGAAACTAGCTGGGTTTTTCTTTTTTTAATCCATTACAAATTCAGAAGTACTTGAAAAAGGGTAGTCTGTGTTCACAGGGTAGAAATGTAACAGATAGCATGTTAGAATGTAAACACCACCTACTTTTGACAGTTCCTTTGGACTAGATTTTCAAAAATATATTTTAGTTTTCAGAATGAGGGTTGTTTTTATATTTTGCATCCAAGTTATAATTTATAATGATTCTGTTTATAGAAGAAAACAAAAACTGTTGCTACTTAAATATTTGTCCATCACACACAGCATTTTAGTCCAATTTTTAAAAAGTTTCCTTTTTTTGAGTTTGGAACTCTCTAGACTACATGGAACAGTGTGTCTACTAAAAGTTTCTGTCTCACTTTCACGTAAATGAAAACATGATGATATTTCAAATTGAATTTATAAGGAAAAGGTGAATTTTTTAAGAGTGTTGGTATTGGATGAAAATTTCCTAACAAAAGTTTAAGTTTTAGGACCATGTATAACATGTTCAGAAGCTGAATAAATATTTGGAATGAATGTTGTAATCTGTCACAGTTCCCATTGTAATGCCTGACACATCTTAGGTTCTCTGTAAATATTTGGCTAAAAGAGATATACCAAGTAGAAAATGTTACAGATTTAGTTTTTTCTTTATTCTTTTCCTTTTCTTTTAAAAACACAAGTCTGTTTAAAAATTGAAAGTATGAAGCCAGTCACGAGAGGTGCATGCCTGGTAATTCCAGCAGTTTGAAAGAGTTCAAGGCCATCCTGGGTTATTGCAGTGAGTGAGAGGCTGGCTTGAGCTACAGAGTCAGTTAAAAGTCAGCCTAGTCTGCCTAACAGTGTTTTGAACAAGCAGTCAAAATAACAAAAAGAAAGTATACTGAAAACTTTAACCTTAAAAGTTTCATGATATGGAGCTGGAGAGATGGCTTGGTGGTTAAAAGCCCTGGCTGCTCTTGTGGAGGATTCGAATTCGATTCCCAACACTCACAAGGTGGCTAAGAACCATCCGGAACTCCAACACCTTCTGACCTCTGTGGGCATTGCACCACATGGGTGCACTTAAACACGTAAACACTTAAACACAGACAATACTCATACACTAAAATAATAATAATATAATATTTTAAAAAAAGTTTCATGTTATTAGACAGTTGCAAATTTTTTGGTATGGTTTCTGCTTTTAAACGAGAGATACTTAGCCAGGTGTGGTGGTATATGCCTTTAATCCCAGCACTGGCAAGGCAGAGGCAGGTGGATCTCTGTTCAAGGCCAGCCTGGTGTACATAGTGAGTTTTAGGTCAGCTGGAGCTACAGGGAAACCCTATCTCTAAAAGATGAAAAAATAAAAAAATGAAAGAAAGGTGCTTGAGTTAGATATGTTGATTAATCCCAGCACTTGGGAGGCAGATTCAGGCCGAAGAGATTGGGCCAGCCTGGTCTACATAGCAAGTACCAGGTCAGCTGGGGCTATAGGGAGACCTATTTCAAAAAGATCAATCAATCAATCAGTCAATAAAATAAAAAAATAAAAAGGTACTTGTTACAAGAAAGATTAAATGGAAGAAATTGTTGAAACAAATTTCCAACTTCACAAAGAACTTTTTGTTTTAAGTATAGGAAATCATGGGGAATCAATCACTGGTTTTAAAAGTCTAGCTTATTTTTGCAATTTAATTTCATACATTGTAAAAAGTGAAGAAGTTGCTCATGGGCTGGAAAGATAGATGGCTCAGTGTTGAAGGGCAAGTACTTCTTTTCCAGAGGACCCAAGTTTGATTACCAACACCTATGTGGATGGCTCACAACCACCTGTGACTGTAGTTCTAAGAGATCCAGCACCCTCTTCTGATCCTTGCAGGTACCCACTCACTTGAGGCATTCATGTGTACTCACACACATAGACATAAAAATAATAGAAAAAGAAGCTGCTCATGGTTCTTATTTTGCTTTATCAAACATGCAATTCAAGATCTGTGTAGTGTTTAGCTGGGCAGTGTGGCAGAGCATGATGTAACACAGGAGGCGCCAGTAATGAGGATTGAATTTGAGGCCAGCCTTGGCTACATTGTGAGGCTCTCAAAAATGAAACCAAAAAGTATTCAGTGTTGATCATATTGGGCTTAATTTTGTGTGTGGAAAAAACGTTCCCTGTAGCTTGTGTGTACATATGTGTGTATTATTTTCAGTTCCTGTATTAGGATGACTTTGAGTTGTAGAAGAATTTGTACCATTTGTTAGATCTTACCAAATTTCTACTTTGAAGTAAGCTTTTAAGTTTGAATTATTTGTACTCTTTGTGACAAAAACACTTTAAAAGTTTTAAGTGACTGTGTATTGACATAATGATACTTTGGTTGTTATGTGAAAGTCATCAAGTGCAGAAAGTCTGTATGCTAATTTAAATGTTACACATTTTAGAAGCAGTTTTTCTGTAGTAGAACCTTCAAGAATTAATTTCTATACAGCTGGGTCCTGACTAGCGTACTCTATCTTTTGTTTTTTCTGCAGAGTATGTTTTTAAAGAAATATGACTTGTCACACAAAAGCAGTTTGTGCTTTAATGTAGGTTGTGATGTTGGTGTTCTGATGAATTTATTTTTCATAGTTTTGGTAGACCTCAGTATCACTTGTGACACATCAGGAAATTTTAAGCTATTAAAGTTCATAAATGATTCTAAGACTTAATTATGTCAGATATATTTCCTACCTTTTTATACTGAAATTTTTTCTGCTTTTACATTGTGCATGTTATTAGTATTCCTTACTGTAGTGCAGCAAATTGCTAAATAGAGTAGGCTAAATGGCCAGACTGTAGGCTGTGGAGGGGATGGCTGATTAGATGTTGTACTTAGATGATTGGCTTTTTTGTATGTGCCAATGATCTTTTCAATAATCACTGGGCCATGTAAAAACACTTTTTGATTATAAGTGTTCTATTTTCAATTCTCTTGAGTGTGTATACTTGCTTTCTTCCTTTTTCCTTCTCCTTTTCCTTCCTCTCATCCCCTTCTTTGCCCCCTTTCTTGCTTTGGTAATTTTCTTTTGAATAAACCATTCATTTAACAACTGCTTCTGTGTGTCATCCAGTGTGATGTGAAGGAGCGTGAGCTATCTGACTTGCTCTCAGTGTGGCAGAAGACATAGAAAGTAAATGTACATTCTAAGAGTATTTGTTCTGCCATGCAATTACTGTATTAAGTGCTGTGCAAGGATATCTAAATGAAAGAATTAGGGAATTTTCTGGTGGAGTTCACATCTGTACCGACTCTTAAAGCTTTTGCTAGCCAAAAAAGGGAAAAGGTGTTTTAAATATATGGAACAAACATACTCGACAGAAAGTAACAAAACAAGATGGTCTTTCTGAAAAGTAAGAACTTTGTTGTGTTAAAATATGATGTGTTTCTAGGACTGTAATCCCCAGCTACTTTAGAGGCTGAGGCAGGAGGATTACAAATTCAGTGAGACACCTTCTCTCAAAACTACAAAAAAATAGAGTGGTGTGTTTGGAGTGAGACTAGAAGGGCATCGAGGGGAAATGAAGTCAAAAGTCATTCCCTTTTTCTTTTCTGAGGTAATCGGGATTGAAGCCAGGGTTCATACCTGTAGGCAAGCAACTCTTACACAGCTACAGTCCAGACTCCAAATTTTCTGAAATGGTATACAAGGGACCTGGAGCTTAGCCGGTGAAGTCTTTGTTGTATTAGCATGAATACCTGAGTTTGTTTGATCCCCAGTACCCATGTAAAAAACTGTCTTGGGGTGCTCCCTTGTAATTTCAGCACCAGGGAGGAGGATACCTGGGCCTTCTGGGCCAGCCTGTCTAACCAAATCAAATTGGTGAGCTCCAGGCTCAGTGAGAGACACTGTTCAAAAAAAGTGGAGATGGTAGGCAAGATTGACATTTATTGCCAAGCCTGACAAACCCAAATGATTCCCAGATCCCTTCTGACTGCCACATGTATGTGCTCCTCCAAACACATTCAGAATAAGTAAATGCAATAAAAAATCTAAAAAAAGATGAAGAGTGATGGAAGAAGACCCTTGATGATGACCTCTGACCTTTGCACATACAGGGTACATGAAACTTAAAATTAAATTTTAAATATTATTCGGGGGCTGGGTATAGTGTCATACAACTTTAATCTCAGGTGAGTTGAGAGGCAGGCAGGTATCTGTGAGATTGAGGCCAGCCTCATCTATAGAATGAATTCCAGGCCAGCTAGGGCTATATAATAAGACCCTGTCTCAAAAACAAAGAAGCAACAAAAACGAAAGACCACAAAAAAAACCACAAGGTACACACACAAAACACACATACATTGGGCAGGGAAGCACATGCCGAGGTCAGTTCTCTTCTTTCTAACACTGTGTGATTCCAGGGATTGAACTCAGTTCTTCAGTTTTGATCCTGCCATTGTTACATCTATCTTTAGGCCTTCACCTACGTCTGAATACATGGGACTCCTATTGAGTTTTTAGCCTCCAAAATATGAGCTGAGAGAACTGGAGAGATGGCTCAGTAGTTAAAAGCATTGACTGCTTTTGTAGAGGACTGGGGGTCAATTCCCAGCACCCACATACAGCTAACAACCATCTTTTTCTCCAATTCCAGGGGATCTGACATCCTCTTCTGACCTCCATGGGCATGCACAACATAGGAGCACTTATACATGCAGGCAATTCACTTATACACATAAAAAAAAAAATAAGAAAATTAAAAATTTAAAAAATGAGCCAAATGGCCTTTTTATGAGTTTTAGTCAGCCTTGAACATTTTGTTACAGTTACAGTAGGAAGTGTTGAACAAAAATGTAAAGAGATCTGATTAGCATTTTCAGAGCAGAGCAGTGATTGCTTTGTGGAGCATACACTATGATGGAGCAAGAAGTCAAAGGCTGTCAGGTTAGTTTTGGGGGAAATGGTGATGGAGAAGCGATAGTACTGGGGACATACTTGAAAGTGGAGGTGAATAGCCTGGAATGGGTCTGTTGTGAAATAGAAGTTCTCTGTTTGCTGCTAGTTACACATCACCTTGCCCTCCACTTATACTCTTTGCTTTGTTCAGTTGGTAGATGGGGGCTCCTGGGACTCAGTACAACTAAGAAGATATTCATAACTTTAAGTCTTCCCTTAGGGAAAGCAATGAATATTAAGTGGAACAGACCTCTCAGTTATTTTAATTTTTTTCTTTAATTAAAAAAAAAAGAGATATACTTCACATAGTATAAATTTACTCTTAAAATGTTTTTTTTTGTTTGTTTGTTTTTGAGACAACATCTCCCTGTAGGCCCAGCTGGCCTGGAACTCTGGAGACCAGGCTGGCCTCCATCTCTCAGAGAGATCCACCTATCTCTGCCTCCTGAGTGCTGAAGTTAAAGGCATGGGCCATCATGCCTAGCTCAAAATTTTTTATTAAGTTTTTTAAACATTAATTTATTTCGTGTATGTGTTTTTATGCATATACATATGCATATATGACCTCTGATCTCTGTACATACAAGGTATAAGAAACTTCATTAAGAATAATTTTTAAATATTATTATTGGGGGGGCTAGGTATAGTGTCATACGACTTTAATCCTAGGTGAGATGCAGAGGCAGGCAGATATCTGTGAGACTGAGGCCAGCCTGGTCTATGGAATGAGTCATGGCACCCATTTTGGGGTCCAAGGCCAACTTGTGGGATTTGATTTTCTCTTTCTGCCGTGTGTGTTTTAGGGATCAAACTCAGGTTGTTAGGCTTGGTGGCAAGCACCTTTACCTGCTGAGCCATCTCCCTGACCCAAATTCCTCCTTTAAAGTTTATAATTCATTACTTTTTTGCATTTTTACAAAATTGTGTATCTGTTACTACTATGTAACTCTAGCAGAACATTTCATCCTCTGTAGAGCAGATTCCTTACCCCATCACAGTCACTTCATGTTCTCCCTTCTGTCCTTCCACAAATCTTTCTGTCTGCAATAATTTGCCTATTTTGCACATTTCCCATCAGATATAGGATGCATTTTATGTTTGATTTCTTTCATTGCATAATATTTTCAAAGCTTATGCATTTTATGTAAATGCTTTATTTCTTTTTCTGGTCTTTTTGAGACAGGGTCTTGAACTCCAGCTGGCCTTGAACTCACAGAGATCTGCCTGCCTCTGCCTTCTGAGTGCTGGGATTAAAGGCATGCACCACCACTCCTGGCCTTATTCTTTTATTATTATGGATGTTTTCTAAGTCCCTTTATTAGTTGGTGGACATGTGGGTTATTTCTACTTTTGCCTGTTATGAATATTGCTGCTGTATTTATTTTTACTTGTGTATATATAGGTATATAATATATAAGCATTTTTTTGAGGCAAGGTCTCACAGTGTAGCTTTGACTGACCTCGAACTCTCTGTATGTAGACAAGGCTGGCCTGGAACTCGGAGAGATCTATTGACCTCTGCCTCCTGAGTGCTGGGATTAAGGGTGTGTGCCACCATGTCTGGTGTAAAATTTTTTTATTACATTTAAAAATTGTGTGTGTGTGTGTGTGTGTGTGTGTGTACCACAGCATGCATTCAAAGGTTAGAGGATAACTTGTGGGAGTTGGTTCTCTTCCTTCCACCGTATGAGTTCTGGACATCAAGCTCAAGTTATTACACACGGTGGCCAGTGCCTTTATCTTCGTGGCCCAAGTAAGCATACATTTTTCAGTCCATTGACTCCTAGGAGTAGATCTTTCCATTGCCAGGGAGTGTAACACGCTGTTGAGTGCTGAGTGTCTGACTTCAGGCGTTTGTGTTGTGGCTGTCAAGGTCCTGGACATTTTAAAATTTCAATATTTATTGAGTGCTGGTGTATGCTTGTCTCTCCTAGCCATTTTAGGATGTGTCATTGAATAAAATAGGTAGAACATCCTGAATCTGTCCATCCCATGTTTTAAGGTGTGTGAGGTGGCAAAGAGGATTAAGTGTATCTAGTATGGAAGTAAGGAAAAAGCTGGGCAAGGTGAGGGAGAGGAGTGTGGGGCAGGGGCAGGGGCAGGAACAGGCATTAGTGAGAGGACATCTGGGCAGGTGCTTGAGCACTCACTTAGTGGCTGTGCTGCTGGCCAGGCTTTAGAATGCCAAAGACAGGGTAGCTGGAGTGGAATAAGGGAGGAAGGCAGTGGGAGGGGATGGACTGGTACAAGGGGCAGCTTGGGGCCTCAGCAGAGTGGACCACCTAGAACTTTGGACGCATTTTGAGGACTTTGGTTTTCACTGCTCTGGAGATAGGGAGCCATTGAGGTTTCATAGAGGAGTGGTGCAAACTCACTCACTGTAGAGTGACAGTTTTGCTGTGTTTTTAAAGGGTCACTAAAAGCCCTGGTAGTAGAGAGGAGAAGAGCCACCAGATACAAAGCTATTTATTGAGGAACAATGGTAAGATGACAGTGACTGCTTAGTGTTTTGGAAATAAGCTTTTACATTTTAAATTGATGGAAAACACGATCCTGTGTATTGCTCTGTGAAATGTGGCTCAAGACAAAGTACAGATGTGCTATATGTAATCACTTGTTAGTACATACATAAAGAATTGAAAATTTTTCTTGCTGGATTTTTTTTGGGTGACGAAAATGCTTATTTAACTCTTAAGTTTTTTTTCCTTGTTTCTTACCCACCACTCAGCATCTCAATATGTTGGCACATACAGGTTGTCATTTTTCTATTACTGCTGCCATTATTATTATAATCATCATTTTTATTTTAATCTGAGATCATGTCTCACATAGCCCAGGCAACCTTCAAGCTTACTTTGTAGCTGAGGCTGGTCTACAACTACTGATTCTCCTACCTCCACCCCTGAGAGCTGAGGTCACAACCATGTGCCATCACAGCCAGCTCTGTTTTTGTTGGTTTTTGAGACAAGAGCCTTACTTTACAGCACTGGCTAACCTGGAACTTGCTATGTAAACCCAGCTCCCCGCTCTGTTATTATTATTAATTTCATAGTACTGGGTATTGAAGTCTGGGCTTGGCACGTGCCAGGTAAGCACACTACCAATTGAGCTGAATCTCTAGCCTGTTTTATTAGTTTTTTTTTTTTGAGACAGGCTCTCCCTGTAGCTCCGGCTGGCCTAGAACTTGCTTTTTAGACAAGGCTGACTTCGATTTTACATAGATACACCTTCCTGTGCCTCCTGAGTGCTAGGATTAAAGGTGTATGCCACCATGCCCAGTTCCCCTTTATTATTTTTAATGACTGAAAGATATGTAAAATGGAAACATTTGGAAGAACCATTTGTTTTTGCTCAACTTTATGCCTGTCTTAGAACTTGGCCTTGGCTCACTATCGGTCCAGCACTTAAGAACAGGTCTCAGAAGACATCCTTGCTGACAAGTTTGATCCTGGGAGGTAGCTGTGCAGTATCTTGTACATGAGGTGGTTGTAGTTACAAATTTTCACAAAAGATGTGTTGTTTTAGCTCTTGGTGATTTTCTTCTTGCCCATGGCAACTGTTAACTTGTAGGATAATAGTCAGCTACAGCCAAGCTCATCGAAGTAGGGGTGATCTCAGGTGCCATTGTCATCTGAGTTTTTATGAGGACAACTTTGCATCCTACCAGCAGCACATTCCCAGCTTTCATTGACTTGCCTTTGTGTATTTGTTTGGTTTGGTTTTGGTTTTTGGTCTTTGATTTTTTTTTTTTTTTCTTTTTTCTTTTTGAGACAGGGTCTCTCTATAGCCCCAGCTGGCCTGGAACTCACTATGTAGACCCAGAGATCCACCTTGCTTCTGTTTCTGGAGTGCTAGGATTAAAGGTATATGACACCACTTCAAGATGATGTGCCCATTTTTACAGTAGACTCCCATGTCTACATCAGAAAGGGAAAAACAAATTTCTTTTCTTTTGAGATAGGGTCTCATTTAGCCTAGTCTGCCTCAAGCTAACTAAGGATGTCCACCTCTTTCTGCCTTTAAGTGCTATGGTTATATCCTGGCAGCAAGTTGTCAAATAGGGATACATGGCTGTCTTTGATGTTACAGAACACAATAGTGACTCATGACAGTTGCATATCCATGAGAAGTATGGACTTGGGTTCTGTAAAAGGTGAGCACCCACAGTAAACAATGGAAACCATAATCACATTCATTCTTTTGACTGTAGATTATGGAAGGTCAGGTTTGGGCAAAGTATACAATATAGTGGTAATTTAAAAGTTTTATTGATTGCCTAAGTATAAAATAACACTTTTAGCTTGTAACTAGAATGTGAGACAAAATTTTTTTTAAAGAACATGTTAATATTGCCTTTTGGTCTCCTTTAAACCTAATGGACATTGAAGAAAACATAAACATCAACCATGTTTTGTTCCCAAGATGATTAAAGTTTTTCAGATAAATTACATCAAAATTAAAGTCTGTTACCTTGGGACTTGAAAGATGGCTCAATGGTTAAGAGCACTGGCTGTTCTTACAGAAGACTTGGCTTTGAATCCCAGCACCCATATGGCACCTAACAACTATCTGTAACTCCAGTTCCAGGGAATCTGACGCCCTCTTCTGTCCTCCATGGACATTGCATGACGTGGGTGCACTTATATACAGGCAGGCAATACTCTGATACACATAAAATAAATAAATAAAAAAAGTTTGTTACCTCTTAAATGATTAATCAGTCAGTATGTCAGTTAATTTTACTATTCAGTATATTTAATATTAAGAGAAGTTTTGTTATTAAACTATATTTCTGCTCTTAAAGTATTTGCAGGAAATCCTAACAGTGACATTTTTCATGAAAAATAGTATGCTTTTAGAAATCTGATCATTTTCATACTAAAACTGGAGACATGCGTATTTGGGGAAGAAAATACAAAGAGTTTATGAAATGAATTTAAAAACCAGTCCTAAGGCCGGCTTGCCTAGACTGAGAAACCTTATTTCACAAGTTCAGTATGCTGAAACAAGATACATAATAAAAGCTGCAAACAGGGGGAAATGTGAAAAATGATGCTTCTAGTACTTCCCCTTACTGTGAACATAGTCCTCAGTACCCTTTTAATTAATACTTGGTTAACTTTGCTCACAAAGTCCAAGTGTGGGTGGATTTCAGGGGTCCTATAAACCTGTCCTCCAGATTATATGAATTTCATACAGTCATGTGCTGTCTAGAGGAGAACAGTCATAGCTTTCACCAGGTTCATGCTAGAACCCCCAGTACATATGTCCAGAAACCTAGCTCTGGAGTAGTCTGTTAGCTGATCTCAGCTGATGTGTGAAGGAGCATTTGTGCATTCTACTTGCAACCATCAAAGAGACCACACCACACGATCACTGCATGTCCTCTGATTTTCTGTGTTCTGACCACTGCAAATCAGAAACATTGGATTGCATTGTTTCTGAAATGTTATCCTTTGCATAAAATCCATGCATTGCTTGATGTTTACTTGAAATTTTTTGAAAAAAAGATTGTGTGCATGCATGCATGTGCATGTGTGTGTAGGTGTAGGTGTCTGTGGAGGCCAGACGCAACCATCTAATCCCTTGGAGCTGTGGTTAAAAGTGGTTGTGAGCCTCCTGACCCCTGATGTGGGTGCTGGGAACCGAATTGCATTCCTCTGAAAGAACAGGAGGCCCTCTTTAACTGTTGAATTACCTCTCCAGCTCTATATTTACCTTTTAAATTACCAAGAATCTATTTTTTATATTAAAATTAATCTTTGATTTCATGGAAATATAAAATCATTTAAGTTATTGGGAATAAAAGTTAATGTATATTTGCTCTCATGTCTTACACATTCATTTATTTGACTAATAGACTATTTTTTAATTAATTAAAATTAATTTATTCTCTGAGACAGGGTCTTCCTATTTGCCTGGAGCTCTCTATGTGGAATGGGCTGACCTTGATCTCAGAGAGATCTATCAGCCTCTGCCAACTGTGTGATGGAAATAGAGGTGTGTACCTCCACCATGCTGAGGGGCTTTTATCTGAGACAAAAACACTGCTTATTGACTATATAATTTAGTATACAGTTAGAGTACAAAGAGGGACATTACCTTGGGTGGTGTCCTTTCCTGTCTAGCTTACCTAGTGTTGGTGGTAAGGAGGTCCAGAGGTGGCTTCTTTGGGCTGTTAGTATTGGTTTGTAAAGAATCATAACCTAACAGAGAGTAGTTTGTGTCACTTCTAAGTTACAAATTTAGCCATCATCAGTTAAGAGAAAAATAATTCTCTATATAACCTTGTCCTATTCAAATGTCAGATTATAGTATATCTTGGACACTTGGTGTTGAATATTTTAGAGTGGGCCCAGGGCTGTCCAGCCTTTTGATACTGAGATATAGTGCTGAGTGTGATGGTGCATATCTTTAATTCCAGCACTTGGGAGGTAGAAGCAGGTGGATCTCTATTAGTTAAGGTCAGCCTGGTCTACATACTGAGTTTCAGGCCAACCAAGGCTATAAAGTGAGACCCTGTCACAAAAAGAAAGAGAGGAGGGACGGAAAAAAAAGAAAAAAAACCTGTATTGTTGCCATTATTCCAGTTTAAAAAAAAAATCAACCCTTCCCGATGCATAAAAATCTTTTCTGGCTTCCAGGGCTACATATTCAGACTCTGTCTTTAAAAAAAGAAAAAAAAAGTATTCTGCATGTTGAGACAGAAAGTTATCTATAAGGTTTACATTTGAGACCCTTTGATCAAATAACAAGAAAATAATTGTAAAAACATCTCTTAATGTTTTTAGTAAGTTTATAGTTTTGTGTTGTGCCACAGGTTGGACATGCCCATTACGCAAACTTATTTAGAACACTTTCTCTTTTTCTGACTTGTACCTCATACCATATGCACTACGCTGTCTTTCAGTTTGCCTTCCTCTCACTTTAGCTTCCTAAGTGCTGCAAGTGTGCACTACTGTGCTGGGATATGTATTCTCTTAACTTCTTAGTTTGCAAACTTTTGGTAATGTAGCTCTAGAATATCTGAAATACTTTATAAAGTTTCTGTTCCTTATTTTTTTTTTCTTTATTTTTATTATGTATAGTCACGTATGCAAGTGCACCTGTAGAGGACAGAAATGTGGATGATTGTTAGCCACCATGTAGTTAATGGGATTCAAATCCACGTCTTCTGCAAGAATAGCCAGTGCTCTTAATTGTTAAGACATGTCTCCAGCCCCTTCTGTTACTTTTTTTGAAGATTAAAAAACATTATTTGTATGTGTGTGTTTAGTATGAGTGTGGGCATGTGCATGCTGTGCTGTGTATGTGAAGGAGGACAGCTTTAGGGAATTGGCTTTTTTCCCTTCCACCTTGTGAAGGGTCTCACTTGTTTCTCTTCCTGAAGCCTCCCATCTCTCCATAGGTATGCTGGAATGACAGGTATATGGCATTGCATTGGCCTTCTATGTGGGTTCTGCAATTGACTTCAGTTTGCCAGGTTTCAGTGGCCAGCACTTTTACCCCCTGAGCCATCTCTGTGGTCCAGGTTCCATCACTTCTCTCCATAGATTTAATAGTCTTTTGTTGTTGTTGTGGGAAGGATACTGGGGATCAAACCCAAGGCCTTGTGCATATATTAGACAAGTGCTCTACTGAGCTATACTTCCACTCCCAAAATGGTAACTATTTGACTTCAGGACATAATTCCTTCTGAGAGCATAGTCACTGGTCACTGTCTAATAAGCCTTATTGAAAAATCACACTTTGGGCTGTATGCCCCATCCAGTGTCCCCTTACAGTGTTTGTTGTTTGTTTTTAAGATGGTCTCACTATGTAGCCTTGGCTGACCTGGAACTCAATATGTAGAGAAGGCTAGTTTCTAACTCAAAGCAATCTGCCTGCCTCTGCCTCTTTAAGAGCCGGGATTAAAGGCATGAGTTACCACACCTGCCAGTAAACTTTTCTTTTGAAAAAACCAACCAACAAAAACAAAATCACACTTAAAAATCACTTCAATAGCAGAAGTGAAGATTTGAAATTCTAAAACCTTTTAAGAAAGGAAATATAGAGGAAGGATTTACTGGCACTGACAGTAAAAACTGGGCATGGATACGCTATAAAAATGATCTTTTCTAAAGTGCCCAGTAAGTGGTATTGCTTAGTGATGAAAAATCTCTAGCTAGGACAGAGAGAGGCCTTGTGTCCAGATTGTCTTCTTCATTGACTGTTGAAGTTGAGGTAAAGGTATTTGTTTTTGAGACAAGTTTTTTCTTTACATAATGGAATAAAGTAGTTGTTGAATGTACTAGGTGAAATTATACTTTGAAAATAGTTTACAGGATGCATAGCAGGGTGCTAAGGTCAGTACTATGCTCCTGTGGTGGGAATCTTTGTTATTTTAGAAGCTGGTGGAGAAAGGATTCAGCAGGACTTTGGGGATTAAATTGTAACCTTGCTTATCATGTTTATGTGGTTTTGTTTTGTTTTGTTTTTTTTTTTTTTCAACTTAATCATGTCAAATTGAGAATGGTTGTATTACTCATCTGAAGGGCCTGTTGTGGGTGACTAAATGTAATGACAGTATTTACTATATAGTAGGCTCTTAATAAATTGTAGTTACTGTTAGTTCTTTCAAAATTTTTAAATTATGTTTTGTTTGTATGTGTGTATACTTGATCTGTGGTGTGAAGGTCAGAGGACAGCTTGGGGTGGAGCTGGTTCTCTTTCCATCATACGGGGTCAAGGGATCTGCTGAGCCATCTCACTGACTCTTAAATGCTAGGGAAGAATATGCAAGTTCTTAGGAATTTAAATAAGTTTTCAGGGTTTTGTAGTAACTAGTCTTTTTTGACTTAAAATTCATTTTAAGTTACAGTTTTATGGTTAAAAAATCAAAACCAACTCTTAAAAAATTCTACAAGACCATGTTTAAAGGTAGAAAGTAAAATCCAGATTTCTTAATTTAAAAAAATTTAATTTTGTGTGTATGAATGTTTTATCTGCCTATATGTAAGTATACCATGTATATACAGTGACTGTTTACACTGTTATCCCTTCCTTCCCCAACAGGGTTGTATTTTGTTACCCAGGCTGACCTGGAACTATGTGGCTCCAAATTAGGAAAGAGGACAAGAATTGCTCTGAAAGTTTCTGGCCTCAACACACTTTTTACTTTGTATATTTTGTATGTATGTGTGTAGATCTGTAAGTGCATGTGTGCTACCATATATGTGTGGAGTTCAAAGAACAACTTTCTGGAGTCACTACTCCCCTTCTGTGTGGGTATGAGATGAAACTCAGAAATGCCAAGGTTGATGGCAAGTACCCTCTATAGGGTGAGCCATCTTACCAGACCCTTTTTTAGTTGTTTGAAACAGGGTCTTGGCTCTGGTTGACCTCAGACTCCCTATGTAGTCAAGGATGATGACCTGCCTTCACTTTCCAAGAGCCTGGATTGCAGTTGTATACTAATGTGGTGTGCATCTTCATACAGATCTCTCTCATTCTTTTTGATGACTTCAGCAAGATCTTATTTGCATGTTATTTTCTCTATGACCAACTAACTTATGTATGGCACTGCTATAAAGGCCTGATGTAGACTAGTATTTGGCATAAGTACTGTTAATTAATTTGAATGCTAGTACTGCTAGAAGGTGAATTGTCTCCCAGTACTTACAATGTGTACAGAATATTATAGCTCTGTGAACTCTTTTTGCAGCTATTAATGAAATCTAGTTGTATGAGATTACTCCTAAAATGTAAACTGTGAGAATTAGCAAAGGGGTTTCTTTTCTAGATAGATCACTTTCTCAAGAAACTCCAGCTGAGCCTGGTGCTGTTGTATGTGCCTGTAACCCTGGTACTTGGGGAAGCTGAGGCTCCAGAATCCCTAGACACTCAGAAAGTGGGATGCCTAAGTGTATAGCTCAGTTGTAGAGAGCTTGCCTACAGAGCCCTAAGTTTGATCTGCATTACTGCAAAATAAACAAAACTCATGATTTTTCTTGGGATCTCTAATGTAGTATTCTTTGAAAGATTATTTGAATAGACCAGTGACTTTAGCAGATAGATGCTTTGGCCCAGAATGTATGGTTTATAAGGGATTCCTTAACACTATACACACATAATGTTTTAAAATGGCACATTAAACCATTAATGTTTGGTAATCATTACTTACTTCTCTTAATGTCTCTTTGAGGCAAGTCAACAGCATTTTTCTCTTGTTACGGCTCAAGAGGCAATGCAAAAA
Source organism: Eospalax fontanierii (assembly GCA_035773235.1). Classification (NCBI taxonomy): domain Eukaryota; kingdom Metazoa; phylum Chordata; class Mammalia; order Rodentia; family Spalacidae; genus Eospalax; species Eospalax fontanierii. The sequence goes on along the minus strand of CM069524.1, from coordinate 4,631,420 downwards.
TGCTGAGTGATTTGCCCACAGGCACACATTAAACTGATCGTAGAGCCTATATATACTTCCGTTACTACTTTGAGTCCTGCTGCCTCTCTACTAATTACTACGAGCAAGTCATAAAGTTGCTGCCACTTAGTGATCTTTTGATGGCTTTACTGAATAGTGACTATAACTTGGAAACCTTTTGTCTTCTATATTGGGAAAAAAATAGAATTTACTTATATGGTGGTATTTATTCTTGTATAAATTTACCCTATTCTCTTACAAATTAGAAGAAATCTTATACATTTATTAAAATAAACAGTAGTAGATTGAGTACTAGGAGAACTTTATCCAGCTTAAAAGTTGGTTTTGTAAATGAGAGGAAAACAGTACAAGGCTTTGAGGAGTTTGCTTTTTGTGTATGTGTGTGTATGTTTGGGTGTGCATGTCTTCCTGCTGGTGCTCATGCACAGATTTTCTTTTCCTTCTTTTTGTTTTAGACAGGGTCTTAGATGTAGCTCTAGCTGACCTGGAACTCATTACATAAACCAGGCTGGCCTCAGTCTCAACAGAGAACCACCTGCCTCTGCTTCCTGAGTGTTGGAATTAGCATATGCTATCATATCCAACTTATATAGGTACTTTATTTTAAGAATTTAGGAATGTATAGTTATTTAGGACAGTAGAGAACTTTACTCATAAAAATGATAAATGGCAGAATTTTAATAAACTCAGTTTTAAAAAAATCAAAGCGGAAAGATACTGTATTATTCACAAAGCCTTGCCACTAGGAAGTGGCAGAGCTAGGATTTAACCCTAAACAGCAGGCAGAGTTTCTGAGTGCTAATGCTGTGCTGCCTCACTGACAGCTTAACCTTGCCTTGGCTACCTGGTTTCATTAGTTCACAAATGACTTAGAAACATCAAAATCTGTTAGAAGTTGTGTCTTTCTATGGGCGGTGGGGGTGGAGGGAGGGTAGTGGTGGTGAGTGAAATGGGCACAGTAAGAGCTAGATTCAGATCCTGAAGAAAAAAGAGACACTTTAAAAGATACCGATATTATTGCTTAGTACGTTATACATTCCATTTTCATGTACATCATGAATTTTCAAGCTTTAAACATGTTCCTTGTCTTTGTTTAAGTGGGTAAGGGAAATAGGGAGATTTAGAAAGAATTTTGTTAAGTTTTCGTGATGAGAAAAACTTCATAGTCAACTTCTACAGAATATCTTGGCACATACTTATAATTCTAGCTGGCAGGAGGAACGTGAATTTTGCCAGTGTAGGTTACATAGCCACATTCTGTTTGAAAAAGCTAAACCACATCAACCTCTGGGAAATATTTCCTGTATGTTAGGTGCTGGGCAGATAAATAAATTGTAATAGTTTTAAAGACTATGAAGGACTTGGTGCCAGAGAGATGACTTAGTGGTTAAGAGTACTGATTACTCTTATAGGGGACTTGGGTTCGGTTCCTAGTATCCACATGGTGGCTAACAATCCTCTGTAACTCCAGTTGCATTCATGGGGGTGATGTACTCATACACATTAAAAATACTTTAAAAACACATATACAAACAAGTCCTTCATAGTCTTTTATTTTTATTTATGTGTATGAGTGTATTGCCTCCATGTATGTAACTGTATCATGTGTTTGCAGTGGCCAGAAGAGGGCATCAAATACCCTGAAATGGGAGTTAACAGATGGGTTGTTTTGCCTCTGTGTGGGTGTGACTGCTGAGCCATCTCTCCAACATTGTTTGTTTGTAGAGAGTCTTGTATATCCTGAGCTGGCCTCTAAATCACTGTGTAACCAAGGATGAGCTTTGAACTTCTGATCCTTGTGCATCTACCTCCCAAGTGTTGGAATTGCAGGTGTGCACCACACCAGCATATGTGGTGATGGGGATCAAAGCCAGGGCTTCTTGCATGCTAGGCAAGTACTCTGTACTACACTTCCACCCCAAGAATAGGAAGTTTAAATCCAGGACTAATTATCATTTAATTTTTTAGGAGTCAATGAATTGTGTAAGACTACATAAGCTAAATTTTGAGGCATTGAATGTGACAGAGGTTTTTGTGATCCTGTCATTGCTAAAATTCAAATTTAACTACTTTTTAAAAAACATTTAGCAAATTTGCTTTTTGCAGTATGGTGGTGGAACTGAGCTAGGTATTCATTTCTGTTGCTATTACAGTAGAAAACCAGGAGATTTGTGCTCTCACATTTCTGAAGGTCAGAAGTCCTACACAGCTCTCTGGACTCCTTTATTCTTTTGTGTTCCAGAAATGAATTGATTTTCTTGCTTTTGCAGCTACTATCCAAACTCTTGACCCCAAGTCTTTGCCCGAACAACTTCCCCCTTTCAAAAATAAAGACCCTTATAATTGTACTGGATCCACTCAGATAGATGATCTAGCACACATATGTCACCATGCAATCAAGTTACAAACAAAATAATCACATTTTTTATGATTTTTTTGCGTTGGGCTGTTTTTATAGCCATCATGGGCATAAACTTTTTCATTCCAAGGCTAGCTAATAAGATTTCCCTTTGCTAGGTAATACAACATTTTCACACATTATGTAGATTAACATGTAAGCATTTTGTTTGGGTTTTATTATTTTGCCTATCTCAGACTTCTTAGCTTAGTAAAGTGATTTAGCCTTTTAGCTCTCTTTGTAAAATGGGATTAGTGTTTACTGTTTGCCATGTAAGAATCTGGTGAATATGGAAATTGTGTGCCAGTGCAGAAAGGACATGTGTATAACACATCCAGAATGAACAGATGCTTTGTGGTAGATTTTAATTGCTTGGTGAAGCTTAGGAGTATTTGAAGGTAGTTGCCAAGGTAACCAGTGACTAGGTAAAGTCCAGTTTGGGTCCTGGAGTTATTCTTGACCTTATTTTGATGGTCTCATTTTAAAATATAATAGGTAATTTTTCAAAAAATTTAAATTTTTTGATAGATCTGTTTAAAAATACATCTCTCTATATACATTATCATGTATGTTTTTTGTTTTTACAGATTGCCTTTTGAGAGGTAATAAACCCCATATACACAACTCATTTACCTTTGTGTATCCTCTGATGCACATATTAATTACGTGATTTGATTGCCAATACTTAGGTGCTTAGAAATTTCTGTGGGGTACATTTGTAAAGGAAAAATTAAAATTTTTGTTTTAGGATTTATTTTATATTATGGTTTGACTATGAGATATCCTTAAGACTTCATGTGGTGAAAGCCCCCAGCTGGTAGCATAACTTTGGGAGAGCCTAGAGACTTTAGGAGGTGGGTGGGCCTGGCAGGAAGAAATAGGTCACTGGCATTGTCTGTGCCCTTGGGTTCTACATCTTGTCCTGCCTCTTCCTGTTTCTCTCTCTCTGCTTCTTGGCCACAATGGGATGAGCAGCTTTACTCTTTCATGCACTTTGGTCGCTATACTGTGCCTCCACTCAGGCCCTCACATAGGGGACTAAGCAACTGTGCATGTGAAACCTCTTAAACTAGGAGGCAGAGTTCATCTTTTCTCCTTTATGTTCTTTCTGTCTTTGTTACAGTGATGAAAATCTAGCAATTTCCTTAATTATACAGTATTTGTATTTAAATTGAAACAAAAACTTGGAGACCAAAGTATGTTCTGTATTCAGAACACATAAAAAGAATCTTCTCATACAATAAATACTTATGCCCTAGAAATTTGTTTGCCTTTAAAAATATCTAAAATACGGGTATAGTGGAGTAGGGAGATAGTCTCATAAAATGGATTTTTAGAAATGTATTCTAATCCTTAACATCTCTTACAGTGCATCTTTAACATAGCACATAGTAGTAATTATAAAATATGATAGCCAAATGCTATTAAGCCCTACTTATGTTTTGGCTTAAAAGCTTAGATAACTGGTCTGCATGACAGCTCTTCCAGGGCAGGTTTGTAAATAGGAGAACGAGACTGGAGAAAATAGTAGAACAAGAATTTGAACTCGTTCTGGTACCAGAGCTCACCATATTAGCAACCACATCATGTCCTTGTTGTTTGCTGGATAGAATAAAAAGGCAAATGAAAGTGTTCTTTTTCATTTTAGTTTCTTTTATAGGGACCTTTGAGTAGCGTGATGTGGTACGGGGGGGATAGTGCTTCGACCCAAGTGGGATATTTAAGGAGAGGACTAAATTTTTAAATTCTTTCTTGAGTCAATAAAAAGATGCTAATTCTACATGCTTTTCACATTCTGGGTTTTGTTTGTTTTTCCTTCCCTGTGCTGAGAATTGCAATCAGGACCTTGTGTGTGTAAAAACACATGCTTTCCCACTGAGCTCCATCCTTCATTCTATGGGTAGTTTGTATCATACATCTGACAACTGGCAGGATCTTAAAGACAATTGTGGTCATAAATGTGGCTTTAAAATCCTTTGTAAGATAGTGCTATTAGCAGCTACAACAGATGGGTAGGAATTGTGAATTCAAACTCTAGAGTAGAACAGCCTCTTCCCTTGGATTCTTGACTTCTAAAACCAGTGTTTCTGTCATATTCCAGAAAACAGCTTTACTTTTCATTCTGTTCCAAGATTCACATTTCCTCAAATGTTAAACTCTGATAGGCAAGAAGTGTTTCTTTCTAAGAAGAGTACTTGATAAAACTTAGCATCTGGTATAATTTTTGACAGGTTAAACTGTTAAAATTCATAATTTCTTCAGATATTAAAACCTTCAGATAACTTAAACAACATTCAGTTTATCCCATAGAGAAAAATCTTATGTACATAAACTTGTGTTAGGATCTTACATTTAAAAGCCCTAGAAAGACCTGCAGAGTGGCAAGGTTTTGGTGTTTATTTTTTCTTCTTTTTGCTGTGGGCTTGAACTCAGCCTTGTGCATGCTAGGCAAGCACATTAGGACCAAGCCACACCCCCTACTCCAGGACTGCAATATGTGCGTATAAGTTGAGGTTAGCTTTTATAGCAGACAATACGTATGATTAGTTGCTTCTTAAGTTATAACTTGAATTGTTCTGATTGTAGTCCTAACTGTGATTAAGTATTGATGAAACAGATGCAGGGTCTTGATTAAGTACAATGAAGATCATATTGAAGCAGAATGAAGTAGGATATTATAAAGGTAGCATTATGCTAAACAGATACTTAGCTGTGGATAGGCAGTGTCTGTTTATTAGGCAGGTAGTCATATATTTGTTAAAACAAGGTTTTTTAATTTTTAGAAGCCAAATGGTATTAAAATTCTAGTGACTATTAAAAATAGACATTTAGAGATGAATACACTTAATGGTGCTGACATAGCTGAAAAACAGCAATTTAAAATTTACAAAAAGAGCTGGGCATAGTGGTATACATGCCTTTAATCCTAGCATTTGGGAGGCAGGAGGATCTCTATGAGTTTGATACTAGCCTGGTCTGCATAGCGAGTTCCAGGCTACCCAGGTAGGGAGATCCTGCCCTAAAAAATAAATATTAGCCAAAAAAAAAAAAGTCAGTTAAGATTGATTTCCCACCTTCCATATTTTGACATTTTAGTTGTATTTATTTCATTCTGTTGCCTCCTTCCTGCACTCACTGTGTATAACAGTTTAAAGTGAGTCCTAAATAATAACTTACCCATTAATATTTCAGCATATGTCTCTTAACATGCCTGGACTTAAAAAAAAAAAAGCAAATCTAACAAATCTTTCACTTCCTTAATGTGCTGTAGCCAGAATGCTCACATTAGCTTCGTAATCTCAATGTTTTTTTTTTTTTTAAACAGTTGTTTTGTTTACTTTAGGACCCAAAAGAAATCTTCACATCAAAGTTAGAAGATAGGTTTCTACAATGTCATCTGTTTTCTAGCCTTCATTTGATGAAGGAATGGTGTTATTTAACCTGTAGAACCTTGCATGTTCTATTTGGCTGGTTATGTTTTGTGGTTCTGCTTAACCCCTGTCTGCCCTGTAAACTGATCATAAGACTAGAGTTTTTTTTTGGTGAGTGTAATCTTAGCAGGTTGTATTCCTCCTATTGAGTGTCCTTAGGTTGGTTCACATTTGGTTTTGCAAGAGACTGGTCAGTTTTGGTATTGTCAGCCTATGGGCTTTCACTCAGCGGTGTTATTAGAAGCATCAGAGGATGGTTTAAGGTGATACTCTGTTGGGGATACATAGTTCACTGGTTGAGCACTTGCCTAGCATGAACAGTGGTTTATATCATGCCAACATGAGTTAATTCTTTTATAAAGAAAATTCTTCTGTCATCTGTTTAGTATCTTTAAAATCCAGAAATGCAGAATAGAAGCTTACTTTTACTTTCTACGTTTTGCTAAGTTTTGTAGTAAAATTAGTTCATGCTCTACTAACCTCCACTCACAGTGATCAGTGTTTTTGTTTTGTTTTGTTTGAGACAGGGTCTTGCTGTAGCCCCATCTGGCCTGGAATTTACTATGTAGAACAGGCTGGCCTCTAAATCAGAGAGATCTACCTCCACCTCCCCAGTGCTCATGCGTCACCACTCTTGTCTTTCTTTTCTTCCAGTTGTTTTTTGAAGCTTCATAGATTTTTATGAAGCCACTGCAGTTCTTCTCTTTCATTTTGTTTTATTTCTTTCATGTAACCTAGGCTGATAGTCTCTTTAGCTTACAGTATGGCTGAGCTGGTCCTTTGTCATGGAGTGCTCTGGGTTTTTTGATGATGATGAGGATTATCTTATTCTCCACTTGTTTTAGAAACTTCTCACTTTCTGGCACAAGAGATTCCCGGTTAATATTGTAGATTTTCTGCCCTGGGCCTAGAGTCAACTGTTTCTTCTAGGAGGTGCAGTTTTTTCAAGTGGGAAATGAGTTTTATAGATCACAATTACGTTGTCAGGGATGATTATTGCTCCTGGGTTGGTTATTGCTTCTAGTAAGTTCAAAAAATAAGTTCATTCTTGTATTCCCAGCATTTATTTAGGAAGCTGAGCCTGGAGGATCATCATGAATTTGAAGCTAGCCTGAACTATAGAATGAGACCTTGTCAAAAAAATACCCCCAAACAAAAATTTAAAAATGTAGTTTTGACTTCATATTGCTATTTCCAATTTGCATGAAAGTCTTTTTAAAATTTATTTGTGTGTGTGAGCACTCATGTGGTTGTCAGAGGACAACCTGTATTAGTTCTCTCCTTCCACATGGGTTCTGGGGATTGAATTTAGGTCATCAGACTTGGCGGTGAGTGCCTCTACCCACTGTTAAAATGTATGAATTGCAGAAGAGCCCCAAGCCTTATTAGGGAAGGCTATAAATTCCTTAAAGTGGCTAACTGGCCCTCAATTGCCATCCTGGCCTTGCTCAAGCTTTATCAATTGGTCACTCCCTGGACTTGGGGAGACTGTTTATGGAGCCAACCTGTCTCCTTTAGTGCCTTAAGATAGCTGCCTCCCTGCCTGAGAAAGTAACCTTCTATCACCCAAGGACACCAAACCCTAGCACGAAGTTGACTCTTGCAGCTGTGTTTAACAGAGTTCCTATAAGTCTCCCAGCCCTTCTATTGGATGCAGATGCCTTCTTGGCACAGTCGGAAGGCTTGGACCTTTGTTGTGTTTTCTGAATAAATGGGCACATTCCTTGCCTGTTGCAGGCCTGACTCTGGTTTTTATTTCTTAACTCTCAACTCCATCCCTTCTCTCCTCTCCTAAAATTTTAACACCCAACTGAGCAATCTCACTGACCCTTCAGTTTAATTTAACTTATGATGAAAAGATGAATGTAGAATTAGCTAGTTGCACTCAGTTTAGATGAGCCTAGTTTTGTTGATAGCATCCAAAGACCTCAGAGTTAGGAGCTAGTGGACTGGATCTATACCCTTAGGCAGATATGGGTGTTGACATAGGGCATGTTAATGTCTTAGAAAGTTTTTGTAGCCTGTTTTGTCTAAGGATGTTGGCCTTGACCTCCACAGTGAAACAAATACGTTGTTTTCTGTCTTCTGCATGTCTGACTCATTGATCAGGGGGAGCTTGGAGGACATAGTGGTCCAGTGCTGTGGGACACTCTTTATTTTAAAATATTTATTTTTTGTATGAGTGTATTGCCTGCATATACATAAATAAATATGCAATGCCCACAGAGGTCAGAAGAGGGCATCAGATCCCATTGGAACTGGAGTTATTGACTGTTGTTAGCCACAATATGGGTGCTGGGAACCGAACCCTGGTCCTCTACAAAGGCAGCCAGTGTTCTTAATTGCTGAGCCATCTTTCTAGCCCAACTTGGGCCACCCTTAAAAGAATATTTGAGCTACCTCCAGAACTGCCTGAAGGTAGGCATATGTGGATTTTTTTTTTTTGAGTCAGGGTCTAACCATGTAGCTGTGGCTGCCCTGGAACCCACTATGTAGACCAGGCTGGCCTGGAACTCAGAGATCAATTTGTCTCTACCTCACTAGTGATGTGGTTAAAAACTTGTGCTACCATGTCCATTGTGTGTCTTTTTCTGGTCGCTGTGAATACCTTGTAGCCCTACTTTTCTGGTTATCAAAGCCTTCAGCTATGGCTTTTGGCTTTGTTGCCTTCTTCCTTATTTACACTGCCATCTTGGTGAAATGGGCCTATTTTACTTCTTTCATTCCATCTTATGTTTGTAATTTTGACTCCTTACCCCATTAATGTGTATGCATTAATATAACAAATACGTTAGTTTTGAAATACCAACAATGGTCTTGTTAGGAATAATAAGAGGAACAAATGTAGCTCAAGATCTTGTCATCTAGCTCTTAGCTCTATTGCATAGAGGATATGAGTTCAAATTACTTCAAAAAGTATTGAATTCACGTCTATGTATACCTGCCACCAACTTGATCTAATTAATATTTCATTTTTTACCTTTTAGAGATTCTTTTTTGTTTTTAACTCCTTTTCTGGGGAGTTGCAAAGAAGTTCTTTGGGCATTTGTTTGGGCATTTTTTTTTAAAGAGCATTACATGTACATTTATGTGTAAATTATTAATGTGGGGTGGGCAAGGGACGTATCACAGAAGGGGCATACACAGGGATGGAGCAGGCATAGGGGCCATACGTGATGCTACAGAAACATCCACATCTAACAGGTGAAGCAGCCGTAGGTAGGAAGGAGTGGTGCCACCTAGAATTGGGGTTAAGGGAGAGGAAAAGAAGGAGACAGGGAGGGACCTGGTACAAAATGCTGTGTGCTTTCTGTCTCCACATTGATTGGATCCTTCCCCACCTTTGCACACAGCCCCAACCCTTGACCTTGTCTGCTCTTTCTACTTCCCTCCTTCTGCCCAGACATAGAAGTCCCGGAAGTGAGTGGCACTCTGTTCTTAGCTCTCAGTGGCAGGCCAGGAAAAGCCTTACAGCTGAATGAAGAAGCCATGGATGCTTTCAGTCACGGGTTCTACTGCCACTTGTTTCCTGCCTGCTTTAGTCCTTCTGAGCAGGTAGCAGCACTACTGTGCAGTGGGTGAGGGGCATATAGCCACCATTGCAGCATACTGGGCATGCACGATCTGCAGCTGCTGAACTTCTGACATTGGGGTAGAGATGGAAGCCAGTTCAAGAAAGGAGCAACAAAGAACTGGTAATAAGAGAACTTTGCCCTCATGCAGAGGGTGAGAAAGAAAGGCGTTATGGAAGGCCCTAATTGGTTTAGGGGACCTGAGTAAGTTTTAGAGACCTTGAGACCAGGGAGATAAATCAAGAGGATGCTTAGAGGCTGAGGCTGCATAACAAGAATCCTGCTGGTGCAGGTGAAGGTGAGAATGGATATGAAAGTGCTAGTGATGATGGGGTGGTCAGATCACATTGAACACCTGCAGCTAGGCCAGTGGGCCTTTTTGAATGCTGCCTTTCAGCTGACAGCTGCTTGCCATAGGACATGTCAGAACATGGGGCTAGCCCAGCTGCTAGCTATAGTCATTCTTGCTCCAGGGGCCACAGACTCTGATGCAAAGTCTAAGGATGAATTCCATGTAGGGGTTCCAGCTTAATAAGCTTCACCTCAAAGCCAGGCTAAACCCAAGAGTCTGGAGTCCATTGCTCCCAGGGGACAAGTAGATAAAAGGATGGTTGTGATTTTCAGGAGATATGACTTGAAGTCAGGTGTGTTGGTTGGAGTGTTGGAACCTATAGAGCTGCTGCTGAACTCAAATGGAGGTCAGTGCTGCACTGGGCCTAAAAATAGGCACTCAACTAGAGCCTGGCTCCTAGGCTCAACTTCTGTGGAATACAGGAAGAAGTGGAGTCAAAAAAACAGTTCTGGGAATAGTTAGCTGGTCCTAAGCTGCTCAGCTGTCTCAGTGATCAATTGCCAAAAAGACTCATCCCATTGGGACCTTGCCTCCTGAGAACTCCTCTTCCTCCCACCATTTGCTCTTTCTGCCATCCACAGGTGGTGCCCCGAACAAGCTTTCTGAGGTTTGATTGTTCCTGCAGGCTAGAAGTGTCCTCTTCTGCTTTTCAACTTTTGATGGAAAATATTAATGAGATTTCTAAATGTTCATGGTATTTTTAAAGAGATGATACTGGTTTGCATATCAGTATCCTCCCCTATTGTATCTATAAACTAAAGAAATTAAGTTTTATTTTATCATGTTTTTATTTAAATTTTAATTTATGCTTGCATGAACTTTTTAAAACTTTATGGTTTAAAAATCCAAGTCACCAGATGATTATGAAAAACAAGTAAATAGTTTTTGTCTATATATCACATTTTAGAATTTTAAATATTTAGCTGAGTTTTGAACATATTACATGCCATTAGAAGGCAGATGGAACTTTAAATTGCTTAAGAGTTGAGACTGTAGTATTTACAGTTTCATTTCCAGTAACCTCTGTCAGTAAGTTGTTTTGCAGGCTAATGTCCTCAAATTAAGACATGACTCAAAATTTCAGATTATGTTCCTTTTTTGCCAGACTACACACTTTTTCTGGAGGAGAAAAAAAGAAATATTCTGAAAGTCTATTGTTTATAGTGATATCTGCTACCTCAGTAATAGACAAGTCATTCAGAGTCCAGAAACATAAATAGTGCATAAGAATTCAGGCCTAGTATTTAGTGAAGAGAGGACCAGTGTAGTTCACTATAGGCATGGCATGGGGCAGATAATATCTAAGTTTATGGATTAGACAGTAAATCAGCATGATTAAGAATTTCACTCCTAGTGGCTGGAGAGATGATGGCCCAGCAGTTAAGAGCACTCACTGCTTTTGTAGAGGACCTGAGTTCAATTCCCAGCACCCACTTGGTGGCCAACAACGATAACACCAGTTCCAGGGAATCTTATGTCCTTTTCTGACCTCCACAGGCATTGCATGACACAGGTACACTTACATACATGTAGGCAATACACTCTTACACATAAAATAAAAATAATATAAAAGAAATTCACTCCTAGGGAGGGCATGACACATCTTTAGTTTTAATACTTGGAAGGCAGAGGCAGGTGGGTGTCTGAGATTGAGGCCAGCTTGGTCTACATAGTAAGTTTTAGGACAGCTGGGGTGACAGGGAGATCCTGTTTCAAGAAAGAATTTTACTTCTTTATCAATCTGTTTGTTTCTCTACTTGATTCTCTTTTGTATTTTGTATCATATTCATTAAGGCAGGAGAGATTGCAGTTGTTAAGAGCACTAGCTGCTCTTTCAGAAGATAATGGGTTCACATCCCAGCACCCACATGGCAGCTAACAATCATCTGGAACTCCAGCTCCAGGGAATCGAAGGCTCTCTTCTGACCTTGATGGGCATTGTACCATGTAGGTGCACTTACATACATGCAATTGGGACACTCATATATATAAAATAAAAATAATAAAAAGTTCTATTGAGTCAAGTTAGTGTTCCCTGATGTCCCTCAGTTCAAGTTCATCCACTGTGGTCTATCTAGAGTCTCTTCCTTAAAGAAGATGAGCTCTTCACGAGTAGTAGTCAGCTTTCCAATAGTTCTTTGGCTAAGACTCCATAGGCCTTAACATAAATGACAGAATGCATGAAATTCAGCGAGGGGATATGGGAGTGTGCTGCTGGGGAAGTGGGTATAAAGGTGATTAAGATGTTGTGAATGAAACACACAAAAATTTAAAAAGAAAGGAATGCTAATAAAACATTTTTAAATTAAATAAATAAAAATATCATATGTCTACTTAACAGAAAATAATATTTTAAGAAACTATTAAAAACCCATGAGAATGAGCTTCAGGTACACAACTCAATAGGAGAGCACTGACCTAATATGTGCAAGACCCTGGGTTTGATCAACAGTACTGTAAGCAAGGAAAAGAAAAAACAACAGGATGACTACGAACAGTTTACTGTCTAAAGTAAAAATAAATTGATTTAATCTAAATAGTAGCCATTTTCAGCACAGCTTTATTAGCTTTTATTTTAATTTTGCAAGAAAAGTAGTATTAGCCAGGCATGGTAATGCAGACCTTTAATCCCAGCACTGGGGAGGCAGAGGCAGGCAGATCTTTGTGAGTTCAAGGCCAGCCTTGTCTACATAGCCAATTCTAGGTCATCTGGGGCTACAGGGAGACCCTGTCTCAAAAAAAAAAAAAAAAGAAGGTAGTATTTTCTGCATTAAATGGTCTTATTGTCATTCTGGTAATTACACTTCAGGAAGATATTTAACTACTATACTGGTTACCCTGAACACAGTTTCACCCTATACCTCATATCCCAAATGCACTAAAGCTCACAAATAATTCATTCATTACCATCAAGAAAAGTGTCAGGTGAGTTTCAAACAATCTTTTAAATGACAAAAAAAATCCTGAGATATTTTCAAATACTTCCATTAAAAATTTTAAACCTGATATTAAAATAAAATCATAGATATTTACTTTCCCAAAATATCCTAAAGAACCCAGTTCTGTTATACCCTCAAGAAATGTAACTATTCAAACATAATCACATGAACAGGTAAGCTTCTGTTAACTGTGCTCTCTTGTACACTGGCCTAATAAATGCTGCCTAGTCTTATAAGCATGTTTTGCAACTAAAAATGACTGAGTTTTATTAAAATAATAACAAATTTAAGACACTTAAGCTATTTGCACATTTTAAGAAGCTTATTTGTACTTTAATAAAGTGACTTAATCCTTGAGTTGCTATTCATATGACATGAAATCCTAGAGTATCATCTGTGACATCAAAATCTGCCTATAATCTTTAAAAATATTTTTCTTTATTACTTTTAATAAAATAATTTTTATCCCCTGGAACTCAAGGTACAATGGTTGTTAGCCACGTGGGTGGGTACTGGGAACCAAACCCAGGTCCTCTGCAAGAGCAACCAGTACTGTTAACCTTTGCGCCGTCTGTAGCCCCTGAAAATAGTTTTAATACAGTACTATCACAGTGCTGAAGATAGTCCCAGTAAATGTTAGGCAGACCCCAGGACTTGTTGCAGATATTGTGGGCACCATTATATACTTTGATAGTTGATTATATTTTGTGTGTGTGATATATATTTATGTGTTTGTATGTACATGTTTTAGTGTATGGGTGTGCATGTGCCTGTGGAGATCAGAGATCAGTGTTTAATATCTTCTTCACTCCACCTTAGTTTTTGGGACAAAGTCTTTGACTGAACCTATTCAGCTAGACTGGCTGCCCTGTAAGCTCCAGGAACCCACCTGTTCTCCTCTTGCCCCCTCAAGCCACTGGAGTTACAATGCGTTCTCTGCCCACCCCCCTTTTTGATGATTTAAATTCTAGGATGCTGTGAAATTCTACTATTTTCTTGTCTTTATTTCTTAGATTCCTCTTCTAAAATCTTAAGTATCTCTGAGCTAATAGTTACTTAAATTGGAAACTTTTGAATGACATTTTATGCCTGACAAGTATTTTCTTTATTAGTATTGTTATTTGATAAGTAGTATGTCAATTGTTTTTCTTTTTTCTTTTTTCTGTTTTTTTTTGTACTTGAGACAGGATCTTGTAGCTCCAGCTGACCTGTAATTCCCTATGTAGACCAGGCTGGCCTTCAACTCACAGAGATCCACCTGCCTCTTGACTGCTGGGATTAAAGGTGTGTCCCACCACACCCAGACTTATTTAATTTTTATATTCTCATTTTCCCAACATTTCTCCTTGGTCTTTAGAGTGGTATAAAAAGTAGGTCTTTTTTGTTTTGTGTGTGAGTTTTTGAAATACATTTGCCAAACTCCCTTGAGCTGCTTGAGAGTATCCCTAACCACCGGTGACAGAGCATGGAAGAGTGGGTCACTCTCCTGCATACCTGTTGGCCTCTGAATGGGGTTGGTTTGCTGAGAAGCAACCTGTTGGAATGAAAGGGCGTGAACCACCAGGCCTGGTGGAACCTTGTTTTTTCTCTTTTTGTCTTACTATATAAAGCAACAATTATAAGTTACTTACAACTCTGTAACTTAGTTTGAGTTATGGGAGATGATGACTGTTTCTTAGAGAGGTATCCCCAGTATCTCTAAAATAAGTTTTATATTTGCCAGATAGTCCTATTTTAGTGGTCTGTCTTATTTTGTTTGGGCCTGCGTAGGTTTTTTATCTGTGGTGACAGCATGCCAATTTTCTCTAATGATTTGTGGGTTCTGCTCTTGACTGGTTAAGGATTTTTCATGTGATTCGATCTAGACTTATTAGATACATTAAAAAGAATAAGAAAATGGAAATAAAATAATAGTACAATGTTTTATTAGTGCATCAAGTAAGAGTAACATAGACATGTCAGAATTAATGGTATTGACAGTGTTTTCACCTCATTCATAGTAGGCATTCCCCAACACCTCTCCAGTTTGGTAATTTGCTAGAATACACAGGACTGACTCAGTGTGGTTGTAAATTTATAAGTGTTCCTTCTTATATCAGAAAGATACAAAGGATCCCAGCAAAAGGAAAAGTTGTAAGGAGGAAAACAGGTACAAGTTTCTCCTAGTAGAGTCACACAAGCCACACTTAATCCTGGCAAGAAATTGTGGCAATGCAAGTAAATGTTAACTGGGGAAAACTTGTTCATGATTCTACATGCAGGTTTTATTGGTGACTGGTCACACAGGTGCCTGGCATATATCCAAATTCTAGATGCTGAGAATGAAAACAGGTGTTCAACATTACCATTTTGTTTGTATATGCACAGTGAGCCTCTCTTGTCAACTAATAGTGAGGGGGTCTTCTGAAATACATCTTTTTGTAAATTCCCAAGTACCAGCCAAGGGCCAGCTCTGAATATAGGCCTTTCTAAGGAAACAGTCTCACTCTCACTCCTTGTAGATAAGTATTAGCTCTCCATTTCCTAGGATGATAATTTTAATTTCTGTTTTTGTTTTCTAGAATCTTCTTGAAGCATCTTGTCTATGATTTTTTTTTTCTTTCATTGCCTTATTGGATATCCTGTAGATGTTACACTTTATCACCATGCTAACATCTTTCAAACCTTTATGGTTTCTCTGATTTGCCAGATGATTTTCCTAGCTTTTACTTGTTCATTCTGCTCTTGTCATTCTACCACATACTATATGACTCAAGAAACCAAATGAGAATTCTGTTGCTGAGCAGCTACTTAGAACCTGGAGAGATAACCTCTGGACGCCAGATGTTCCGAAGTGTGTGGGGTGCATCACAGTTCTCTGGGGGGCCTTGTTAAAGCAGCAGTTGGCTCTCTCCCTCAGAGTGTCTAATTCAGGCTATGGAGTAGGGCCTGAAGATTTGTACTTTGAACAAATTTCCAGATGATGCTGATGCTTCTGGTTCAGGGTACCCACTCTGAGTACCTTTTGGTCTATAATCACAAACTCACACTAATATCATATCTTGCAAAGTCTGGGAACATAGGCATATCTAATGCAGTATTTTGAAAGCAGCTTTGTTAGGAAGGTGAAAATGACTTGAACAAAGCTAGTAACAGCAGAAGAAAGCATCTGAGATCCCCTTTTGATGTCCTCCAGCACTCAAACTCCATTTATATACATCATGTTCTTTTGTTGACCCTGAAAAAAAAAACAAAAACCAGCCACCTGTGTTTCTGAGTTATGGTTTTTCCCATTCTCATGCACAGAAACCATGAAAATACTTTAGACAGTTTCTCCTAGAACAAATTTTCTTCTCTCAGTCAGCTCCAGTGGGTTCCCCTTTACAAACTCTTAAGGCTTGGACAGGAAGAAAGACATGGTAAAGGAGTATTTATTAGTGAAGCTTACTTCTTTAATTTTGGTTTATTGGTTTTTAAATTTTTATGTGTTTGACTGTAGTGCCTTCATATAAGTTCACTTGTGTCATGAAATGCCCATGGAGGTCAGAAGAGGGTGTCAGATTCCCCTGGGAATCAGAGTTTTGGTTATATGTTAGCTGCCATGTGGGTGCTGGAACCAGATCCTATGCAACAGCAGCCAGTGCTCTTAACTGATGAGCCATCTCTCCAGCTCTTTATTTCTTTGTTTTTAAGATTAAGGAGTTTTGTGTTTTTTGTGTGTTCTGTGAATCCTCAGATCACCTGGAACTTGTCATCTCACTTGAGTGATCACAGTCCAGAGGACTCTTTCCAGCATTTTCTTGGAGAAAATGGGTTGTCAAGGAATATCCAGGATATTTTTAAGAGCTTCCTTGGCTTTTCTCTTCAGCTCAGTGGGATGAAGAAATTCTAGGGAGGCAGAGCTTAGCAGAAGGCAAGGTGGGCAGGGGCAGGTTTGGTAATGAGATTCTGAATATATTGTGACCCACATGATTAAACAAAACACTAACAGGTTTTATTGGTATAAGCTTTTTGGGTTTTGGTGATTCTGGGGATAGAATTTAGGGCCTTGAGCATAACTAGCCAGTGAGCTGCACTCCTAGTCCCCTATGCCTTTTATTCCCTTTTTATCTGATGATGAACAGTATAATAATATTATCTGTTCCATTAGAATATCTTAAGATTGAGTGTTTATTCTTGGCACAGTGAAAGGAGGCAAGATAAGTATCCTGAAATGTCTGTTGTAAACTCAGGCACATAGCATCACTCTTCCTGTTTGCCATTAATAATGATGTTTCTTTACAGTGTGCAGTGGAAATGAGCACTCAGTTCTCAAAACTTGATGTTGGCCCTGACATAACAGTAATTTCTAGTGACTCTGCATTAGTGTGATCAAGAACTAGACCAGGTACACATGGAGAGTTGCTCTGAAAGCTTGTGAGAGGACAACCAGGTAAAACCTAAAACACAAACAAAATGCATGAAAGAAAATGAAGCACAACCTCACTACCATTGTAGTTTTAATTTCACTGTTCATCTTGTGCTGTACACCTGTAAACTATGACATAATGAAGGCTTTTTTTTGATAGAATGTATCAGAAAGTTCCAGCCAGTTTCATTGATAGAGATATAATATAAATTGAGCCTGTGTAGCGAAAACTATGTTACTTTAAAAATTGGGTGGTAGGGGGCTGGAGAGGTGGCTCAGTGGTTAAGAGCATTGGCTGCTCTTGCAGAGGATCTGGGTTCAGTTCCCAGCACCCACATGACAGCTAACAACTGTTTGTAACTCCAATTTCAGGGTATCTGACACCCTCTTGGCTGACCTCCACCAGCATCGCACTACATGGGTGGATACACCTACTTACATGCAGCATTACACTCATGCACATAAAATAAAAAATAATAAAATATTTCAAATTTTTTGGATTTATTTTATAAAATTTTATGTATATGTGTATATGTCCTATATGTATGTAAGTAACCCACACATGCAGTGTCTGTGGAGGCCAGAAGAGTGTGTTGGATCCTTTGGAACTGTAGTTAATAGAAGATTATTAGTCGCTGTGTGGATGCTAGGAACACAGTCCAGGTCCTCTGTAACAGTAGCCAGTGCTCTTAATCGCTGAGCTATCACTCTAGCTCCTGTATGTTATTTTTCATTTTTCAAAATTATTTTTCTTCCAAGAATCTGACTTGGTGTTAAAATGAAACTCACTTAAAGTAGTTTAGTACTTAGATATGTTATTTAGTATTTTTTCAGTTCCTTGAAAAAAGAGTAGTTAGTGGTTTTACAGACTAAGCTTATTTAATTTTTGGATAAAATTGAAATTGTATTTTGTGGATAATCTTCCAAATTTTTAGGTCAACAATTTTGAAGTTTCAAACTTGAGATTATTCATATGAAGGCTTTTGCAACCCCTTTCAGTACTCTTTATCTGCCCCATCCAGATCATGTTCACTGGAATAGATAGTATTAAATGTGCCCAGTTTTCTCACTGTCACACAATTTCAAGACCTATGTTTCAAAAAACTGTCTTTTACATTTAAAAATTAGTTTGGGGCGAAGGGATCATTCTCCCTAACTAAATTATTTATGTCAGTACAAAATATATACATATATACATAGATACATGTATTTTTCTTGTTTCTTGTCCAGGAACAGAATAGTTTTAATTTGATTGATGGATTTGTTAACTTATTAACTTAGCTCGTATTAATGGAGCAGTTACTGTTCTTGCATTATTCCTGCCTAATTTTTGCCTTATTTACTCTATTTTCATTGCAAATTAGTAGAAGATTTAGTAAGTGGTTTTATGGCACAAGGTATTTGTGTACCCTTTTGTAGAGATGAAGAAACTGGGACTGTAGGTGTCAACTAATAAACTTGGGATCCTAAACTGAGGTATTTGTTTCACAATTGTGTCCTCGTTCTTCCACATCCTATGACCTTTGTACATGTGTGTCAAACTGTACTCCAGCAATTCTCTTAGATCTGGCCTGCAAATACTCTGTGAGAATCCCAAAATATTTAATTACTTTATTGGGTAATGCATAGCATATAAATAGCATTAAATTCCAAAGATTCGAAAGATATATGCCTTTTTCTTAAGCTGGGTGTGATAACTTAGAAAGTTTAGGGACAGCATGAGCTCCATGAGACCTGTCTCAGACAATACCGCCCCCCCCCCAAACCCCAAAAGTTTCTTAGCTGTTTTGTTTTGAATTCTTCCCATTTCAATTGAGAAAGCTAAAAGGGTTTATTGTGAACATTTTCTGGATTATCTCTATATCTGAATAGCAGAGAACTATCTTTTCATTTTCTGCAATTGTACTTTTATAGTCAGAGTTGCTAGTGTTCAGTCTTAGCAGGTTTAATGAATAAAGAACAAAGACAAAGTTAGTAGTCATTCCTGTGTCATGACGCAACATTGTTTGGCAAAGGTTTTGCAGTCAGTTAAATAGGGAAAGCATGAGAGTAAACTCACCACACTATGCTCAGTATTAAAGTAGCGTAGTCCAATGTTGCCTGTCATGGTTATCTTTCGTGAGAGTCAAATTTTAGCAAAGTATCATCCATCATACTTAAATGCATGATTTTGTTGGTTTGTGAAGGTTAGCTTGGTAGACCTTCTACTTTATACTTGTATAGTCCTGTGACTTGAGTTCATTCCCCAGTTCCTCCCCACACAATGGGAGGAAAGGATAGATTCCTGTAAATTGTCCTCTGCATGTATGCTATAGCACATTCACAGACATACAAATACACAAAATAATAAATGTAAAATCTTGGAAAAATAAAAGGAATCATCCAAGGTGTGCATGTTTCATATTTAACATTTCTGAAATTCGGATGCACCAGGCAATCAGTGGATAGTATGGTGTAGCTCGATCATCAGTCCCCCTCCCCTTTGCCCTAGTGTAAATGTAGCTTGCAATGAATGATTTCTTAGGTTAGATCAAGTATGATAACTTTATGCTTGTATGAATTTCGGTAACTTAAAAGTAATTTGTAATAATTCTAAGACAGAGAAAGGTTTTTTTAGAGTTTAGGTAACATCTTTTGGGAGGGTAAGGCCTAAGGATCTCATGTTTGAGGTTGGCCTAGGTTACTTAGTAAGATTCTCTTACAAAAACAGAACAAGAAAAACAAATGTTAATCTTTTTTTCAGCCATATATCATCTCTTCTGATTTTACAACCCACGAATAAATGTAATTTCCAAGAAGTTACGATTCCAGGGAACATTTCTTCTTAGTTAATCATATTTTGAAAAAATCTCTGGACCTGGAAATGGAGATGGCTTAGCTGTTAAGAGCACTGATTGCTCTTGCAGAGGACCTGGATTTGGTTCCCAGCACTCACATTGTGGCTTACAGCCATCCACAACTCCAGTTTCATGGAATCTGACTCCCTTTTCTGATGTCCACAAGCATTGCATGACACAGGTATACTTATATACATGCAGGCAATATACTCAAACATAAAATAAAAATAATAAATAAAATACTGAAAAAAATAAAGTTAGCCTGTGAGAATGTCTGAGGGATTGTCACATTCCCACATTACTTGATTTGGGAGACCCATCTTAGTTGTAAGTGAGACCATTCCCTGGACTGGGAGTCCTGAGCTGTATAAAATGAAGTGGGCATGCCTGCTTTTATATATATATATATACACACACACACACACACACACACTGCTGGAGCCCGCCGGCAGAAATCGAACCGTACCTGAATTGGGGAGTTAGGATTGAGAAATAAAGAGAGAGAAATAAAGATGGTTTTCGGGAGGGCGCTCAGTCAATACTGAGGCCAAGACTATTATTTTCAGTGTAGTTATAGTCTTACAAACGTATGAGGAACAATACCACCTTCAGGAGTTTGAGCAAAAACAAACATGTATTTACATATGTGAAAATATTCAAGCCACTCACATCTACTAACAATGGGTCCTTAGCCTTGGGCTCAAGGCAGACTCCCATTCAGGAGTCACAAGATTCTTGCATATCAAAGCATCCTGCTCCCACAGCACTTTCCTGACTGATCTCTGTTTAGCCCTAAGCAAGGGCATAGCTCCAAACAGGCAAATGGCTCCCGACAATACACACACACACACACACACACACACACATTTATTTATTTATTTAGTTTATTTTTTTGGAGACAGGCTCTCCCTATAGCCTCACCTGGGTGGCCTGGGACTCACTATTTAGACTTGGCTGACCTTGATCGCTCATGGATCTGCCTCCTTCTGGTTTTTGAGTGCTGAGACTAAAGGTGTGGGCCACCACATCTGACTTAATTTTTATTTTTATTTCATGTATATGAATGTTACGCCTGCTTGTATGTAAGTGCACCCATGTTGTGCATTGCCTATGGAGGCCATAAGATGGCGTTTGATACCCTAGAACTGGAGTGAGTGATGGTGCTGTGATTTGAACCTAGGTTTTCTGCAAAAGAGTAGCCAGTACTCTTAACTGCTGATCCATCTCTCCTGCCTGGACATGTATGTTTAACTCATTGCTTTGCTGTTGACTGTGGATGCAATGGGTCTATTCCCTCAATCTCCTGTTGCTGTGGCTTCCTCAGAGATGGACTCTAACCTGGAATTGTGAACCAAATATTGCTTTTGTCAGGTTATTTTATCACAGCAAAGAAAAGAAACTAAGGCAGTTTCCAAAAGATATAGTACATTAGAGCTCTGAAATTAGAATGAATTCTATGACAGAATATTTATATCTTCGTGGGTCAATTTCTTTTGGTTCCTGGACCAAGTAATCAGTAGATTTTTTTGTGTGCTCAAACATTGATGTTTACTATTGATAATTATTTTTAAGGTCATATTCTTTAGGTAGTAAAACAGGATAAACACTTGCTTGGATGGTTTTTGTTTGTTTGTTTGTTTCTGTTTTTAGTACTGGGGATTGAACGAAGAGCCTTGTATATGCTAGGCAAGTGCACTACCATTGAGGTATATTCCCAGATCTTGGAGGGGATCTTTAGGGAATTATTTTTAAGTCAAAGGACCTCTTAGAAATGTTCCCCTGATGGGTCTTTGATGACTTGTCATTTTGTCATGTTCTCCTTGCTGTCTTCTCATCCGTGCAGGTAGATATGAACACACCCAAGATAGCTTAGGCTATAATGATGCTAGTTGGGTGCTTTGTCTGTGCTTTCTGATGCTTGAACTGGTTCTCCCACTAGACTCGTCTGATTTCTAGATCATCAAGGCTTAATATCTTCTGAGTGTTACTCAAAACCTGATTCCAGAGCTAGAGAGGGCTCAGCAGTTAAGAGCACTGGATGCTCTTGCACAGGAGCCAGGTTTGGTTTACAGCACCCACATGGTGGCTAAGAATAATTGTTCCAGGGGATCAAATGCCTTCTGGTTTCTTCCAGCTTTGCATACATGGTGCACTTACATACATGCAGGCAAAACACTCATATACATAGATAAAAATAAACACTTAAAAAGCTGATTCCTTTGCTTATGAATAAGGCTTTGACTTTATTGGAAAGATAATAAATGTTATTATAATTTTTTTCTGAGGGCAGAGTAAATTGGCCACCTTTGTGTTATGTGAGAAAGGTCCTTTGCTTTTAGGTACTTAGAACTGTCTTTTGTTGTTGCTTGGACTGAGCTTCTTCAGTCCTTGGAGGATGTCTTGAATACTTAAGAATGTCTGCTCTGTGTGTTTTTAGTAACTTTTCTCATTACCGTGACAAGCAAAACACCTGACAAAGGCAACTTAAGGAAGGAAGGGAAGGGTTTGCTTTGGCTCAGTTTTAAGAAGGGTTACAATCCAATAAGGCTGGGAAGGAAGGCATGGTGGTAGGAACTAGAGGCAAATGGTTGCATTGTATCCATAGTAGGAAGCAGTCACCAGGAAGTGTAAGGGCCAGGGTCTAAAACATGAAGCCCCCCCCCCTCCCAGTGACCCTCTTTCTCTAGTGAGACTCTACCTTTAAAAGGTACTGTAACCTTCCAAAACTATGTCACTAGCTGGAGACCAGGAGACATGGCCATACCATAACTGTTTTTCAACTATGTTGATGCTGAAAATTGTAGTCATAATGTTTTAGACATTTGTGTTCAACAGTGTTCAGGTACTATTATATCTTGACATCTGGGAAGATGAAGTTACTCCTCTGGCTAATATATGTGGACCTAAAATTTATTTGTAAGTAGTGAATTAATTTCCTTAAAGTAGTTAGGTTTTTTTTCCTTTTTAAATGATTTTTATTTTATTTTACTTTATGTGTATGTATGTCTTGCTTACATGTAGGTAGCTGCACCCACATTGTGCAGTGTCCAAGGAGGTCATAGAGGACATTGGATCCCCTGCAATTGTAATTATGGACTGTCAGGTGGGTGCTGGTGGGTTCTCTGCAAGAGTAGCTGAGCCATCTCTCCAGCCCCCAAAGTAGTTAGGTTTTAAGAAGAATATTAAATGTAAGTAGCATCCCCAAAAGATTATCATGCTTGCAGAAGGTTAATGTTTTTTTTTTTTTTAAATTGTAATAATGGCAGCGATATAGTATTTCTCTGTCTTTTTTTCTTTTTTGAGATGGTCTCATTTTGTAGCCATGACGGCTTGGAACTTGTTATATAGACCAGGCTGGTCTTAGTCACAGAGGTCTGCTTGCCTCTGCCTCCCCAATGCTGGAATTAAAAGTGTGTACTGCCAACATGTCCAGCAACTCAGTAACAATGTAGTTTAAAAAAGAAAAAGAACACAGAATGACAAGTAAAGAACATAAGTGAATACTTCATAGTAAAAATCTATGAAAATTTATGGAAATGCCTAGTATATACTACTAAAAAATTTTTTTTTAAATTGAAACAGGGCCTCCCTATAGCCACAGCTGACCTGGAACTCACAATGTATACCAGGCTGGGCTTGATCTCACAGAGATCTGCCTACCTCTGCCTTCTGAGTACTAGGACTAAAGGTGTGTACCACCACACCCAGCTAAAGTTTTTATTTTCAAATACTATTCATATTTACAGTGTAAGAATTCATGTACTCTTTTCACCAGATCAACTAGTTAACTCTCTACTTTGCTTGCTTTGTGACTTATTTCTCTTTTCTTTGTCCTGTGTGTAATTTCCATGTAAAGGCACACTCTCCTACCTGTGATGCACTCAACACCAGACCATGAAATCTGCAGCACTTCTGTCTTATCTAGGCCCTGTCAGCACTCAACATCTCTCTCCTAGTCATTTCTTCTTCCTTTCTGCTCTCATTTCTACCCTGGAACATGGGTTGTATTTGGTTGTGCTCCTCTTTAGTGATTGCTCCCAACTTTCCCCATATTTCATGTTATTCAGAATTTAAGGAACACAAACTTCATTTTATGTAAAGAGGACAGCTTCAACTTTGTCCACCTAATTTCTCTAGGCCCAGTGTTGGGAGGAAAAATGATCTTCCCAGTGCATCATATTGTGCCACCACTGGAAATTAAATGTTTTCTAGGAGTACACCAGCATCTTATTCATCAGGACCCCTTTACCCCTTAGCTTGGAATCTAATGATGCTCTGAATCAACCACCTGCATGATTGTTATCAAAGGATGATTCTCTGTTTCAGTAACATTGATTAACATTGTATTAAAGGGATGAGCCTTTTCTTCATTTGTAGGAGTTGGTGAGATGACTCAGCTAAGCTTGAGGACTGAATTCAATCCCCAGGACCGACATGGTGGAAAGAACAGACTTCTGCAAGGTGTCTTCTGACTTCCACATGTATACTTAGGCATTCACATGCCTCCTCCACTAAAGAAATATAATAACTTTTAAAAAATGCATTTTTGCATTTGTTCAGTTATGAACTCATGGAGTCCAGGTTGTTTGTGTGTGTGTGTGTGTGTGTGTGTGTGTGTGTGTGTGTGTGTGTGTGTGTGTATGTATGTGTAGAGGCATACTGTGTTGCAGGCATGTGTGGAGATCAGAGGACAACTTTCAGGAGGCATTTCTCTCTTTCCACTGTGGGATCCAGGAATCGAACTTAGGTTTTCTCTCTTGCCACTTTTGTCTTACCTCTCTACTCTGTCCCTATCTTCATCTGTACAGTCAGCCTTGTCCTCTTGTGTGGCTTTCCTAACTCTCACCCTTATTATCTCAAGAGAAGAGGACGTGGTCCAGAGAAGATTTAAGTTAGATTGTACAGTTTATATCCTGAATGCAATTCCTAAAAAGTTATATATTTTATTGAAACTTGGTTTTTATTCATTCACCTGCTGGAACTCTCTTTCATTATTTTAATGTCTCTTTGGAATACAAAATAGGTTGTTTTTCACAGATTTGTTGGCACTCTGCATATGTTTAAGTGTATTTATAACTGTGTTTTTAGCATCAAATTGAATAGTCTTGTTTTCTGATTCTCTTAGTTGCATTGTCACTATAAACCAATTTAAATTTCTCTTTCCTTTTAAGAAACTACTCAATAAAATGTTTTGTGTTTTTAAAAATTGATCTCAAATAACTGAATATTTTCTAGGCAGTGTCAAGTGTTAGCCTTTTAAATAATTGATTTAACTATTGTCTTTCTAGCACTTGTTTGATGTATGTTGTGTACTGAAGTCCAGAAGCACATTAAAGATGATGTTGATTCAGTTATGTACTTATATAGGTTCCCTAGCATTTTGAAGGGTTTTTAGACAACAATAGCAAATTTGAAAATTAGATACGGTTTTTAATGTTCCCATGGAATTGAATGACTTTCAGGTACCAGTTAGAACATTTGGTAGATTTACTAGAAAAATAATTGTTTAAGCAACACTGAGTAACTGTGAAGTAGTTGTTGCCTTAGCAACTAGAAAACTGCTCAGTTGGCTAAACAAAGGAATGGTAATTTAGTGGTTTAATTTCCTTTGTGGTGTAGAGGTACTACTTAAAAACATCTTGTTTTTAGCATAGAGATGGTCCATATTGACTGAAATCAGAGAACCAGAACAAAAGAAGGTAAAAGGTTATTTTTTTCCTTCCTGAGTATAACAGATACATACAACTATCAGTACTCTTGGTCAAAGGAATCTTAATCTACTGATACAGTTCTTTGTATGTGTTTGTTTTGGACCAAAGTACATTAGCCTCAGAAGAGCTATGTCTTGATTTCATGCTATACTAAGACATCCTGGTATACTTCATTAGGGATGATTATCCCCACAGAGACCTGACATCTCTTACTATTAGAATTCAGCATGATTATTTCATGAGTGAATTGGGCAAAGGAGACTATTCTAAAGTAATCACTTCTCTGCACATGCGTGTGCGCACACACACATACACATGCAAGTCTGCACACTGGGCAGTTATAAATAATGAGATCTGCTCTTTATATAGAAATATTTTATGATATAACCTTTTTTAAAAAACTTAAATTGTTTACTTTTTATTTGGCATTGTATACTAGGCCTGTGTGCTTAGTTCTGTAGGTATACTGTCTTATCCCTGTGAGCTATTAATTCTATCCTGAGTCACAGAGGTTCTCAGTTAGTATCTCTTAACTCCAAAGTAGTAGATTTGAACCTAGGCATCTAATTCAGGACTGCTTTTTTGTTGTTTCTTTTGGCTTTTTTTTTTCTTGCCTTTATTTTCTTTTTGGGGATGGGAAGGTGCTAGGGAAAGAACTCAGCTAAACAACCCATTCTACCACCTGACCATGGATGCTTATACTCTTAATTCAAAATTCATACTGTTTCATTAATACAAAAATTTTGGATGTATGTGTACCATGAACAGTTATGCGCACTCATGTGTGCATTTGCCTGTGCATTCTGTGTGGAGACTAGAGGTGAATGTTAGGTCTTTATCACTTCCACCTTATACTACTTTATTTTATTTTTAATATTTATTTATGTGTATGTTTTGACTGCTTTTATGTAAGCATACTACATGTGTGCAGTGCCTGAAAAGGTCAGAAGAGGGTGTTAGATCCCCTAGAACTAGAATTAGAGATGCTTGTTAGTCACAGTGTAGGTGCTGAGAACCAAACCCATGTTCTTTGCAAAAGCAACAAATGCTAAACCAATTCTGGAGCCCCTCACCTTACAGTAATTAAAAAAGTTACTGTGTATATATTACCGTGGGGGCATGGGTACAAGCCATAACTCAAGTGTGGAGGTCAGAGAACTACTTTGTGGAATCAGTTCTCTTTTCACCTTTATGTGGGTTGCAGGGATTGACCTCAGGTGGTCAGGCTTGTTAAGAAAGCACTTCACCTGATGAACCATATTACCAACCCCTCCACCTCTTTTTTTTTTTTTTTAAGAGTCTGTGTTTGGCTTGACTGGCTGGCTAGTAAGTCACCCTGGGATCTACTGTTATCTCCATATACCCCAAGTGCTGGGATTGGAGGTGTGTGTCTCATCATCCAGCTTTTTATGTGAGTGCTAGGGTTCTAAACTCAGGTCTTTATGCTTGCACAAAAAGCATTTTGCACCACAAGCACTTTGCACAGTGAGCCATATCTCTAGCTGTTAATAAGAAAATGTAACTCTTGATCCAAACCATTACAAATAGTAGGGATTTTTTTTTTTTTTCCTCCTCACAGGAGTGATACAACATCTGAGATTTCTTTGGAAAAAATCAGGGAGTAAGTATGGATAATGGTATAAAGGTGATTGATCAAAGTATGTTATGTACATACATGAAAATGTCTAAATGAAATGTATTTTATGTAAATAATATACGCTGATAATAAAAATAGTATACGGTTTTAAAGGATTGAGAGGGAATGGGAGGGAATAGATGAGATGAGACAGTTGTTGATGAGCTAATAATAGTTGTGCCAACCACATTATGTCTCCTGCAGGGATTTTCATACTAGGTTGCTTCTTTTATGTGTGTTTGAAACCTTCTTTAGTGCAGAGTTCAAAGACAGGGTAACATACCAGTTTTAAAAAGAGCAAAAAGAGCCTTTCATTATTTTTATTTTTTGAGAGTAGTTTTCACTAGGTAGTCCAGGCTGGACTCGAACTCACTGTGTACCCAGGTTGGCTTTGGAACTCACTATGTAGACCAGATAGATCTAGGATTCAGAAGAAGTTCACCGGCCTCTGGCTCCTCAGTACTGGGGTTAAAGGTGTGTGCCCAAGTATTTTTATTCACAGACCCCCTCCATTGTACTTTACCCTCTCCATAGGTTAACAGTTCTTAGTGTTTCTAGAAATGGGAAAATATAGCACTTTAAAGTCATGTTATATGTATCACTAATTATCTTGTATTTTCTCATTAGATTTAGCATTTAAAAAAAATACAGAATTCTAATTAGTATTGGCTCTAGTTGACCAAGTGAGGAAAGTGATTCAACTTTGAATATGCACTTTTTTTGTGGTGAGCAGTCATTTCAGGTGAAGTTTCCTCTGGAATATTTTTATAAAGATAAAGAAATGGAGACCAAATGTGATTTTGCGTTGATGTGATTGTTGATTTGTCTACATGGAGAGCTTCATAATAATATTGTTAATAGCTGACAGCTTGTAGCCTCAGTGCTTTCTGATATTGCCTTTATTTTTTGGATGTGCAAATTGAAGGTTAGATAGGTTTAGTAGAGTAGACTATAAAATTCATCAAGATCTGGGATTAGGACCTTGACTTTCTGCTTTGTAAGCTTGTGTAGTTTGCTGTTGGTGAATGTTGTACTGATGGTAGATACAGTGATTAATGTCTTATGCCTTACTAACATTATTTATGAAAATCTGACCATGTCTGTTAGAAAATTGCATTTATATTTTGGGTAGTATTTACCAATATTAATTATATAGTTTTACTTCTAGATGATTGTGTTCCATACCATCTGTCCATTCTGTCTATGGATTGTTAAACAGATGTATTTAACATGCATATATTTATGTCAGAGGAGAGTTTATGAACAGAAAAGTAACTAAGGTGATGTCAAAGAAATAGAAATAGGATGGGTGTGTTGACACAGGTCTGTATTCCTAGCACCCAGGAGGGCTGAGACAGGAGAATCACAAGCACTATGCCAGTCTAGTCTACATAGGGAGACTTCTGTCTTAAGAAAGAAAAATATAGGTAGGGAGGCAGATAGAGGCCCAACAAAAGTACATGAATTCTTTGCTTTTCTTCTGCTTGTTCTAACAGATTATACTTGTTCTACCAGTGTGTTTGTTTTAGTAGTTGTATTTGTTTTCCTTTTGCAAGTCTCTAAGAGGCGTTTTCTTGTATGCATTTTAATTACTTTTCATATGTTGTAGCTTAAAGGAAGGAAAATATTACTCTTCAAAAAAAAAAAAAAAAAAGAATTTCTCTCGATATTTTAAGGAGTTTGCACCTTTCTACTGCCAGTGTGTATTCTCATGCTGGTGAGGTATTGGTATGAGCTTAGTGTAAAGAAATCCCTTCCTTCAGCCTCAACTCAGTGAAGTATATCTAGTTTACTGTAGTTGAAATGCTGCTAGTGTTTGATGTGACTATTAATGAAACTATACCAGTAATAGTCTAAGTAGTTAAGACATTTTATTCACAGTTGTGTTAAAATTTTTAAAGCTTATATCATTTTAAAATTTTAATTAAAATTTATTTTTTACATGTATGTGTGTTTTGCCTGCAAAAATGTAAGTGTGCCCTTGTCTTATAATGTTTTAAAGCTCAGAAGAGGGTGTCACATCCCTAGGACTGGAGATAAAGGAATGTTGTCAACTGCCATGTGGGTGCTGGGAACTCAACCCGGTTCCTCTGGAAGACCAGACAGTGGTGTTAACCACTGAACCAGACCTCTAGCCACAAAAATTTAAATTTAATTTTTTTGTTTGTGCACATGTGTGGATGAATGGGTAGATGGGGGGGAGAGGGTGTGCACATGGTATGGTGAATCAGTGACAGTCAGATGATAACTTGTGGGAGTAATTTTTTTCCTTCCACCATGTTGTTTAGGGGATTGAATTTAAATTGTGAGGCCTGGTGGCAAACTTTTTTATCCTCTGAGCCATCTTACCAGCCCTAAAACTTCTTAAATATTTATTTACTTTGTGTAGGTACAAATATGTAGTGTGGTGCTTGTGCTCACAAGTACATGTAGAGGCCCAGGGTTGATGCTGAGTACATTGCTTTCTATTTTAGGTACAGGGTTTCTTACTGAACCTGAAACTCTTCAGTTCTACTAGGCCAATTAGTTTCAGGCATCCTTCTTTCTCTATCTTCACCCCCAACTTTGGGATTACCAGCCCACACCTCTGTGCCTGACTTTTTATGTGAGTTCTGGGAATCTGAACTCAGGTCCTTGAGCCTGGGTGCTAGACACTTTTATCAGCTGAGCCATTTCCGAAGCCCCAGTTGGGTAACTTTTAGTTGGTTTATTCTGCATCTTGTACTTTTGGGTTCTTCATTAGTTTTTGGTTTGCTATATACCAGGGCAACAGGGAGACCCTGTCTCAAAAATCCGAAAAAAATAAAATAAAAATTTAAACTTGAGTATGTTCAAGATACAAGGTAGTAATTGGTTATGTATGTATTGTGCAGTGATTCCTACAAATAGACATGCCCTGAACACACCCGTCATCAACCCTTTCCTTATTCTTGCTAAAAAAAAAAAAGACCTACTAAATGCCATCCTATGTAGGCCAAAGAAAATCATATTTTAAGAGGGCTAAGATAAGTGGGTGAAGTAGATGCATTTGCCAACCTTAAAAAAGCAAGTTAGCAAGTTGGAGTTAACAGTAAAAAAAAAAAAAAAAAATGCACAAAAGATTATCTCACTGAGGGCCCATTCCTGTTATGATGTAAATGACTTTACTAATAGAGATTTTCCTAATTTAAAAAATGTGCTGGTGAGGTGGCTTAGCTGATAAGAATGCTTACAAGCCTTTAATCCTAGCACTTGGAAGGAGAGGCAGGCTGATCTCTAAGATTCAGGCCAGCCTGGCCTACATGGAGTTCCAGGCCACCTATGGCTTACAGGGAAACCCTGTTTCAAAAAGAAAAAAAAAGGAAAAAAAAAAAGAATATTTGCCGTCAAGCCTCATGACCCGAGTTCAGTGCTTAGAACCCACATGGTGGAAGGAGAAAACTGATTCTCACAGTTGACCTCTTGGAGGACGTGTGTTTTGTAACATGTATAAGAGCACTCGTACACACACATGCACACAAATGTTAAAAAAATTTTTTTAAAGTATGTACTTCATGTTTTGATATTTAAAAAAATTCCATGATTCAGTTTGGCAACACATACATGTAGTCTATGCACTTGAGAGGCTGAGGAGAGAGGAGTGTGTGAATTCCAGGCCAGACTGACTTGATATAGTGAGATTCTGTTTTTTTTAAATAAAGTCATGGATCCAGAGAAGACAGAGGAGAAGCTGGAGGAGGGTGACAGTGAACTAGATGACACCCTGTCCGATAGACTGTGGGGTCTGATGGAGCTGTTCCAGAGAGGGCCTGGGATGCTGCCAGAGCCACTTTTGATCTCTCTCTGTTTGTTGCCCAGAAAATGTACAAATTTTCCAGGGCAGCTTTGTGGTCTGGGACCACTTCCTTTATGATCCTGTTTCTTCCTGTTGTCTTTGAGATGGAAAAGTTGCAGATGGAGCAACAGCAGATACTTTTAGGGCCTAACACAGGGCTGTTAGGAGAAATGTCAGGGGCTCTACCTTCACTTTCTGGGAAGATCTAGATTATTATTGTTGAATTTGTGCTGTCTTGGTGGAAAACTTTGAACTGCTGATTATTTGGAATTTTTCTTTTGTCTTTTTTTTTTTTCTTTTTCTTTTTAACTTTGGCACAATGATCTATTTAAACCTGGTAGGAAGACCTGTCCCCTTATTGTCGCGTGGAGAGACCCTATTTAAACCTGGTAGAGGAGCCCTGTCCCCTTATTGTCTCATGGAGAGACCTAATTTGCAGCTGTGTCCTTCCCACTGTCCTCACTTTCTCTGTTCTCTGATACTAAAGTGCAGTCATGTGGACAGTTACTCCAGCTCTGGTCACTCTACTAGATTTTAGTACGTTGCTCCTAACTGAAAGTTTGCACATGCCCGTTGTGGCTTATAAAACATTAATGTCAGTGGGAGGGAAGCACGCATCGCTGGCAAATAATAACTTTAAAAAAGAATGGAAATGTTAGGAAGGGACATGTAAGCAATACGACTGACAAACCCCCTTAAAGCTAAAGTACAAAATAGCCACCAGAAATCCATCCCTCTGAGTGTAAGGGAGACCAGCTGCAGCCTTAACCAGATGGGGGTTGTAGACAGAGTAGGAGTCCATTTCCTTTTTTCATGTTGGCTATTAGACTTGTGTGTGTTTAAAAAAAAAAAAAAAAAAAAGTCAGTGTTCACTTTTTGTATTTAAAATTAGAAGGACTCCCAACTGAAAAGAAAGAAAAAAGAAGTCATGAAATATATATAGGGATGGCATAGCCTTTTGACATTGTGATAAGATGTCTTCACTTACAAATGTGTTTGGCCACATTCATGGCTATCCTGGGACACATGTAGCCTGGAGGCAACAGGTTAGACATGCTTAATTGTAGATGGAGGCAATTGATATTCTATAAGTCTTAAATATAATTGTGAGCACTTTTGTTGTAGCACTGAAATGTCTTTATTCTTTTGATATAGATAATCCCTGCTGTATTCACTACAAGTATCAGTGATGGATGTGGATTGTTGTCTAAATGAAACAAGTAGTTTTGATTATTTAGTGCTTTGTAACAATATTTTCTGTTCTATGGAATTTTTGTAGGATATGAATGGTATTAGTAGAAGGAAAAAGGATAAATTAGGACATGTTAAAATTTGAATAATTTTCTTTATTGGATTTTTAGGCCTTTTAGCATATATCTCATTCCCTATAAGATGAAACAGAGGAGCTATTCAGTAATGGATTTTTTCCCCTAACTTCTACCTTGCCTCTCTTTGATGAAACATCTTAGGATATTATTATTTTTGTAAAACAGTTGGGCAAAAAGCTGCCTACGTTGTCTGCATTTGGCTGTGGAGTTAATATAAGATGCAGTGCAGAAATGTAGCCTATTGTAAAAATAAAAGTAGCTACATTGGAACTAATACAGTCTAAAGCGCAAGTGAACAGGTATATTGAGGCAGAAGAGTGCACAGTGAAGCGTTGGAGGTGTTTGGTTGGTAGTGTGAGATAGCTTGGATTGGATCACTTCACATAGCTTTCAATGGCAGTTGGAAAATATGTACTTTTCCATCTTTTATTCTACTATAGAATTTTCTAGATAAAGAGATAACAAAGCCATTTAGAATTTGGATTGATACAAGGTACAGCTTAAATATTAAAGAATATATTTTTCATACTTTGGATTTTAAGATCTGCTAAGTAGCCAATTGTGTGGTTATGTAATAACTACATATTTTAATGTGTAAATGAATGAATGGATGATAAGACCCTTAAATATGAGTCATCTTATAAACCATTGATATTCATTGGGGAAAAAAGAGAGCCTCTTTATTTTACATGATGTATGATTAATACATTTAAATAGTCTTTATGATTAACATTTTATTTTTTAAATTTATAGTATTTTATAGATTTGCTTTCTAAAAATACCACTATTCTAACTTATACAGCTATAATAAGATTAAACCTACTATTTTGAGGCCTGATTATGGAAACAGTTTAAAATTCAAATGATTTTATTTTACATTTTTAGGCCCTTGATGAGCCTCCCTATCTGACAGTGGGCACTGACGTGAGTGCTAAATACAGAGGAGCCTTTTGTGAGGCCAAAATCAAGACAGCAAAACGACTTGTCAAAGTCAAGGTAAAGTATTTATAATTTATACATTATTAAATAATAACCCTTGAACTCTTGTTGTGAAAATCCTAATATTAAAACAAATTATTAATTTTATTCTTATATGTGTAAGAGTATATTGCCTGCATGTATGTAATTTGCCTGCGTTGGAAGAGGGCCTCAAATCCCCTGGAACTGGAGTTATGGATGGTTGTTAGCCACCATGTGGGTGCTGAGATTCGAACCTGAGTCTTCTGTAAGAACAGCCAGTGCTCCTAACCACTGAGCCATCTCTCCAACCCCCCCAAATATTTTAAAATAAATTTAAAACTTTATTTTAAATTTATTAATATTATTTTTATTTTATATGTATGAGTGTATTGCCTACATTTGTGTAAGTGCACCTGTGTTGTGCAATGCCTTTGGAGGTCAGAAGAAGGCATTGGATCCCCTGGCACACAGACATTTGTTAGCCTCCATGTTGGTGCTGGGAATTGAACCTGGGTCTTCTGCAGAAAAGTCAGTGCTCTTAACTGCAGAGCCATCTCTCCAGCCTAATTAAATTTTCATTTTATGTGTATGAATGTTTTGCCTGCATTTATGTAAGTGTACCTGTGTTGTGCAGTGCCAACAGAGAGCAGAAGAGGGTGTTGTATCCCCTGAACTGGAGTTATAGAAGGTGGTTAACCACTCTGTGGGTGTTAGTAAATAACCCAGGTCCTTAGCCTCTTAACCACTGAGTGATCTCTCTAGCCCCTAAAAATTATTTTTGTGCTATATGAGTTTCTAAGAGTAGTGGTTGTAAAAATACCCCCAAAGAGTTATGTGTGGTTTTAAAGTACTTAAATTTGAATAAAATTTGATTATCACTGTTGATAGTTTTAGTATCAAGTAGACTTGGTTCTTTTGGATTGTTTTCCTTTTTAAGGAAAGGACAGCAGTCATCACTTTGATGCCTTAGTTTTATTATAAGAAAAATTAGGCCCATAGAGAGTCAGTAGTTTCTTAAAGGCCCTTGTAGCAAAGCATCTTACCAGTTTTCTTTTTCTCCCTCCTCCCTTTTTGTGAAATTAGGATGAAACCTTGGCCTTGTGAATACTAGCAAGCACACTCCCTACCTGAGCCATGTCCCCTAGCCCATCCTTTCTTTTCTTCCTCCCCTTCTAAGTTTTTTTTTTTTTTTTTTTTTTGAGACAGTGTGTTACTATGCATCCCAGGATGTTCTTGAACTTATGACAGTCCTCCTGTCTCAGTCTTCTAAGTGTTGAAATTACAGATATCTGACACCTGATACTTGGCCCTCCACCTTTTATGAAAGAATCTTTCTGAAGTGCTTGAGTTTTGTCTCAGTTAATGAATCAAAAGAAATCCAATTGCTTTCATTTTAAGAAATTACTATGAGATGGAGACGGTGCACCTATGGTCCCAGAGAGGCTGAGGCAGGAGGATCATTTCACTCAGGAGTTTGAGACTACCTTGGAGAACATACTGAGATGTTCCATCCCCACAATGAACAAAAAGGGACTGGAATTGTAGCCTAGAGGTGGTGTACCTATCTGGCATAAGCAAGGACATACTTTGATATGTAGCACCACAAAGTATGAGCAGGTGAATAAATGAACAAATGAATGAATTAATGGAAGACGATATGTGTTTAGTAGCTTTCATATTTGAAAAATACAGGACAAGTGAAAGCTGTGGGACCCATGAATAGTTACTCACTTGTCAGTAATGTATTGAGTGGCATATCTCTTCAGAAAACTGTATTAGGTGGGAAGGAGAGGGGAGAATAGGAGAATGTATAATTTAGATGAGCAGATACCGTGCCTCCTATTGGTTTGGGTAGACTAGCTAAACAGCTAAGGAGACGTTATACTTCACTGTTTGCCTTAACTTCTCTCTTAAGCATGGATGTGTGAAAGCTTCCTGGGCAATACTCATTTCTACTCCTGGCTAAGAATTATGTGATAAGCTTTCTAAATTAACTGTAAACCTGGAGGATGCTAGTCTTGATTCTGCTTTCTCTTCCATTTCCACAGGCTTGTTGCCTAGAGTTCCTTTATTATATGGCCAGGTGAATGCTCTTAGAGGTGTCTTACAGTGACATGTCCTGTTCTGGCTTCATACGCTTCTGTTTCCTGAGCTCCCAACTTTGTTTTTTTGTTTGTTTGTTTGTTTTTTCCCACCATTATCCTAGGGATGAAGAAAAACTTTTTTACCAGTTCACCTTCTCATTTGTTCACGCTATTTCTAGAACATGTGACACCTTCCTGTGAATTGGGCAAAAGCTCTTTTCCCTGTGGAGAGCTTCTGTAGTAGAGGTTGGCTCATGGATAACACTGCTGTTCCAGCTGGAAAAAGTGTACTCTTTCAGCAGGTTCAGTTCACTCTAGGACTGTGCCTGGGCTTCAAAGGCACAAGCTGAACTTTAGCCTCAGACTGTACTCGTAGTTTTACATCCTTGTGTAATGAATGAACCAGGAAAATAAAGGTAGCTTATAACTGCTTGTTAGTCTAGCTTCAGGGGGTCTGGTGCCCTCTTCTGGCTTTTATAAGCATGTGTGCGCATGCACACACACAAATACAAATAAATCCTTTTTGAAAGTGAATACATTTGGGGGCTGGAGAGATGGCTAAGTGGTTAAGAGCACTGACTGTTCTTGCAGAGGACCTGGGTTTGATTCCCAGCACCCACATGGTGGCTAACAACGTTCTTTAACTCCAGTTCCAGGGGATCCAATGCCTTTTTCTGATGATTGGAGGCACTGCACAGCGTGGGTGCACATACCGACCTGCAGACAATACACTCATGCACATAAAATAAAAAAATGAATAATTTTTAAAGTAAATACATTTTAATATTGGGTGATACGTTTCTTTACAATCGACTTTCATCTGTTGAACATTTATTTTACACTAAGCACTATATAAAGGCATTGGAATTGTAGTCTCAGACTGCTTTTGTGTGACACTGCAATGCCTGGATTGCTGTGGGTAAAGACCTCTGTTCATAGCTGTTTTGGGATTGAGTCTATTAACCTGATTCCCATGTAAACCTGATATAAAGAACATGTTAATGAGCCAATTCTTCTAAGAATTCTTTTGTATTGAATTGTATTGTATTGAATACTGGAAGCTATAAGGTGTGTGGTTTTTTGTTTTTATTTTTACCAGCTAAATTAAATTTTAAGATAGGTAGGCATGGTGGCAAAGCACTGGGGAGGCAGGGGCAGGTGACTCTCTGTGGAATTGAGGCCAGCCTGGTCTACATAGTGAATTCCAGACCAGCTGGGGCTACAGGAAAACCCTGTCTCAAAAAGGGAAAAAAAGCAAAAAGAGAAGGCTGCTCCTTTCTTTTTCCCATACTGTTTTTCATGTCTAATTTCCTACTGTCTGATTTCTATAATATTGATACAAAGTAGGGACCATTTACTTAGACTTTCTGTTCATGAATTTCCTTTTCCAAAAAATGGAAACAAGAGTTGTTGGGACAGTTCTCCTCTGGCCCTCTTCCAGGCTGGGATTGAATTAAGGGCTTATGGCAAGTGCTTTACCATTGAGCTACACCTAACAGCCTTGGAGGTTCTTTTTTGTTTGTTTGTTTTGAAACAGGGTCTCCCTGTATCCCCAGCTGCCCTGTAACTAGCTGTGTAGACCAGGCTGGCCTCGATCTCACAGAGATCCACCCACCTCTGCTTCCTGAGTGCTAGGATTGAAGGTATGTGCCACCATGCCCAGCCTGGAGATTAAATTTTGGCCCTTGAGCCTTATTCTTAGTTCTGAGTAAAGGATTATGGTCTTCTGGTTTAGTGGTATACACTTGTACTCCTAGCTAGCACTCAAGAGACTGAGGCAGGAGGAAAGGGAGTTAGAAGTCAGCTTGAGCTATGTGGTAAGATCTTTTCTCAAAAAGTTCAAACCAGAACAACAAAAAAGCAGGCTTGTAAAGTCAGTGTTTACAATTAAATTAAGCCTTCACAAAATTGTACAGTTCCATATTTTAAGGTCTTCTTTTCCTCATATTTTGAGGAAAAGACATTTGTGCAGCTGAACTAATAAGTGCTAGCTCTGAATGACATGTGATCAGTGAAACACTGAGTGCTTCACCTATAATGAACTACACATAACACCCTTAGAGATTCAGGGGTTTCAGTTGTTGCTTTCATTTTGAAAAGTAAGATAGTTTAGGCAAGTTGTTTGCTTAAACAATCTTTTAATTAATCTATTTAGGGTTAGACTAGGCAATCTAGTTTATATTACCTGTAACAAAGTGCTTAATTAACGCATTGATGAGCTTATGTTGTTTATTTTTGTATGTGTGATTAATTAAATTCCTAATTTCTAGGTGACCTTTAGACATGATTCTTCAACAGTGGAAGTTCAGGACGAGCATATAAAGGGTCCACTGAAGGTGAGTCTCACCTGACTAGTTCTCAGGTTTGGTTGCAGAGAGTGATGCTTCATCTTTTTCTTTTACTTCATTGGCTGCTCATTATTGAATAACAATATAATTTCCCCTAAAAAGACTAATAGAAATATATTCACTGAAATTGTGCCTGATGATAGGAAAATCTGTGTTTAGCAATGAAATATACATTAAGGACTGTTTTCGCTCAGTGTTTCAGCCCCATGTTTTCCTTTACTAAAATGATAGGCTTTCCAGGATTAAGAGATGATTGAACTTGGAATTAATGATGTAAGAACTGTAAGAAAACAAATTTCAGAACTCTTAATTCTTCGGAGCCAACTGTTGGCAAATGAAAGCTTTTAAGGGTTTTTAATTATGCATTTGACCCCATCTGTTTCTTCTTTGACCAATGAAATAAATGTTGTTTTGTCTTTTTGCTAATGAGCAACTACAGGCAATGTGTAGGAAGCAACTGTGTACTCTTTGGCCCTTAAAATGTTTGAAAATGTAAATAGACTGGAGAATCTTAGGAAATGCCAAGAGGAGTGGGAAAAAAAAATTGTAGGTCTAAGAAAGTCTTTATTTACTATTGTAGAGAATTACAGCTCTTAAGTTTGATCACTTTTATTATTAACTCTTGCCTTGTAAGAATTTTTCCCATCATTTCTATTTTATGAGCATCATCTTTTAATATTTTATCTACCCATTTGTCACTTGTAAGGACCAAAGGACAAAGGCTTCAGCTTCCACTTACTTAGCACTTAGTGTGTGTTAGCGCTGTGCCAAATCTTTTTGCATATATATTTTTATTTAGTCTTTGGAATAGCTCTTTATAGAAGAAATTGAAGGAAAGAACTAATTTAATTCCAAACTCACAGGTACAGTGTGTGTTGAAACAGTGTGCCCTTTGGGTTCTCAGTATACAAGTATGCCTCTGTTTCATAAGCACAACTGGTTGCTCTTTACTGTCTGGCCTGCCCTATTCCCCTGATACAGGTCCACAGGTACCTACTACAAAGAATGCTGAGTGTTACAAAGGGATGGAAAAGGCAGCTGTTTTGAAACCTTAAACTCTTTCCCCATGCACTGTTCCAGCATCCTTGAGAGGGATGTAGTTGGTTTATTTTGCTTCTTTGCTTCTTTTTTTTTTAAAAAACAGAAACAAAACCAAAAATTTTCTTTGGGTGTGATAGGGAATTAATACTATTTTGATTTTTACATATTTAATTGTGACAAGCTTTGGTCTCAAGATAATTTTTGTCTGTAGGTTGGTGTGTGTCTGTCTGTTGGTCCTTCTATAGAATTTGAACTGTTTTCTGATAAACTTATAGCTTTTCATTAGTTGGTAAATGATAGCAGCATTTGGATACATGTTTTTCTTACAGGAAATCACTAAAAGTGATGGTCATTTAATGTTAATATATTTTCAATAATGACTTTAAAAGAAATAGGTAGATCATTTGAGTAGTAATTGAAAAATAGCTGTTAAATTTATTGATTCCTAGTGGTTCTGCCAATCCTGAGTTCTCACCCCTTTGGTCATTTTGAGGAGCTAATAGTCTTGTCTGTAAAGGAGTTTATTTTTATCACTATAAAGACCATATAGTGTAAATACCAACATTTTCTTGATAAAATGGAAAATACTATAAATGACTATCATTAATGAGACATTCTAATCTGTAAGGAAGTCTCAGAACTATTTGTTAATTACTGCTACCCATTTCTTGCCTCCTTGGAAGAAGAGTTTAGGGGTTTTAAGAGTGGTGTGATGATTCCTGGGAGTTTTTAAGACCCTTTACAGAATTGTCAAGACAAAACTTTTTATAATAATACTTACATTTATTTGCCTTGTCTATGAACATTTTTTCTGATGATACGAAACATT
Source organism: Eospalax fontanierii (assembly GCA_035773235.1). Classification (NCBI taxonomy): domain Eukaryota; kingdom Metazoa; phylum Chordata; class Mammalia; order Rodentia; family Spalacidae; genus Eospalax; species Eospalax fontanierii. The sequence continues at coordinate 4,591,732 of CM069524.1, read as the reverse complement.
GATTAGTAAAACTGCTGGTGTCTAACACAAATCAGGTCTGTAGCCATTGTTTTCATCAGCATGTACTCATTTAAAAACCAGGTTTCTGTGTTATTTATTTATTTATTTATTACTCTGTCTTTAAAACATTTTTATAATAATTCTTAGGTAGGAGCTATTGTGGAAGTGAAGAATCTTGATGGTGCATACCAAGAAGCTGTTATCAATAAACTGACAGATGCAAGTTGGTACACTGTAGGTAAGACAATAAACTTTCTGTGAAATATATAAATATATTTTAGTTACACAGAATTTATTTCAAAATAGTATAGAGCCAAACTAATTTTTTTTTTTTGGTTTTGTTTTCTCTTCTTAAAATTTCAAGGAAGCTTCCTAAATTTCCTCCACTAACGCCATAAACAGTTATTACTGTTACTACTTACCTTTACATATCTTAATCTATATATAATTTGAAATTATCTAGTATATACAGTATGTGAATGAATTTCTAGCTGTTTTCACTTCAAAGTATATCTTACCAAAATTTGTCTCTCCATCTTCTCTATTTTTTAAGACATTCATTATTTTTATTTTATGTGTATGAATGTATTGCCTGTATGTATGTAAGTGTACCATATACACAATACCTGCATAGGACAGAAGAGGGTGTCCAATCCCTTGGAACTGGAGTTACGGATGGTTATCAACTGCCATGTGGGTGCTGAGAATCGAACTCCGGTCCTCTGAAAGAACAGCCAGTGTTCCTAACCACTAGGCCATCTCTCTAGCCCCCTTTTTAACTATTTTTAAGTGTAGAGTTCATTAGTGTTAGATATTCACACTGGTGTTTAAGAGAAAAATTACTTTTAACTATATTGTATGTTACAATAGTTGGAGACATCATAGCTTATTTCCATTTTGGCAGTTTTCTTGCTATTGAGATAAGTGATGAATTGAATGTCTTTTGTGTGTACCCATGATACTGTTCTTTCCCTAGTATATGCACTGAGAAATAGAGATAGGTTGAAGGGACATGTACTTTTGAAACTTCAGAAATGAATACTGTCAGCCTAGAAGATTCTTAGTCAGTGTGTGAGTGTACTTGTTTTCCTTATCCTTGACAGATTGGTATTATTAGACTTTTTAAATTTTCACCCAGTTGATTGAAAAATAGTATTACTTTTAAGAAACAGGGCATTGCTATGTAGCTCAAATGTACTTCTAGTCACAAGCCTCGTGTCTCAGCTTCCCTAGTATTGTGATTACAGGTGTGAGTCACCGTACCTGGCTTGTTTAAAAGCTTTCCTTCCATTAGTGTGGGAAATTCTTCTCTCTCCTCTCTCCTCTTTCTCATCCCTCTCCTTTCAAAGCAGTGAATTTGACTTGAAGGTTTCATGTGTGCTAGGTAGGCACTCCACCGTAAATCCGTTTTCTAATGTGTTTTCAACTCCTTAATAGTTGTTTTGTTTTACATATAGGTTTCTTCTTATCTGCAGTTTTTTCAAACATCCCGAAGTAGTGATCAAACATTATTTTCTGTGTTGGTAGCCAATCATTCTGGTATTATTTAGTAAATACTAATAATGCTTTTTGATGGCTTTAAAGATGAGAATAAGAGCATTGCAAAATGTCTCTGGTGAAAGCAGGATTTGATAGTGCTTTGAAGTAGTAGTAAATATGAGTTTTGTGTATTTGGGGGGTGTGAGAAAAAACCTGGTGAAAAAGAAGAAACTTGGTTTTGAGACAAGGAAATATTTGACCATATATAAGTTTTATGGCTATCAACAATCCGACTTAGTCTATATGAAAATTGGGTATAGTAGCCAATCTCATAAATGTGTCACTTTTATCAATGGGAGTCTTAGTTAACATCATTAAACAGGAGCACCAAAAGTTTTTTATGTGGTGTCCACACAGATTGGTCTTTAGGCAAAAGTTGTGCAGTATCTAAGATTGAAATCAGATGACCAGTGAGAGGGCATAGCACCTACCATCAAACCTGAAGACCTGAGTTCCATCTTGGCCACTAACAAGGTGGAGGGAGAGAACTAACTCTTGCAAATCATCCTCTGACCTCCGCATGTTCACCACAGCATGTGCATAGGCATACACACAAATATATAAATTAATAAATTTTTGATAACATTATTTGAAATAGATGTACTCCATAATTTTTGAGGAATGCAGTATATCAAAAATAGACATGTATATTCTCCCTCTCTCTGTCTCTCTCTCTCTATATGTGTGTGTGTGTATTTATCTTTCTCTCTATATATATTTAAAATTCCTGGTGTTTTTCTTAAGTCCCAAATTATGGTGTCAATTTGTTTAACACTGAACCTTACCTCAGTTTTTCACCTTTATTAAAGTATAACTGACAAAACTGTATAAATTGTAAGGTAGTAACATGATAATCTGATGTATGAACATCCTGTGACATGAGTATCACAGTCAGGTACGGTATTAGTACTTCCATTACTTAGAGTGAACATTTCCTGACTTTGAGTCAGTAGTTTTCAGCAAAGGATAGATTTGCTACCTCAGAACATTTGACAATATCTGGAGACTATTAGTATTTGGTTGTGACAACTGAGGATGGAGTGCTTAACATTGTGTAATGTGCAGAATAAACATCACACTGCAGACTGGTACAGCTTGCATGTGACTAGTGCTGAAGCTGAGGAAGCTTGCTTTAATGTAAATTCAGGCTTTTGCTTTTTGTTGTTCTTGTTTGTTTTTGAGACACGGTTTCCTTTTAGACTAGACTGGCTTTGATCTCACAGAGATCCTCCTGCCTCTGTCTCCTTGGGGCTAGGTTTAAATGCCATGCCCTATTGCATTTTTTTTTTTTTTAAGGGACAGGGTATAAATTTTAAAATATTTATTTACTTATTGGTCTTTTTGAAACAGGGTCACAGGGTCTCCCTGTAGCCACAGCTGGCCTGGAACTTGTCATGGAGGCCAGGTTGGTCTTGATCTCACAGAGGTGTGCCTGCTTCTGCTTCCCAAGTACTGGGATTAAAGGCTTATGCCACCATGCCTGACAGACAGTGTATAAATTTGTAAACTTCCTGTATTTTAGATATATCTATCAGTATCTGCCAGCCTGGAAAACTTTCTTTTCTTTCTTTTACCCTTTGGAAGGATTAGTTAGCATTTAAATGGTTTCCTCATAAAATGCCAACTTATTTTTAATTTGTGTTTCCCAGTTCAAGGATATTTCAAAAATACTTAATGTGTGTGTGTGTGTGTGTGTGAGAGAGAGAGAGAGAGAGAGAGAGAGAGAGAGAGAGAGAGAGAACAAAGAAAGAAGTGAGGACTTTTGCCACAGGATGGTGTGGAGGTCAGAAGACAACTTGTAGGAGTTGGTGCCCTCTCTCTGCTGTGTGGGTCCCAGGAATTCAAATCAGATTGTTGTGATGCTTGGTGACCAGTGTCTTTACATGTTGAGCCATCTCACTGGCCTCACAAGGGATATTTTTATACAAGGTACATTTTATTAGAAACAACACACTATTCTAATAACTATAATTAAAGTCATTCATTAGACAATATAAAATGTGAACAGAATTCCAAGTGTGATCTTAAAGAATAGGTCTTTTTGCAACCAGAAAATTTAATGACAGCTTGCATCATGTTGTTAGTCTGAGAAGTACTTCAGTTGCTTCCATTTTTACTTCCTCACAGTTTTTGATGACGGAGATGAGAAGACACTGAGACGATCTTCACTGTGTTTGAAAGGAGAGAGGCATTTTGCTGAAAGTGAAGTAAGTTGCTATATAGTTAATGAACACATCTTGGTGTTTTGTATTAGAGGGAGTAAGTTGCTTTCTTAATTCAGTGAACATACTTGTTAATCAGGAAAACTCCTTAATATAAAATATCATTATAATACGATCTATGAACTGTGGTTGAAGGCCTGAGTTTGACCACAAACTTTTGTATTCGTTGTTTTCTAAAGTATTACAGTATTTTTTCATGAAATAGTAGGCTTGTTTAATTATCTTTAGGCCACCTTTTAAAGATTTTTGTTGTTTCTGCTGTTGTTGTCTTGCAATAGGGTCTTGCTATGTACCCTAGGTTGGCCTTGAACCCATGGTTCTCCTACTTTTATCCTCCTGAGTGCTGGGATTATAGACGTATGCCACTATATCTGGCTCTTCAAGCTGTGTTCATATAGACTTATTTAATTTCTTAGTAATTATAAGAAGTGTCTAATTTATTATCACAGCAGAGTTAAATGCTGTGAAGATAGGACAGGCAGTCAGAAGGGCTTCCTGTTGATGTTGTTGCCCCCCTTGCCAGACTGCCCTTCTGATTCAATTACTTTTTCTTTATTTTAGTTTGATTTAGCTTTTTTCATAATACTTATCATTCCCTGAAATCAAAATATGCACCTGGTTTCCCCCCTCGCCCCCTTCCTCACCAGAATGTATCACAAAAGCAGGGACTCTGTGTGTCTTCTTCGCTTTTCTGCTCCTAATTGCTACAACAGTACCTGGCACAGAGTGGAAATGAACATATAGTTGGGTAGATGAACGAATGGAGTGCTTATACTTACCAGAGGCTTTGCTAAGTGATTTATGTATGTCATCACATTCCCTACATTATGAGATAGTTTTTGTTCTTTCTACCTTAACTATAAGAAGCTAGAGCTAGTCAAACCTGTACTTTCTAACACTAAAGCCAGCTCTTCACTTGAAATTTGTACCGAGACTTCTAGGTCAAGACTCTGTAGCTCATTAACTTATAGTTAGCATTTGCAAAATGACAAGATATTATGCATGGTCTTTGTTCTGTATTCCAGCCAATTTGTAGTACTGATGCACAGTGTGACTGTGGCTGAACTAGTATATCTTTTTACTAGACATGATTTAGAAAGGTATTCTTTAGGGGGCTTTAGTCCTATAAGATATTAGACCATGTTTTTATTTGTTTTGAAAATACTTAGGCTTCCCTAATCCTCAATGATTGAATTCCCATTTAAATTTAGAGTTTCAGGTCTCCTAGTCTACCACTTCCCTACACCTTTGCCTTATTTAGAATGCCTTGGCAATTCCATATTATGATTGGTATTGTTTTTTTCTTGGTGCCTGTTAAGCCCTGACCCTCGCTATTAGAATCTGCTCTTTAGGAGATTAGAAATGTTTCTTTCTGTATGTGTCCTCCATGGACTATTTGCCCATACTTCTTCTTTTGTTATCCTTTACCTTCCTTTCTTATTCTTGCTTTGTGAAAGTCTTTTTGTTACTCACTTTTCCCTATAAGATTTAAGCTACTTTAAGGGAGTAACTGTTTCCTGGTCTTTTTTACACAAAAGCCTTCAATAAATAAGTTTTGGATTATTTTTGAAGATAGTTTTGTTCCTGTGGGTTTTTTATTTGTTGTTTATTTATTTATCAAAATAAGATCCTTTATATAGTCCTGCCTAGCCTTGAATTTGCTTATGTAGCTGAGGTTGGCCTTGAGCTTCTAATCTTCCTTTCTTAACGCCTCAAGTGCTGGAATTACAGATGTGTCCTATCACAGATGACTTCATTTTGGGAGAATTTAAAAAATAAATAAATTTATTTATATTTTATATGTATGAGTTTTGCCTGTGTGTATTTAAAGTGAACCTGTGCTATACATTGTTCACAGAAGCTAGAATATAAAATCTGGAGTTATAGGTGGTTCTTAGCTGCTGTGTGGGTGCTGGGAACTGAACCCCTAAGTCCTCTGCAAGAGCAGCTAGTGCTCTTAACTGCTGAACCATCTTTGGAGGGCTTTTGTTTTTGGCTTTTTGAGACAGCTTGCTCTGTAGCTTAGGCTGGTCTTTATCTTCCTCTTCTTTCTCCCAAGTGCTGGTATTATAGCTGTGTTCCACCTCGCCCACATTTTGAAGTTTCACATAGAGAAATTTCACATAGAAATAAGACTTCATTTGGGAAAATAATAACATGATGAAATAATACTTCTCTCTGAGGTTATGTGGTTGTTCTTTGTAACTCCATTCCCCTTAACACATCTGTTTATTGCCAGTGAGTGAGTATGGGACCCTAAAAGACTCACTTCATCCAGTGAAGGCTTGGTGTAAAGAAATAGCTTTTTTGAAACAGGAGAATTTTTAGTTGGACCGGCTCATACAGCAGGTGTAGGCTGAACATCATGAACAAGAGCCATGTGTCTGTTCCTTTGTGGTCGATCTGTTTTACTCTGTGTGTCCATGTAGGTATATACCTTCATTCATGTTTTGCTGAAGGTAAGTTAGGATAACTGGCATGTGATTCATTAGTTCCCCTCCTGTATGCCAAATACTGTAAGTCATGTAGACATAGAATTTCTAATTGAGTAGTATTCTACGACACTGGTAGAGGAGGAAAAAAAAAGTTAAACAATCAAAAATATTGTAAAATTTGACTATTTAAGGCATGTGAAGACATGGTTAGGACAGTATACAAAAGGGAGTTTAATCTGCCGTCTGTGTATTCCTTTCTCTTTATTTGATACTTTTTCTTGCAGTCTGTTCAGGATGAAATTAAAGTTTTTGTGCATGCTGGGGAAGTGCTGTGTCCCCGAGCTGCATCCTCATTTATTTTATTTGATATTAAGCTATGTTTATTCTTTGAAATACTACTTCAGATGATAATAGCAATAACCTTGGCCTTTGCTAAGGAAATAGCATTACACTAGCCATATTTTGGTTTACTAATTTTATTACTAATCTATATACTTCAAAGCAAAGAATTAAGTTCCAGAATTTCATGAGATCACAAAAGCACTTCAGTCAGTTCAATTATACATTTTATCCCTAGGCAGATGTGGTTTTCTTTTTTGCCTTTAGTGTTGCTTCTTGGACCTGTGAATTTTCCCTTAAGGCCTAAGAAAAGCAAATTCTGCTCCCCTGTAGACCTTTTCTGTTCCTTGAAACAAAGATAATCCTGCTCTCCTTACTATATTAGTTAGCTTTTTATTGCTATCATAAAACACCATGACTAGTGAAACTTACAGAATAAAGAGTTTGAGCTCATAGTTCCAGAAGAATGAGTCCCTGGTAGGGAACACAGCAGGAATCAGCCCGAGTAGGAAGCAGAGTGCTCACATACTAAGCAAAGAGAGCTACTAGAAGTGGGACAAGGCTACGAAGTCTCAAAGCCTGCCTCCAGTGATGTGCTTCCTCCAGCAAGGCGACACCTCTTAAAGGTTCTCTTGACTGCCTGCAGACTAACCAACTATTCAGATTCTTAAGCCTATGAGGTACGTTTCTCATTCGGATCACCACACTTATCATGAATTGTGTCTAGAAATTGTTTTGACTCTTTATTACTTAGTAGAGAAAGACTGTAGTTTCTTATTTGAAATTACTGTGACTCCCAAATAACCCTTCACAAATACTCTTTTCTGTAACAAGTGAAATAGTTGATACCTTCTTAAAATAGAAATCATAATATGCAGTAGAAATTTATAATTTAAAAAATGCAACCTTAATTTTTATGGGAGGGGGAAATGCAGTCAATCCATCTGTGAGTTTGGAAGAAAATTAGTCTGTATTAATTTATTTTCCTTCATTATCAAATGTAGTACTTTGAAATTTTCATCCTTGGGAAGTGTATTTAAAAGTTAACAAGTTACTTCTACAGAATTTCTGTTTGGCCTACATTATTAACATTATATTTGGGAGAGCTTTTGCTTCTAGATTTTTAAGTGCCTAATTTTATTTTCATTGGTTAGATTTTATATAAATTAAGTTTGAATGATTACACTAATCTTTTGAAGAAATCAAATTTATTTTGGTTTTTATGGTTAGTACCTTTTTTACAATACTGTGTTCTCCTTCCTCTGCTCCCCCTTCTTCTCGTCCCCCGCCTCTTCCCTTTTCTCTCCCCTTCTTCCCCTGTCCTTTCTTGTCCCTTTGCCTTCCTGTACAACATAGACTTACCACGATTTTGAGATCTTGTTGACTTTACAGGCATCTACTTCTTCATCATATCCTTTGTTGTTAGATATACACCTATGATTCTTAGATACATCTTCCACTGCAAACAAAGATTGTTAATATGCTTTCTCTTTTTACAATTTTAGTTAATAATTTTCCATAAAGTTATTTCAATGTAAAAAATAATAAAATTGTACAAAAGCTAAGTATTGCTTTTTTTCCTTTTCTTTTTAAAAAAATAATTATTTTTATTTTATGCATATGTGTTTTGCCTGCTGAGAAGTGCACCACATGGATGCAATACCCATAGATGCCAGAAGAGTGTGTCAGATCCCCTGAAACTAGAGTTATAGTTGATTGTCAGCTGACATGTGGGTGCTGGGAATTGAACCCTGGTTCTCTGGAAGAGCCCCCAGTGCCCTTCGTGGCCTAGCCATCTCTCCAGCCACTTCTTTTCTTTTTTGACTTCCAATTTGTGGTCTTTTTTCCTCTATTTCCCAAGTGTTGGGATTATAGACATGTGCCTCTACACTTGACAGTCATTTCTTTTTAAGTGTTGGCATTAGTTGCCTTTTAAAATCTTAATCTTTAGATCTTATGTTATGGATAGATAGCTCTTTACACCATTCTAATCTGTAATTTAACAAATCTTCCTCAAGTCATTCTTCAACCTCACTTTGTCTTGACAGTTTTCCCAGGAATTCCTAACTCCCCTAGTGCTCACAAAGTTATCTCCAGCCACAAAGATTCTATTAGCTAACAAGGAAATGAAATCTAAAAAATTGAAATACATTGTCAAAATTGATCTTCATGGGTTTAAAGTTAATTAGGATGATATCTTTGAATTGCTACTTCAGCTTTTTAGATAGAAACTTTTTAAGGAAATAAAGCCAAGGACAATGGCAAGAAAAGCTTGTGAAGTATCTCATACTGGGAAAATACCCAGAAAATTCCCTTTTCTTCTCTCTGCCTCTACCTTTTAACCAATCTTTGCCTGGAAATCATGATCTTTGAATGGAAGTGATCAAAAAACTAAACAAACAAACCTACAAAATTGATATGAGATGTATAGTTGCCATCAAAGAAGAAGTACTTTCCTACCAACCATTATATTGGATGTTGTGATTAAAAAGGAAAAGAAAAGAAGTTAAATACATAAAACTCAGTTGTAAACATTTCCTTTAGGAAAAATTTATTACAGAAATGTTTGACAAATAATAATATATCTTCTCTGTTGCCCCTTTTTTAGCAACTGGTACTTATCATGACAATTTTTATTTCAGTTATTTATTAAGAGTTTTGCTTTATGGATTGTGATTCTCTATGGAAAAAGTTTGAGCTATAGTTGACCTCATCCTAGGACTTAATCCCTTGTAAATAGGTACCTTACCTCACAGGTCTGTCTCCACTGAGCCGGCTGTTTTGGTTTGTATTTTAGTCATTCTTAGGTGCCTGTAGTCTTTGAATAGGTAATGAATCATCTAGACAGATTTGTTGTTTTTAGACCCTTCCCCCCTGTAATGGGCTCATTCATCTTTATTTTAATATCTTTGAAACTAGACGTTTCCATCTTTAGGAAGGTTGTGTTTTAGCCTACCTTGGGTGAAGATTTTTAATCTCAAAATCTGAGCATATTCTTTAATTGATTTGATTTAAACAGAAGAAAACACTTGCAAAGTAATAACTTTTGATGGGTTTATGTTCTTACCCACAGACATTAGACCAGCTCCCACTCACCAACCCTGAGCATTTTGGCACTCCAGTCATAGGAAAGAAAACAAATAGAGGAAGAAGATCTAATCATATGTAAGTCCATTTTCATAACTGTTAGTTGAATCTGAATTCATTTCTCCTTCTACTATTGTTTTAACAATTATGATTTTTACATTTGTAATTTGCAAAATGCTAACAAGATCTCCTTGCAATGTCAAATCTAATAGTGATTTCAGACTCCTCAGCATGGGATTGAGCTCCATGCCCACCAGCCTTAACAGCTGTATTTACCTCCAGGTCTCTCTCTATGCATCTTGATGCTGTTTTCTGAATGGAACTAGTCAGTAATCCCTGTCAACTCATTTTCTGATATCATGCTTTGTTTCATGGTGTTTTCTGTTCCCAGTGCCTCCTTTACCTGCCACTATCTTGCCTATTCTCTAGTTCTCAACAGAAGTTCTCTGCTTGTATGTGAACCATTTGTTGTCTTCCTGCTCCCTTCTTAAAACTGGTCATGTTTTTCTCTCCCACAAATCTACCAAATTCTTACATTTATCAAATGTCATAGATAAAATTTCATCTCTTACTTTCATCATAGTGTTTTATTTTTCCTTTTTAATAGTACCTACAAAAGAGACATTTGAAAGAGGTAGTAATAATTCCCCTATAGCAAGAGAAGAGAAGGTAGTTGGAGTGGATGGGAGAGAAGAGTTTTTTATTCTCTCAAAAGGTTGATTTTTTAAAAAGTAACGCTTTATTTGGAAACAAATGTATATATGCATGAGTTACTCTATTTTTAGAATAACTACTAAAGATAAACATTGTTTAATTATTAAAAACCTTAAATGAGGGGCTGGAGAGATGTCTCAGCTAAGAAGATCACTGACTGCTCTTGCAGAGGACCTGGGTTTGGTTTGCAGCATCCACATGGCAGTTAACAGCGATTTATAACTCTAGTTTCAGGTGATCTAGCACCTTCGTTCGGCCTCTCCATGCATTGCACAACAGGGATGCACTTGGCATAAATGCAGGCAGAACACTCATACACATAAAATAAAAATAAAAATAAATAAACCAAAAAATAAAAAATGAAAAAGATCCTTAAGATCTTTTTCTGGAGCTGGAGAAATGGCTTATTGCTTAAGATCACAAATTGCTCTTGCAGAGGACCCAAGTTTAATTCCCAGTAACCTCATCAGGAGACTCAGTAATTCCGACTTCTGGAGGATCTGACACCTCCGGCTTTTGTAGGCACCTTACTCATGTGCACGTGTGCACACACACACACACACACACACACACACACACACACACACACACTTTAAAAGAACAATAGATTAAAAATTAAAAAGAAATTTTAAGTGAATGTTTACTTCAATATGTAAAGTCAGACATTAAATCTGATTGTGTCTGAATTCTGGAGATGAAGGTGGGTGAGTGTTCTCTCATTGTACATTTTAATTTCAGCCTCACTGCAACTCATGAAGATGGTATCATTTTTTTTCTTGTTAAAAGAGATGGCTTTACAGATAAGAGCATTTGCTGCTCTTGCAGAGGACTAGAAGTTAGTTTCCAGCACTCACATTGGGCTATAACTTCAGTTGCAAGGGATCCTATGCTCTCTTCTGGCTTCTGAGGTACCTTTACACATGTGTACACATACACAGAGAGAGAGAGAAACAAGACATAGACAGATAAGTAAAGTAAATAAAAATTTTATAGGGAAATTAATCTGAAATACATGGCATAACTAATCCAAGAAACAGGGAAAGGAAAAACCAGGGCTTGAACTAGCTCTCACTCCACAGGCCTTTCCCATTCAACTGATTTTTTTTTTTTTTTTGGCTTAGAGAGAGTAGTCAGTTACTTTCCATAGTAGTTTTAGCAGTAAATAAATACTCATTTGAGAAAAAAAATTAAAAGACCAATCACTGTGGCTTGAGTTATACATTTTAACCCCTTTGCTCTTGGAATCTTTTCTCTGCCTTGTTGCTTAACTGGTGACTTACTTTTGGACACTTGGGTTGTAACTTTATTTATTTGTGTATATTTAATATTACAGTCATTCCATAATTCTTGAGAGCTTAGTCTCAGTTAACTCTGATTGTAATATGAGAGTAGTGAGTAGGGTATGTGAACATAGCATTATTTCATTAGTAGTAGTTCTGGTTATCTAGCTCAGTGTGAATTGTGAAGCCCAAAGACCTGGGTTTAAATTTCAGCTCTGCCACAACCAACGCATTCGGTAGGTTAACTTTATGCCTCAGTTCTTATCTGTGAAATTGAGATTTTAGTATTATCTTTCTTTCAGGATTTGTGTCAATTAAATGAATTTATATCACTAAATTGTTTATATAGCAAGTATAGGTTGATTACTCTCTCTTCCAGAATACAGAAGTGTTCTAGATTCAGGTTTTCAGATTCGAGTGTTTGTATAGACTTTACTGGTTTAACATTCCTAATCCAAGGTCTGAAATACAAGTACTAAATACACATGAAAAATTTGCATGATCAAAAGTGAGTATATAACAAGATCTTATCACATGGAAATGTATTTGTATGTGCCTATGTAAAAATTCTGCTTGATGCTTCTGTGTGGTAGGCATGACTAAGCTTTGCTGCATTATTCAAATTCACATTCCTATATCATAGGAAGAATAGTTTTAGTAACAAGAATTTTTTTATTGTGAAAAATTACAATAACCTTTGTGTTTAGCTTTTGACAGATGTCATTCAGAAATGAGTAAATTTAAAATGGGTTTGTGGAATATCATATAGATTGATCTATTAACATCACTATAGTTTATAGACTGTTAAAAAGTCTGTTAACTGGGGTGCCCTTGAATATGAGAATGAAGCACATGTAGACACTATTGAGCAAGCTGATCTTTGCTTTCTAAGGACTCTAGTAAGCATTCTGAACTAGTGATTTTTCTGTTAATCTCCACGTGCAATGAGACATTATCTTTTGGGATTGTGTGTACATGCACATACACAGTGCTCGAAAGCTAAGAATTGCTATTGTTGGAGATGAAGCCCACTTTTGTCTGTACCTGTTTGCTTCCTGTTCCTTTCCCTCAGTACTGTGGTTGGTTGGTTGGTTTGCTGAGGAGTCTGGCAGCGTTCTTGTTTGGTATTTGAGCCTTGGTTTATGAGCATGAAAAGCAAGGGTCACAGCTTGAAATAGCTATCTCCTTATTGTATTTCCTTAGAGTTCATTCTCTTTATTTTCTTTCAGTGATTCTCAACAACAGAGTCTTAGACCTAGATCTTAAGGGCATTCTTACGACCGTTATTTCTGCTCCAATTACTTCTATTGTATAAAGCCTTTATTGTGGGTCTCTAACATTTAAAATGTATTTTTAACTAGGCCTGGTGGGGGCTGCGGCAAGCCTAGGATACATAAACAAGACCCTGTCACAAACAAACAAACAAACAAACAAAGCAAGCAATGTCTTTTTTAGATTGTTGTATTTTCTGTATGTGTTTTGCCTGCATGTATGTAAGTGTGTTACATGTTTGCCAGGTGCTGCAGAGGACAGACGAAGCTGTTGGATCCCTGAAACTGGAGTTAAGGACAATGTTACTTGCTATGTGGGTGGTGGGAACTGAACTGTAGCCCTCTGGAAGAGTAGCTAGTGCTCTTAACTGCTGAGCCATCTATCCTGAAACTGGAGTTATGGACAGATGTTACTTGCTATGTGGGTGGTGGGAACTGAACTGTAGCCCTCTGGAAGAGTAGCTAGTGCTCTTAACTGCTGAGCCATCTATCCAGCCTAACTTTTCCTCAAGATTCCCAAGACTCTCTTGCCCCAATAATATAGTAGTACATTTGATTTTCTTTAGCAAGTAAAACATACCAGCCAATTTGCCCCCAGTTATTCTATAATTATTTTCGGCACTTTTCATTTAGTTCCGTTTCCTTTATACCCTGTCTTTACCAGTAAGTCTAAGCATTTTTAAATGATTATTTACCTTGTTAATTATTAAAAGTAAATTTTTGGTCCTTTTAATTAATGTATAACTTAATTGTAACTTTTGCCCTTATAATGTTCCTATTCTGTTCAGAAGTTATACTTTCTTGTTCCCCAAAAATAGAATGCTTGGAATTAGAAAAAGGTTTTGATATGCTTTCTTCCTCCATTTTTTTTTCTAATACCTTGGCAAAGGCATATGTGCATCTCCTCGAGTAGGAAGGCAGTTAGTTGCTGTTACTTTTTAGTATTCACTTGAGGAATAAAGTATGATAAAGCTTTTAGTAATTGTTAGTGACAAGGATTAGAATGAGTATAGGTTTTACCCAGTGACCATATTAGCAGGTGCCTGGAAAACTGTTCTAACTTGATATTTACAGAGTTAAGACTTTAAAGCACTTTTTATTAATATATAATTCTCATATCACAAACCTCACCTTTTAAAAGTTTGCTGGTTGTGATTTTAATATGTTCGCAAAATTGTTAAACGGTTGCTACCAATCTGATTCCAGTAGATTTTATATTTTGCTCTTTTTTTTTTTTTTTAGAAGAATTTGATTCTGGTTTCCTTTTTTTAGTTTAAATTTTATTTTAAAAATTCTTTCTTTATTATTTTTAGTTTATATGTATAGAGTGTACCTGTGTCCTGCAATGCCCATAGAGATCAGACTAGGATGTCAGATAGCCTGGAACTGGAGTTCCAAACAATTGTTAGCCTCCATGTGGGTGCTGAGAATCAAACCTGGGTCTTCTGCAAGAGCGGCCAGTACTTTTAACCACTGAGCCATCTCTCCAGGCCCTCCCTTTACCTTTTCCTGGGCATTTTACCCAGGACCTTATGCATGCACTTTGCCAGAGTCATATCTCTAGCCCCTTTTGCCCATTTCCTTTTTCTTTTGAGACAGGGTCTCTGTAGCCCTAGCTGGCCTGGAATTCATTATGTAGACCAGGTTGGCCTCCATCTCACAGAGATTTGCCTGCCTTTGCTTCCTGAGTGCTGGGATTAAAAGGTGACCATGCTGGGCCCTGTTTCTATGTAATTAATTTTTCTTGAGTTAAAACATTTATAGTTAATAGTGATATATCATCAACTTTAAATGATTGGTTTGTGGGTCTATCATAGTACATGTAATTAGCTTTATTTCCAGTGTCTGATGTCAGATTTTATTTCATACATAGTTACTAACTTGTGAATTTTAAATACCTTGCCACTAAAGAAATACCACAGGTAAAAACCAGGCAGTTCTCTGCTTGCTCTGCCTTTGTTCTTACTACATACTATGTGTATATGTACATATTTATATATTCATATTTGCAGTGCTGGGATTGAACCAAAGGCCTTGCCCATGATAGCAAAAACTGTAACAATAAACTACAGCCTCAACCCATTATACATTTTTGATGCTTGTTTATTTTGGCTTCTGTATTTATTTCATACCCTTGTACATATACTTTCTATAAAATGAATATAAAGAACCTTTTGTAATGATATTACAGTGTACACAAGCTGCGTGCACTTTGTGATTTGAGGGGGATAAAATCAGAATTACTATGGTATAAAGAAATAATTACTGTAAAGAAATAAAACCCTAATTAATATATTTCAAAAGCTGTTTGTTGAATACCTGTGCTGTTCCAAACATTGTTCAAGTACTTGGGATGTATTGGTGAAGAAAATTTAGTTTTTATTTTTAAATTTCTTATTTTTAAGAAATCTGTGGGAAAGATGTGGTGGCATGCTCCTATAATTCCAGCACTGAGAGGATTGAAGCAGGAGGGATGGCATGTGGATAGCCAGCCTTAGCTACATCACCAGACCCTGTCTCACCAAACATCAGGAGATAAATGACAATTAATAGCTTTTAATTTCTGCCTTAGAGCTTACCTTCTCTTCCTGTGCACAGGTGGATAAAGAATAAATAGAAAGTAAGAAAGTTATATAAAGCAATAGAAATGATACATACTCTTGGAATTGAGAGCTGTTCAAGAAGACTTAAGGATGTGTTTACCAGTGTCTGGGGAAAAGGAAAAGAGAAGAGAGAATTGAGTTAGTAGGAGCTAGTGGAAAAAGTAATGTCAGGTTTATTGTTATTGATGATGTCATTACTGTTTTAAAGATATAACACAAAGTTGATGGAAATAACATTATGCTAATGAGACTGCATGCTGTCAGAGAAGTGAATACTAGAAAGAGCAAAAGGTGGAAGCACCATGTAGGTCAGATCTGGAGGCGCGTTCAAAACAGTCCCATCAGGATTATTTGAGAGTGGAACCGAAAAGTTTGATATGTGAGGTGGGTAGGGGTTTCATCTGGAACAGGACTTCCTTTCCACTTTTTTGGTTTGTTACCCTTTTTTACACAAGAAATTTTTTTGTCACCTTTGATATATAGATAAATAATATGGAAATGCAAGTCAAACATTTATAGAACATCATAAATTTATTTTAAAACAGTTCTTTGGAATACATATACTTTTACCATTTATTAAAGTTGAAAACAAATTTTGATAATAGTAGATGTGCTTGTTTATTTTAACATAAGAAACCTTATATTTGAAAGTTTTTAAAAATTATTTACTATTTTACTATTATTTATCTGTGTGTTTTTCCTGCATGTATGTAAGCATACCACATGTGTCCAGTGCCCACAGAGGCTAAGAGATGGTGTCAGACATCCTGGAACTGGAGTTATGGATGGTTGTTAGCCATCATGTGGGTGCTTGGAATCGAACTGGGGTCCTTGGGAAGAACAGCAAGTTTTCTTAACCACTTAGCCATCTTTCCAGTCTCTTAGTCAAATATTTTGATAGAATGGACATGGTGAATCTTCGGTGTTTTTCAGAGCTGATTGGTACCCCAATTTTATAATCCTCCATGCTGAGAATGTCACTTCACATGACCATGTTGTACAAAATGGTGCTGGGAATTGAACTCGGGTCTTCAGTAAGAGCAGTGGGTACCGTCTCTTCAGCCCAAGTCAGAACTTTTATGAGGATGTATGTAGCTTCATTAGCCAAAAAAAGCCCAGTTTTTTTTTTCTATATTTCATAGTATATTGTATTGTATTGTATTTATTTCTTCTGAGTGTATGTAAGTTCACCTGTGTGTGCAGTGCCTGTGGAAGCTAGAAGATTGGGCATTGAGTCCCTTATAAATGGAGTTAAGGATTTGTGTTTAGTTGCCATGTGGGTGCTGGGAATCAAACCTGGGTTTTCTGCAAGAACAACCAGTTCTCCTGGCTGAGCCATCTCTTCAGCCCCTTATTTTTTATTTTGAGACAAGGTCTTGTTCTGTAGCCCAGGCTAACCTTGAATCTGCTATCATCTTTCCTGTCTCAGCCAACTGCTGGGATTGCACTTTGAGCAACAGTGCCTGACTTGTTTTATGGATTTTGATTCTGTTATCTCCTGTCTTATTTACCTTGTCATTGCTGTGGTAAAATACCCTGAAAAGACAACTTAAGGGAGAAAGAGTTTAACTCATAGTTAAACAGTCTTATTGTGGTGGGAAAATCAAGGCTGCAGGAGCTTGAGGCAAGCTGGTCATGCTGCATCCCCAGTAAAGTACAGAGAGCAACAAACATGCATGCTAGTACTCAGCTTGCTTTCTTGACTTCATGCAGTTTAGAATCTACCATGCTGTGGTTTGGTCCTGCCTATAGTTGAGATGGGTCTTCCAACATTAGTTAATGTAATCAAGATAATTCTTACCTGGCATGCTTCAAGGCCCATCTCTCATATTGTCCTGGATTCTATCAAGTTGAGAATTAATGCTAGCCGTCATATCCCTGAAGTTGTGACTCTAGATTGCTAGTGATAATGACATAAAAGGAATCCATAAAAACATAGCTGAATGTACTTCAAAATAGCAGCAGTTATACAATTGTTTGGTTATATTCTGCACTCATTTGACCTTGCAGAAATAGAAAGAAACAAAGCATACTAAGCTTGTGATCTGCTGTTGCTTCTCAGACTGTGTTCCCACATGTAAGTCATAGTACTGCTCATAGAAAGGTGTTAGGTTCTTATATTCCCTGCCATCTGCTTTCTCATTTACACATTGCTTTTACTTAGTAATAGTCTTGGAAGTCCTCCTCCTCCTCCTCCTCCTCCTCCTCCTCCTCCTCCTCCTCCTCCTCCTCCTCCTCCTCCTCCCCCCCTCCTCCCCCTCCCCCTCCCCCTCCCCCTCCTCTTCCCCCTTCCTTTCTTCTTTCTTCTTCTTCTCCCCCTCCCCTTTTTAATGTGCCTGAATATATTGCCTGCATGTATATACGTGTGCGTGTGGCACATAGTGCTGGTGGAGGTCAGAAGAACTGTCAGATGCCCTGGAACTGGAGTTCCAGACAGTTGTTAGCTACCACATGGGTTCTGGGGACTGAACCTAGATCCTCTGCAAGAATAGCCAGTGCTTTTAACCCCTGAGCCATCTCTCTAGCCCCAGAAAACAAATTTATTTGACAGATCTTTGAAATAAGGTAGTGATATTCTGCCTCCCATTCTAATGTTTAATGGGATTATGATGATTATTATGATTGCTCATTTTTATTTATATGTGATATATAAATATTAAGAGATTGTCATCTTTTTGGAAGAATTTCCAAGACAAATTCAAAATGGCCACGTTCCAATTGTCCAAATAGATAAATCAACATTTAAAATTTGTTGTTGTTGTTTGACTTTGATAGTGGGATTGAACACAAGCCTCACATATGATGAGGATTTGTTCTACCATTGAGCCACACCCAGTTCTCAGTTATTTCTATATTCCTTTTTTGTTATTTTAAAATCATATGTATATGTGATTTTGTGCATGGGTGTGTATATGGGTGCAGGTACCCTTAGAGGCTAGAAGGGGGTGTTGAATCCCTTAAAGTAATCTATTAGTTTACATTGTTTTGATTGATGAACTTGTTCCTTACTCTCTCAAAAGCATGTTCAATCTTACAGATAATTTAAACTAACCGTCATACTGTATTTTACATAAAAAATGTACATTTCAGTTTATATCATGTCTCCACTGCTTCTGGCATTTGAGCCATTAGTTTGAGAAATCTTTCTAATTGATTGTCAATTGATTTCCCTGTACCCAGACTCAAAATAAAGTACCCTTGTTTGTTTTCTGTGTCTCTTCCTCTTCATATAGGTTTACTTTTTACTGTCTTCTAATGTCAGGGAAATAGTACCCAAGTTTAGATGCTTCCTATGTTTTCTGATAAGTAGCATCTTTCTTACTCAGTAAATCTAGTCCAATACTCTGTTGCTGTAAGGCATTTTAAAACATGGTACCAAAAAAAAAAAGTGTTTTGAGTATGCCTAGTTTATCTAATATTAAGATAGCAGTGATCATCCTTTTTTGATTGTCTCCTGCTCTCCTCTAACTTGCAGTTAATAAAGGTCTGCCTTCTCTTTTTCAAAGCCAGCTTAATACTGGGGATTCAAGACGACGATGACCTTCTGAACTCTGCAGTGTATGCTGAGATGTGTAGTGTGAGGTGTCAGCATTTCTGAGGCTCTGGGGGCTGGCTATTCCTGTTCTGATTTTTCCCCCCCTTAATCTTTGTTTCTTTTCTTTTGGGACAAGTCTTGCTGCATATTTTAACCTAGCCTCAAACTAAAGATCCTCCTTGCCTCAGCCTTTTGACTGTTGGAATTATAATCCTACACTACTGAGCCTGGCTTTGCCTTTAATTTTCAGAATAATAAACCCAAAACATTTTTAGGGGTGTGATGTACTTTTCTCTAAAGTTAGGCTTGATGTTACTCTTTAAAATTTAGAGAACTATGGAAACTGGAGAGGTAAGCTCAGTGGTTAAGAGCCCTGGCTGCTCTTGCAGAGGACCCCAGTTGATTCCCAGCACCCACATGGCAGTTAACAAGCATCCTTAACTCCAGCTCCAGGGTATCAAACACCTTCTTCTGACATCCTTAGGCATTGCATGACATGGATGCACTTACATATTTAAATACAGGCAGTACATTCATATACATAAAATAAAATAGAGAACTAAATGGAATTTAAATTAGTTGTTGTATAGCTTTTAGGGAATGTGACAGAAATTCTGAAACAACCTGTATTCGCTATTGGTATATTTATTCTTTATGAAGGTAAATGGGAATGTCTTACTCTTTTCTCTCCCTAGACCAGAAGAAGAGTCTTCATCATCCTCCAGTGATGAAGATGAGGATGATAGGAAACAGACTGACCAACTCCTAGGCAAAGTTGTTTGTGTAGATTACCTTAGTTTGGATAAAAAGAAAGCACTGTGGTTTCCAGCATTGGTGAGTATTTGAGTATAAAAAACTAACTTTTATTTGGTTTTTATTTTTTAAGACAAGGTTCATGTAGCCCAGTCTGGCCTCAAACTTTCCATGTAATTAATTAACCTAGCTTTGGAGTCTTGATCATCCCACTTCCATCTTGCAAGTACTGGGATTATAGTTGTGTACTACCTCACCTACTGTAAGGAGTTTAGTTTTTTAATCAGGTAAGTTTATGAAGGAGACAGTGGATTCTTTAGTGTTTTTAATAGGTACAAAATAGAGGAAAGTCTCAAGCATCATTAAATCAACAATGATTACTTCCACAATGACCTTTAAATACAAAGGAAGTTTGAGGACATTTAAAAACGGTAGTCTTGAGCATCTTAGAAGCTAGATATTTTGGGTGGAAAATTCATAATGCAAAATTAAAGAACTCTTAAGTCCATCATGAACTCTAGAATGTGAAGAGCAGATTTCCTCAGAATTGATACTAATTTTCTTCTTAATAGGACAGGACATTTGTTCCCTTAATTTTAATCTTTCCCTTTAGATATGGTCTGCATAAACATAACTACAGTTGTATGTGAATCCTAGAGGACTAATTTATCCATAATAAATTCTTGTATCTATGTATTTACTAATGTTTTCAAGTTTGCAATCTGTAGATCCCAGATTGAACACAGGGATTTCTGTTGCTTTCTCACATTGCTTTTCTGTGTTTCTGAGCCAAGTATACAATGCTTAATCATTCCTTCTTGTTTGTGTTCCATGTATCTCCTACTGTATTAGCAAATGACAGAAAGTTCTGAGCTTTATCTCATTTTTTTTGAAAAGTTCTGAGCTTTATCTCATTGTTTTTGAAAATCAGTAGCCTCTTTAGCAATTTGGAAGGGCCTTATATAGAGGAGTATTTCTTTGACTTTCACAAAGAGAACACATACTTATTCACAAACTTAACTTCCTTTTAACTAATCTTTTGGTAGACAACAAAATAGATTGTAATTCATAAAGCAAATGCACAGTCCACTAATAATGTATTACATTTCATACTTTAATGAAGATTCGCAGTAAGAATTTCTTTCTAAATAGGAAGGAATTGGATAAGTCATTGAAAGTCTTAAATTTCTAACAAGACTACAGTGAATAATCACTATCTCTTCATAATTATCTTGAAATCTAAAATTTCATGTATCTGAATTTTAATAGCCTCTTATCGTTTTTTTCTGAAGCCCATTATATTGTTTGTCTCAAGTACATATCTTAGTTGTAGACCTTTTACTGAAGAGCCATTGTTTAAACCAAAGGATATATTGCAGATCCATTCTCTCACTTAAGATATTGAGAGGCAAAATGGATTCCCTGTGCTTTGTTTTGATTAGCTAAACTAAAGTTTCTTTGTAATCTCACTCCTTTACTACTAGTAATGAACCAGAGTCCCCTTCTGATGGCATCAAGTAAAGTTTTTGTGTTCTCATAGATATCTACTTTGTTAAATAGGGCAGTTTTCATTTTCCAAGTTGTGTTCAAAATAACCCCTCGAGGAATTACCTTCTAAGTAAAGTTCAGGTTTTCTGTTCTCCTGTTATTTCAATTTTCGGATGAGAATTTGTGAATCTTTATTCTCATCTTATTTTCCTGTTTACTGACTACCACTTACAGAGACTTGGAAGCAGGATGAAAATAATCTTTTCTGGGGCTGACAAGATGGTTCAGCAGGTAAAGGTTTAGCTTGTGCCCAAGCCTGGATAAGTCCTGGAACTCATGGTAGAAGGAGAGAACAGATTCCTGCAAGTTGTTCTCCCACTTGAGCAGCATCAGCTCCCCAAAAGACCAAGTCAATAAATGTAAAAATATATATGAGGATTAATAAGAAATAAAGGGAAATATTTTCATTAAAAATATATTGTCCTAAATTCATAAAATGCACTTGTGTAAAAAATAAGGCATTGTGTCCACAAGAGTTTCTATGTGGACACTCTTGTATATTTGTGGCTTTGATTAGCTAAACTAAAGAATCATTTCTCAAACTAGAAAGAAAGAACACATTATGAGTAGAAGCACCTTTCTTTTATATGGGTTTTCTGCACATGGTATTCAGTGAGCATATTTTCATTATTTATCCAGATCCACTGCTTAGTTCAGTATTTGGCACAAAGTAAAGTTTCCAATAAATGTCAGTTCTTGTAATGAGAAATAATGAGGGTAGTTATTTCTTTTATTAAATATTAATATCTTGTGATGCTTTTGTACCTCTGCCTGTACGAATTTATGCATCCAGCATTTACTGGAGCTTGTTCTGTAAAAGTATGGTCTTTACCTGTTGTGGGTATTGAGTGACCTTTCTCATCCATGCCCATTTTTAGCTAAACAGTAGTAAATAGAAGAATAGCGTGGTGTGGTGCTACATACATGTAGTCCCATACTCAGGAGGCCAAGACAGGAGGATTTGAAGTTCCTAGACAGCCTGGGCTACATTATTATTCTCTTCCCAAAAAAAGACTTTATAGCTTGTGTCAATGAGTAAGCTAGAAATTTAAGTTTCATTTCTTTATTCCTAAAACACTTATATTCTGGACCGCACAGATAGTTCAGCAGTTAAGAGCATTGACTGCTCTTGCAAGTGACTGGAGTTCAATTCCCAGCATTCACCTGGAGGCTAACAACCGCCCATAACTCTAGTTCCAAGGAATCTGATGCCTTCTTCTGACCTTTGTGGACATTGCATGACACGGTGTACTTATGTACACGCAGGCAGTACACGCATACATATAAAAATAATAAAATATTTTGTAAAAAGTACTTAGATTCTTTGTAAGATTTTTAAAAATTGTGTGTGGGTGTGGGTATATGTGCTTGTTAGTATGGGTTTGGGCATGTGTGTTGGGGAGGGGTAGTGGAAGCCAGAAGTTGGCATCAAATGTAATCACTCTACACCTTAGTTTTCGAGGTAGGGTCCCTCACTGAACCTAAAGCTCATGGATTAGGCTTAGCTAGCTGGCCAGTGAGAATCAGGGATCCTCTTACTGCCCCTCCTCCCAACACTGGGTTTCTAGGCTGCCTATACCTTGCTTTTTACATGGGTGCTAGGGATCCTAACTGGGGCCTTCATGCTTGCATTGCGAGCACTTTATCCCCTGACTTATCTTTCCAAGTTAAGAATTTCTTTGGCAATCAATATATCTTTTAGCTTAAAATTTAGTTTAAAGTTTAGTTAATGTGTGTGTCTATGTCTGTATGCCATGTATGTGTAGGTTCTTCTGGAGGCCAAAGAAGGCACTGGTTCTCTCCTAACACCATATAGGTTCTCTATAGAGATTGAACCCAAATATCGTTTCCTATTGAGTCATCTTGTCAGACATAAAATGATTTCTTGAAAGGCAAATTTTTATGACATATTCTTGTATGAGCCCATTATGTAAAACTTTTAGTTTTTATCCAAGAATTAACATACAGTATACAAAGCGCTGATAATTTGGGACTCTTGTCCTTTTTGCCAAAGTGCAGCTTTGTATCCTTTATATTTCTGTTTATAATTTGCTTGCTCCCAGCCAGATGATAGTACTTCTGTTTTCTTCACTGTGCCTGGACCAAGACCACCTTGGGTCATCCAGGGAGACCTGTGTGGGCCTAAGCTTACTGTTCTATGAAGAGTTGGTTTTATCTATTTTTCAAAAAGTATTTAAATAGTAGGTACTTAAATAACTGTAAGTGTGCTTTCAGTAATAATTAAAAATTTTTTTTAAGGTGGTTTGTCCTGATTGTAGTGATGAGATTGCTGTGAAAAAAGACAATATTCTTGTTCGATCTTTCAAAGATGGCAAATTGTAAGTATTATTCATGTGATTTGAAAAATTTGTTTAATATATGCCATAATTTCCAAATTAGGATGATAAATGATGAATAAGTTATTTTCCTTGAATGTATACTTTTTTTTTTTTTGAAAGGAAATGTGTCAACCACTTTTCACATTCACTTTTAAGTGTAGGGGCCTCATAGCTTGTCTTTTCTGTGGTAGCCTCAGCACTGCTTTAGTATATATGATGGTCATTTAGTATGGCAAATTTGATATGTTTGGTGGTCCTAGCATGTTATTGACACAAACTTTATTTCTCTAGGGTTAGTTGATTTATTATTTATGTGTGAGTATTATGGTTCATGTGTGGAGATCAGTGAACAACTTGTGGAAGTATGTTCTGTCCTTCCACCATGTTGGTTCTGGGGATAGAACTCAGGTTGTCAGATTTGGCAGCAAGCACCTTTAACCACTGAGCCATCTTCATGGCCCTAGAGTTTATTCTTGATTTCTTAATACTTTATAGTTTTTTTCCGTAAGTCTGCCAGTTATAAGAAGATCCATTGACTAATATTTGACTTTTACAGTCACTTCAGTATTTAAATGAGTTATTATAGATGCGTGCTAAATACTAAGAAAGCGGCTTCCCACATTAAACATTTTTAGAGCTGAGTTCTGAATTTTGGTTTTAATTTAAGAAGTAAATAAGGTGGCTGCCTCAGTTGTTAAGAACACTTACTGCTTTTCCAGAGACCCTGGGTTTAGTTGTCAGCACCCACATGGTGACTTGCACTGTTCCCTAACTCCACTTCCAGGTGGTTCTCAAGCCCTGTTCTGACTTCCACAGGCATTGCACCCACGTGATACACTTACATATACGCAGGAAAAACACTCATGGACAGAATAAAAATAAGTAAAATTAAAAGAGCTGGATATGGTAGCACACAGCTTTAGTACCAGCACTTGAGAAGTGGAAGCAGGTGGATCTCTGCAGGATCAAGACCAGCTTGGTATACATAGCAAGTTCCAGGATAGCTGTCTTAAGACCCTGTCTAAAAAAAAAAGGAAGAAGTATAAATATTGCTGTGTGTGTGGTGATGGATGTCTTTAATTCCAGGAATTTTTTTTGTTTGTTTGTTTTTGTTTTTGTCTTTTTGAGATAGGGTCTCCCTGTAGCTGGCCTTAACTCACAGAGCTCTACCTGCCTCTGCCTCCTGAGTGCTGGGAGTAAGGCATGCACCATCGCACCTGGCTAATTCCAGGCCTTTTAATCCCAGGACCTCTCTTTCCCTCCTTCCCTTTTCTCCAGCCTATTTGTGAACTTAAGGGCTCAGTAAGCTTTCATTGTTAGCCATCTGCAGCTAGTACTACAGATGCATGCCATCATTCCCAGCTGAAGCCAGGTATTTTCCATTGAGCCTTATCAGGTACTGGTTCCTTAAATAGGCCACCATTTTTTTTTTTTTAAGATTTAATGATTAGGTTTTCAGTTTCTGTAAAAGTAAAATTTGAAAATAGTCTATCAGACCAAAATTGAAATAATCAGAGAAATTTTAATACTGAATTTGAGTACTTGCTTTATATTAAGAAATTATATTTTGGGTTGGAGAGATAGGAAGATGTTAGTCAAAGGGTGTCTTGCCAGTATCATGTTTCAGTATCTAATGAAAAACATAGCAATTACAGTTCCTTATACCATATCATATACTTGATGTTTGATGAGACAATATATCTTAAATATTCTCACCTACTCCTAAAAAGGTAACTATGTAAAGTAATTGATGTGTTAAGTTGATTGTGATAATCATTTCCTTTAATATATATCAAATTATCACATTGTGTGCTTTTGATGTATACAATTTTATTTGTCAGTTATAACTGCATACAACTAGACAAAAGATCTGTATACTTAATATTTAGATATTTGTTAATGGTATGTTTGTATTGAAGAGTGTTAAAGATTCATAATGAAATATGACTTAAATTATGTATTGTCTGGAATGTATTTCAAAGTAATCCACTTGAAGAGGGATGAGGAGGTGTACAGAGCTGTACATGAAGCAGTGACTGAGTTCTTACTGCTGCAATGTGGTTGATGGATATGTGAGACTTTATTACACAGTTTTTACATACTTTTGTTTGTGCTTGAAACTTCTAAAACAAACAGTTTTAAAGAGACAGGAGGCTGAAACTGTATCTGAAATGGCTTTTGGGTTTTGAGGGGAGGTTAGTATTAACCAAATACACAGAAACTGAATTTTGATTCATTAGTTTGAATATTTTATTATCTTTATTTTATGTGAGTGTATTATCTGCACATATGTTGTGCAGTGACCTTGGAGGTCAGAAGAGGACATTGGGACTAGACTTACGGACAGTTGTTAGCTGTCATATGGGTGTTGCAGGTCCTCTGCAAGATCAGCCAGTGCTGGTTACTGCTGAGCCGTCCTTCCAGCCCCGGTTCATTAGTTTAAATTAGGAAGTTTAAATTAGTGGTGTTTATGATTGACCCTGTCTTAGATTGCATATTACCCTCTTAGGGTTGAGGAATTCCATAAAAGGCATAACTGCAACTTAGAAATTTCTTTGTAAGCTAGAATAGTTTTTTTTTTAATTGTTGAGCACCTCCCCTCCCCCAAATCCTCAAAACCAGAAAGAATATTTATATTATGAACAGGCATATTTTCATCTTTATCTTTAATTAATTCCTTATGATTATCACAGAATAAATAGCAAGATTTACTATTGACTTATTTCTCACTGGAGCTATGAATTCTGTCATTCAATCATGCTGATGTATCATTGTATTCCTGGGAAGAGTTTTCAGTATGCATTTTTAGGGAGAATGTTTAGTGTTGGAAACACCTTGATGATTATGGAACATCTCTTTTTCTTGTTCTGGAATTCCAATCCAGGTATAAAACAACCTCAAGACAAGATTCTTACCTCCCATAGATGTAATATGATATGGGATTTGCAACCTTGTGTGTAGTTATTTTTATTGGTGGGTTCGTGTCTCATTTTTATAGTGTTTGTGATTGGTGATTTAATTGCTTATTTTCTCACCTTCATAATTGAATAATATAGCACTTCAGTTCCAAGAAAAGATGTCCATGAAATTACTAGTGACACTGCACCAAAGCCTGATGCTGTATTAAAGCAAGGTAAGAGAACAATCTTGAAAATTTTAAACTAATTTTAAAATCACTTAATTGTCTTAATATTTAATTTCAAAAAATTTTAATTTTATTATAGTTGCATTTTGTTCCAACTGATTTATGCTTTGAAAACTCACAGTCTTTTGTTATTTACATTGTCTTTTTTAATATAAGCTTATAATTTTGGATAATAATCTGTAACAGTGGGAAAAAACTATATTACCAGCTATTTCAATAATGTGAATTTTGCTTGGTAAATATTAGTTTAAAGGGAAGGCAGAAATGGAAAGAATCAAAGTAATTTTGATTTGCTATCTCCTGCTTATAAATGTATATTACTAACCCAAAGGGGTATTTGACTGAGAAGTAATGCTATATAATTGCCTTTGTTAGTTGGTTTTGGGTATTGTAAATTACTGGTTTTTATTTTTCCTTATCCATCAAATCTGATAACATTTTAGGTAGACTACCTCAAAATCATTGCAAATTTATGGTTTGTAGTTTATTTC
Source organism: Eospalax fontanierii (assembly GCA_035773235.1). Lineage (NCBI taxonomy): Eukaryota > Metazoa > Chordata > Mammalia > Rodentia > Spalacidae > Eospalax > Eospalax fontanierii. Next base: position 4,564,431 of record CM069524.1, on the reverse strand, counting down.
CATGTACTATAAAAAGAGCAATTATTTGTATATCTAATTTTACTTTGAGAGTTTCAATTTAGACATGAAGAGAAAATTTCTATTCAGTTTTTAGAGTTATACCTGATACAGTACTTTTAGTACCGTTAGATAAAACATTAAAATCATTACTTTTGTTAAAATTGTGTTTTATATACAAATTAAATTCTGTTTAAGATCTGGGCATGGTGGTACATGAATTTAATTCCAGCATTATGGGAGGCAGAGGCATGTGGATCTCTGTGAGTTCCAGGTCAGCTGTGACTATAGGGAGACCCTGTCTCAACCAGAACCCCCCCCCCCCAAAAAAAAACACAACTGTTTAAAAGAAGAAAATTGTTCATTTCCTCCTATATTTGTTTGAATCTAAAGTACCTGCAGGTGGTAGCCATAGGTTTTCTATCTATAAAGAGGTACCCAGTGCCTGTGAATTCCTGTGAATGGATAGGATTAAATGAATTGCTTCATGTAAAAGTGCTTAAAACAGAGTCAAGAACACAGCAAACGATTAGTGAATATTAGTGCAGTTAACACAATTTTTATTTCTTTATCTTATTTAACATGTCAAGTAATTAATTTGTCCTAGTCTCTCCAGTTCATTCATTTTACCATCTCTTTCTAGCTTTTGATCAGGCACTTGAGTTTCACAAAAGTAGAACAATTCCTGCTAACTGGAAGACCGAGTTGAAAGAAGATAGCTCCAGCAGTGAGGCGGAAGAGGAGGAGGAAGAGGAGGAGGATGAGAAAGAGAAGGAGGATAATAGCAGTGAGGAAGAGGTACATGAGCCACCCCGATTCCTTTAAACAGCAGATCATGCTTTGCTGCTAGAAATCTGCATCATTGCATTTTATTGTATCATCAAAGTGTTAGCTTCCAATATGAAGACAGAAATGTCGTCTTAGGGAATTCAGAATATTCCAAATCATACAGTCCTCTGGTGTAGGGTTGCCTCTTGATTTTGCTGTGCTCCTAGCTTTATAAGATGACTACAGAAGTTCCCATCTAGTACTTAACATACTTTATACCATCACGCACTCAGCATAGCTATGAGATGTATACATCTTCATAATTACCATAGCACCGAGAAAAAAAATCCAGAATAGCTTCCATCTGGTATTAAAGAAAAATTCACAGTAAAATAAAGATTAGCATCTGTTGATTCATAGAATCTAGAGTAATTTCCTCTAATGCTACACACGGGCTATTTCTATGAATTTATTTGAAGTTAAAGTTTTAGATTTTATTGTGACTGACTTCAGGTCTGAGGGGGAAGATATTCTAACAGTACTGAAAAACTTCACAAAAATTACCAAGTAAGTGGTGTGTAAATAATAACAGCTGCAATTTTGACTGTGAAGTGAATTGTTTTCAGATGTGTTCAGAAAATCAAGGTAATTTCCTAGCAGCATGTAGTATTTTCATTTATAGAATTCTACCATTTAAGTACAGTAAACAGTTAATGAAATAAGATTGTTTTGGAAGTTATGTTTTCGAGTAGAGTAATCTGTGTCAGTAGAAAGAATAAAAACTTGTTTTCTCCAGGTCTGTTTATTTGAAGTGGTAAAATGAGCTCTGGGGTTGAACTAATGGTAGAGTGCTTGCCTAGCATGCTGGAGGCCTAGGTTCCATTCCAGTTTTGAAACAGTAACAAAACAATGAAAAGTTAAAATAACCAATGCCTTGCTTAAAACCTCAATAGTTGACGTTTTCTCAATGTAAAAGTCAAGCTGTAGGTATAAAGCCTCCTTGTGTTTCTGCCTTGCCTCTTATGTCTCTTCTCCCTATGTATCCTTCTGAACTTTGTGCTGTAGCAGCATCACATTACATGGGTAGCTTCTCACCTTTTCATGGAGCAGCAGTCTGCCTCTTCCTTCCTCCCTGTCTGCCTCCCTCCTTTATCCTATTGTATGGAGTTGGGGTTGGGGGACTGCCTGCATACTTCGGGTTAATTTCCATTTCTATAAATACCCTGAGCCATCACCTCCCTCCTTAGGAAACTATTCCCTTGTTTTTTTCCTTATATATTTTTTCACTTATTCATATACTTGCTTATATGTATAATGTGTACATGTTTCTCTGCACACACAGACTGACTTAGATTTATTGCCTGTTTTCTCTCAGTAATTTAAGCTCCTCAAAGGCAGGAAGTTCATTTTCATTGTAGTGTCTGTCGATCATGGTGTATAATCCATAGTACATGATCAGTAAATACTAGCTACTAAACATTTTGTTGCTTGGATTTGCATTTAACAGGTATATTTATAAAAACAAATATGTAGGGGGAAAAAAGCAAATTTGACCTCCATAAGCATTTTGTTAAATACAAACTTACATATTTGTACAATAGAAATAAATTTGAAGATTTAAGTCTAATAGTGTACCCTGGGGATATTTAGGGTAATGTCTGATAAAATGTATTTCTCTAAATATATGTCTGATTCTCTTACAAAACTCAACATATATATAGGCTGTTTAAATTGAGAAATACAGTTTACCACAAGCAAGGTAGTGGTTATCAATTATTCTTTATCCAGGTAGCAACCTGATAGTTTATCAGTAAGTCTATTTTTTAATGGTTACCTTCCTTTGCTTCAGCAGTGTTTAAAATAAAAGGGCAAATTCCATTAGAACAATGGGAATAGGCATATGGTTTTCCAAATTTAAAATATATTTAATTTTATTTAGAGTATCAATTGAATCTCCTATTACTTTTAGAACTCAGTGTTTCAGCCAGAGTAACTGTCAAGCTTTGCTTCTGTGTTTTGAATCATTTCCTTGCAGTCACTCCTGATCATGCTCTGTCATAGCAGGCTCCATAGCCTTTTCTTTTATTTGATTCAGCACCTACCATAGTGCCTACACTTACAGGTGCTTATTAAATGCTTGTTGAATGGATGAAAATCATTGAATTGGTGAGTTCCTCAATCTTACCTACTACCCTGCTCCTTGCAGGTTGCTTCAGGACCAGCTCCCTACTGCCACAGCCCTTGGCCACAGCAGCAAGAAGCTAGTCCCTCCCTTGTAATTGATAAATCGGGGAACTATTTTATTACTTGAAGATTTCCCTAAGTCTGAATCTTCAGGTATTGTAGATCAAGTTTGTTCCCCACTTCACTGATTATATAAGCTTGAAGTACTTATACAGTGGGGCTGCATATAATGAAGGATACTTACAGCTAATGGAACCCATGTTGACTGGGTTTCTTGAGCAATTGTGGAGTCAGCTTTGATGTTAAACTCTTGCCCTATTTTAGTATAAGTGAGAATAGGTGTTCTTGAGCCTGTGACCCTGATTTAAAGAATAGATCTCTTGTAACAGAAGTTCAGCAGTCTTATTAGTGTCTTGTGTACAAATTTACATTTGGAGTTCTATTAAGATATTTTTTAGGCTATATTCTTCTGTAGACTGTAAAATGTGTGAACAGTTGATTTTGAGCAGCTTAGCATTACAAAATATTTTGTAAACCGCCTTTGTCATATTTACATCAGAATTAGCTTTTGCTGTTGGCAGGAAATCTTGCTTGCATTGTTAAAATTCTGAACTGAGGAAAATAATATCTGTTCTTCTGTGATTAAAATTAGGAAGAAATAGAACCATTTCCAGAAGAAAGGGAGAACTTTCTTCAACAGCTGTATAAATTTATGGAAGACAGAGGTTAGTGTTTTACCTTTATTCATCCTTAAAATTGTGTTTAATGAGATTTTAAAAGTAATAACCTAGCTCTTTATGTCACTGGCAAATTGTGGTTGTGCTTTTGACTACTGATAGTAAACACCTTTTCTTGTTCCTGTCTTATGGTAAAGGGAGTGAAGAATTTAGCAGTGTTTTCATAGATACTACTTGTATCATGTTCTGTCAATTTGCCAACTCTATGTGGCATATAGACAACTGTCAGCGGGGACCAACAGTGATAGTACTGCCTAATTAACATGTATGCACGGGCCTGCCTTCACTAAAAATTCTCCAAAATCAGCTTGATTTACCCAAGTGGTGTGTATGTATGATAGAGACAGGAAGATCATGCTTTTCTGGCCATTTGAGTCTTCTTATGACCCAGAAATATATATAGACCAAGAGTATTAAACCATGAGAGCCAAAAATAATTGTAAGGTGGGTGTGATGGTACATGTCTTAGTCCCAGCACCAGGGAGGTTGGTGCAGGAGGGCCATGAATTTGAGGTTATCCTGGGCCACATGATAGGCTTTCCGCCACAACAAAAGGAATCTAAAAAAGAAAAGGGAAAAAAATGTGACAGTCTCCAGGTGAGTTGTGGCAGCTTCCTGAATTTGTTTAATGTTATAAAAGAAATGCAAGGACTAGGGCTGGGGATGTGGCTTAGTCAATAGCATTCTTGCCCAACATGAAGGAAGTTATAAATTGAGGTCCCAGCACCACATAAACCAGGAGTGGTGGTGTTACATGCTTATAATCCCAGCTCTCTCCCCAGTGAAGGCATAGCAAGTTTGAGGCTTGTCTGGGCTACACGAGACCTTCCATTAACCTAGTCCCCCTCTTTCAAAAAAAAAGAGGAGTGGCAAGGACTGAAAATTGGCCTAATGGTAATTTTAGCTTTGTTAGTAGGCTTAGGCACAAGGCACAAGGCTCAAGGCCAACCTAGGCAACTTTATGAGACATTTTTCAAAACAAAAACTAAAAAGAGGACTGGAAAGATGACTTAGTTGGCAAAGTGCTTGCCAGGCAAACTTGAGAACATGAATTCAATCCCCAGGACCCATGTTAAAAAAAGCCAAGTATAGCAACCTATCCCTGGAGTTGTGTTACCTGGGAGGCAGAAATAAAGACAAAGCATCATAAAAATAACTTATGCCAGGTGTGATGGCACATGCCTTTAATCTCAACACTCAGGAAACAGAGGCTGTCGAATCTCTGTGGTTTCAGGCCAGCTGTGGCTACAGGGTGACCCTGTCTCAAGAAGGCTAAAACATTAAAAAATGAAAAATAAGACTCGTTGTGAAGCAGTTGCCCATCATTTATCTCAGTATTTTCTTTAGTTTAACCCAGCTTTGTTCTCTTAGCTTTTGAAAAATGTGTTTTGTTGGCATTTTGTTGTGCTTTAGTTGGTATTCTCTGTATTACCAGAGAGCAGGAGGAAGAAGTGACATCAGAGACTTAGATGGTGATATGGACCTAGATAAGAAAGGATCCCCCCTCCCACGTGTGTGTGTGTGAGTGTGTGTGTATGTTAATCGTTGGTATTATGTGAGTTTTTTATATTAAAAGTTAACATGGTACTAATATATTTTGTTTCTTAATAGGTACACCTATTAACAAACGACCTGTTCTTGGGTATCGAAATTTGAATCTTTTTAAGTTATTCAGACTTGTACACAAGCTTGGGGGCTTTGATAATGTAAGTGTTATAATCAGAAGTAAAACATTGTTTTTATGTAATAGGCTTTCTTGGGTATCTGCCTTCTCTGAAATTATTTCCTATTAATGAAATTATAAGAATGTAAGGAAAAGATGATGAGACAAATACAGTTTAGAATCATAGGGCTAGCTTTGCTGAATTTCTGGTACTTAAATTTAGGTAAGATTACTTTTTAAGTGAGTTTCTCAAACTTTGATGAGACTTAGGCCTATCTGAGACACCATACAGCCATAGCTGAAGAAATACTTTGATTCTGTCTCTCTCTTTTTTAAACTAAGAATGTCTGTTGAAGACTTTAATCTCAGTGCTCAGGAGACAACCAGGAGGATCTCTGTGAGTTCAAGGCCAGCTGAGGCTACAAGGAGACCTCATCTCATAACAGATAAAAAAGAAAAAAAAAGCTTGTTGAACTGATCTGAGGGAGTAATTTTAATGTTGCTGTGACGTTTGCTTCATGCAACCAAGAATTTGCTGTAGATTAAAATGCTTCATTGAGTTCATAGAGCAGCTTTGATTGCTTGCAAGTTTTATAGGAATGTTTTCTCTCTGTTAGAAATAACTGTTGCCTTAGAAACTTAAATGCCTTTATGTCTGCCATAACTGAATTTATTTAAAAGACTAATAGCCCAATATTTCAATATTTAGACTTTTCTGATGTTTGTTAGAATACTAACACTTTTATTTTTTATTTTTAAACCAAATATAAATTTATCAAGTTGGTATTTTTCATGCCTTTGAGTCTAGAACCAATGAATGTAAGCATATCATATTTGTTACATCTATAAAAATGTTACCACCTTCCTTCCTACCTTTTGATTTGGAAACCCTTATTTCCCTGTATCCATCAGATTGAAAGTGGAGCTGTCTGGAAGCAAGTCTATCAAGACCTTGGAATCCCTGTCTTAAATTCAGCTGCAGGATACAATGTTAAATGTGCTTATAAAAAGTAAGTTCCTGTTCTGGGTGTAGCTATCCTCAACATTTACCTAGAAAACAGCATGTAATTTACCATTTAATTGAAGCTTATTTAGAAGAAACCAGATAACCTTACTAAATAGTCTGTAATAACATTTTCTAGAATATTAAATCTAAAGAGAATATTTAATGCCACAAGAATTTGTAAAAAATAAATTTATTTTCTTTGGCAGAATGTTCTATTTGGGTTGAAAAAATGAGAGGAAGCTGGGCATAATGGCCCACATTTGTAATCCCAGAATTATAGCTAGGCTTGGTGGTGCCCATCTTTAACACCAATACTTTAAAGGCAGAGAAAGACAGATCTCTGTGAGTTCAAGGGCTTTTTGGTCTATGTAGTGAATCCTAGGCCTATATATAGTTAGATTCAATAAAAGATTGGGGGACAACTAATTAGAATGTTTATATAACGTAAGCAAAAGAAATGAATGTACATTTTGAAAACACTTTTTTGGGTCTGGAGAGATGGGTTAGTGGTTAAGAACACTGACTGCTCTTACAGAGGACCTGAATTTGATTCTCAGTACCACATGGTGGCTAACAACTGTCTGTAACTCCAGTTCCAGGGGAAACCGACACCTTCTTCTGACTCTGCGAGCTTTGCAAGACTTGAGTACACTTACATACATGAAGGCAATACATTCATAAAAAAAAATTTTTTTTAAAGCAGCCGTATATTTTAAAAAATAATAAAGTTAAAAGCAACTTTGCAACTCGTGCAGGGAAATACATACTTACAATCCCAGCAGGAGGGTGGCTTGCAAAAGCATGAAAGGAGCCTGGCATGGTGGTGCAGGTCTTTAGCCACTGCACTCAAGGATGCAGAGAGGCAGGTGGATCTCTAAGATCCAGGCCAGATGGGGCTACAGGAAGACCTTGTCTAAAAACAAAGAAAAAGAAAGAAAAACCTAAAAGAAAATTCAGTTCTGTCACATTCTTACCAAATGTGTTTTCTCTTCATGTTTCCAGATACTTATATGGTTTTGAGGAATACTGTAGGTCAGCTAATATTGAATTTCAGATGGCATTGCCAGAGAAAGTTCTTAACAAGCCATGTAAAGATTGTGAAAATAAAGAAATAAAAGTTAAGGAAGAAAATGAAACAGAGATCAAAGAAACAAATATTGAAGAAGATAAGAACATGGTACTGAAAGAGGAAAAGCCTACTGAGGATGAAGTTGAAAGAAAGGAAAATATTAAGCCCGCTCTGGTAATCTGATATTCTTGATTGTCATTTCTTGTCTTTGGTATATTTTCTATATCCTTTGAAAAGTTCCCAGAGTTAATTATTAATTTATTGTGCTATTTTTGTATGTCATTGTACCTTATCATAATTCAGGGCTGTTTGTTAGTTTTGAAGCGCTAAGAGTTATACACAGGTCCCCATGGTCTCCCACTGAGCTACATTCCCAGCCCTCAGATGCTTCTTTTGAATAATTTTGGTCATAGTAACTATTCAAACTGATTATTAGCTACTTATATATAGTGTTTTAAGACTTGATGGAATTTATTCAATAATTTGATGACTATGAATAATAAATGCTATATCAGTATTGATTGGTACTTCTTGTTGCTGATGGTTACGATCATAAATTGAAGTTGAAATTTTTTACTGTTGTTGGCTTAGTTCTTCTGATCTTTCCTAGGGAGGAAAAAGGAGTTTATTAGAATCTATTCCTGCTCAGTCTGATCAAGAAAAAGAAGCTAACATTAACAAACAAGAAGAAAAGGAAACTCTGGAAGATAAAGACCGTGACACAACTAGGGCAGACAAGTCCCTTAGCATAGAGGCAGAAGCTGAAGATGAGCAAGCAAAATCTGGGTAAGACACCTGCTTTGGCTATCACGTGTTTGGATGTATTCTTGCCATGTGTTGTTCCGTTCTGTTTGAATCTAAATTTGATTGACGACAAAGCATAGAAGTAATAGTTGCATGTAAGAAAATAAGATCGTTTCTTTCAGAGACCCCATTAATGTGAATTAGGTGAACAAGATCATTATTTTTGATCTATTCTCACTCTCATCATGGAAATTTGTGCAGTTTGGGGGGAAGGAAAGGGACTGTTTACTGTGTTAGGTCTGCTGGGTGACCAAACAGTATGATCTTGGGAAGATGCTCCCAGTATTGTGCAGTGGGCTAGCTGTCAAGCACAAGCAGGAGTTGTGTGTATATCTTAGGAAGGAAGTATGATTGCTTTGTGCCAAATGTGATAAGGAGCACTTACATGATTGGCTGCTTCAGAACCATGAGATAACAATTGATTTTGCACTGCTAGTGGGTTCTCCCTTTCATAGGTAATCTTTGAGATTTAATTTTATCTTTGAAATTTAAAAACAAATACTTTGCTCTAGTAGTTTATTTAATAATGACAGCCAATTTTTAAAAATCATTTTGGTGTTTTTCTTAAATTTGGCAATAACCTACAAATAGGAATGGAAAAGCAAAACCAGTCAGTCCGTCCATGTAGGTAGAGGAAATGTTTATCATAATTTGTTACAGTCTGTGTGTGTATGTCCATATTTGAAGTATACCTTACCTGCTGTTCGAGATAAACAGCTTAAGAAACTTAGAAAAGATTTGAATTTATGCCTGAAATCTGTTGATCAATTAGGTTTCTGAATTTTGGTGGCATTAAACATGGAAGAAAAAAAACATAACAAAAAGAAAGGGTTTATTATGTTGCAGCAAGGCTTAGAGGAGTGTAGTGAAGGTGTGTGTCGACTGGTCTTTGTTACCTTTCTGTTTATGTAAGAGTGAATTTGGCGTTCTCTTCCTGGAGACTGTTTCTACCAATGAGAAAAATCAAGATTCAGCTTTCAACCTACAATCTGAAAAACTGCAAATGTTTCTTGGGCATCTGCTGTTTGCAAGGCACTTTGCTATAGTTATTTTTTCCTTTATTAGTAACAAGTTTTTAGTTTGGTACTTTATTCATTAACATATATTATGGTTTTATAAATCCTTTAACTTTTCAGTTATATGTATTTTTTGTGAACTGTGAATATTTATGGAGTACAGTTATAGCCCTTTACTTTGATGTGTGGCCAACCTTGGTCATGTCAGAGTATAGTATGGCCTAGGTGCATGGAAAGCTGACTTATCTAGGTTTGTATGTCATGTCAGACTATTGTACTGCCTATGCACATGGAAAGCTGGACTTTCTAGGTTTGTGTGTGTGTCTGTACAGATTTTGCATACTGACACATTTTTAAGAACATGTCCCTTTTGTTAAGTGATATATGACTGTATTCATAATACAAACCCAAATTTTCTTTTTGTGAGTACCCAGATTTGATCTTCTTTAAATGCATGAAGAAATGACTATACTTTAAAAATACAACCATGTTGCCTAACTACAGTTATGTTCTGAAATATTAGGTGATTTTATTGTTTGGAACAAACTAAAATGCCCGTGACATCACTAGGTAGTATGATTATATGACATCACTTATATGTGTGGTATGTTGTTTACTGAAATGTCAGCATGGCTGAACCACGCCCTTCTGTGGTTTGACTGTACCTCTTTTGCATCACTGTCTTTGTATCAGTAATCACTATGATAACTGAGATGGCTGCTCAGTGACTGACCGGTGGCTGGTATAGACATCCTTAACAAAAGATGGTCTGTCATGTTCCTTGCAGGACTGTGGCAGTGTGAACAGAACACTGGTAGAGCACACAACTTAAGACTTATGGGTTGAAGCTAGCTGTGGTGGTGCACACCTGTAATCCCAGCACTTGGGAGGAAGAGGCAGGCTGATCTCTGTGAGACTGAGATAAGCCTGGTCTACAGAGTGAGTTCCAGGCTAACTGGGTAAATTAGTTATTTCTCTGTTGCTGTGATAGAAACACTGATCAAGGGAACTTATAAAAAGAAAAGTTTATTTAGCTTACATTATAATTCCAAAGAGGCAAGAATCCATTATGGTGGTGAGGCTTGGCAGAAGAGTAACGATAGTAGATGCAATAGCTAAGCAGTCACATCCTCAAGCCGGGCACAGGAAGCAGAGCATGACTGGAGAACTAGCAAGGCTTGACAACTCCCTAAGCCCACCCCCAGTGACATACTTCCTCCAGCATGGCCACACCTTCTAAGACTTCCCAAAACAGTGCCACCAACTGGGTACAAAATGTCCCGATACTTAGAGCCTATGGGGGGCATCCTCATTCAAACGATCACATGGGGCTACAAGGTGACCCTGTCAAACAAACAAACAAAATATATTTATGAATGGATTTTTTTTCCCCTTGCTATTGATGGTAGATAGCAGAAACTGAGGAAAGCAAAACCACAGATAAAGATGGACTACTGTAACTGATTTATTAGTTTTATCATTTAAGCACAGACAGAATATTTACAATTATAAAAAATACATAGATAGTACATGGGATATGAGTGTTCGTTAGTATATGAACTTCTCCAAATTGTCCACAACTAAGAATGTCATAACGCCATAGTCAAGTATGGGAGATTAAAAAGGTTAATATGGTGCTATAGAGATAGCTTGGTGGTTAAGAATACTGGCTACTTCTTTCAGAAGACTGGGGTTCATTTCCCAACACCCACATGGTCTAGTTCCAGAGCATTCAGTGCCCTCTTTTGGCTTCTTGAGTTTTGTACTCATGGGTGTACTTACACACATGCAAACAAAACACTCATGTATATAAAATAAAAACAAAACAAAGTTAAAAACATGTCTGGTACTTGCATTAGTGCTTGGTCTTTAATAGGTACTTGATACACTGTAGGTTTTTTGCTTTTTTTCTTTTACCATAAATAGAGTAGTAATATCAAATTGGGAAAAGCCAGCATTTCATTGTTACTTCATATGAAAAATTAATTTTGACATAGCTTGTTTCCCAAAATGTTCTCCAGAAGATAAGTAATTTAAGAGCTGGCAGTTTGACTCCATGGGTAAAGCATCTGCCTCACAGTCTTGACTTCCTGAGGCAGGTCCCCAAAACCCACAGCAGAAGAGAATCAGCTCCCAAAAGTTGCTCTTTGTCCTACATTGTTGTCCTGTGACACAAGTGCACCTGTACTCATGCTCTGCCCCCTCCCCAACACACATGATCATTTTTAAAAGATATGTGTGTATGCATGTAATATATGTCTCTGGTTATTTTTTAATGTGTGTTGGTACAGTTGATGGTTTCAGAAAATGCCTTTCCTAGTATTCTATTTTTCTACCAGTCTTAGCACATTAGTTACCTTGATTTGATTTGCCTATAACTCCGTCAAAAATAATATTGTTTTCTTTCACTAATTTCCAGTGTTTATGCTGTGTGGTTCAGTGTATCGTTTAAATAAATTTTATTTAGTTTGTGTCTGAGGTTGACATTAAGTGCAAATTTATAAATTTTTATAGATTTCTTTTTTAATTTACAGTTTTATTCCAGCTTAAATAAAACTGTGCCCTAAACCATTTACAGTAATAACCATATGTCTTGTATTGTTGGCATTTACCTGCTGTACTCAGTGTGTTATTGATGTAAGATAGTTTAGTGTGTTCACTGTGTGAGTCTCTCGCCTTCTTTGTACCACGGTTCGTAAGTGCAAGACAGATCTCTTATTATGGCCACAAGAATCACTTTTCTTTCTGATGTTCAAGCTGACAGTCTTGAAACTTGAATAAGTACTGTTCTTTCAAAGAAATCTCTTAGCTGTTTCAAAATACTACATAAGCAGAACATTTATATTTTTAAGATTATTCTTAATAGTCAATTATTTATAATGCCATTTCTGGTGATTTCTTAGTTATCTTGGCTTTTTAAAATTATTTCTTAATTATAGAAATATTTGCTAAAGAACAATATTGCTAAATTTCAGATAAAAACTGTTGTTATTTAGGCTTAGATCTTTAAACACTTACTGTCTTGACTACAGTTATTTACTTGTTTGTTTTGGGTTTTTGAGACAGGGTCTTGGTAGTAGGTCTTCATCTAGAGATCTTCTCCTGATCACTGGGATTATAGGCTTGAGCCACCATTCCTATTTTGCAGTCAAAGTCTTCACAGTAGGAATAATTCTTGAGAATCTTATAGTCTTTATGTTTAGACAAAGTTGATACATTTGGTACTTTTGTGAACTTACTTTTCATTCCAGTCTATTGATTGTCCCTCCCTGCCCTTACAAGGTGGGTGGAGATTGACAAAAACTTTATGGAGCACCTTGTGTCATTGTTTATTTTTATTACCTCTGTAATTATATAATTAGGAATGATGGCCAAAGTACATTATCACCAAAAAGATTCCATAAATGAATGTAAAACTGGAATTGTCAGTGAAGGAAAGCATGCATATAATAAATACTATATGTTAACTTCTCCTGTTTTTATCCATTAATTTTATTTTATTTATTTTCTGCTGATGTTCAAACTCAGGGCTTTGTGAATTGCTGTGCTAGCCAAGTGTTCTTCTATTGAGCCACATCCCCAACCTATACCCATAGATTTCAATAATAATTGCCCAGCTGTCTTTTGGTTCTGTTTTCTGGTTATTTACACATTTTTCAGCTGTGAAATAATAGTTCTGAGAAAGAGAGTAGATAAAGACCACCTAATATAGTATTGCATTTTATTTTGAAATTTCTTTTGTATACATCTAGTGAATGGAAAAATTGGTTACTGAAGATTTCCCCCAACCTATTTAAAGATATCCATTTAAGGATAATATAAAAAGTACATGAATCTGGCATGGTGATGAATCAGCACCCTGGAGACTTAGGCAGTAGGATTACAAGTTCAAGGCTAGTCAGTCATATAAAATGAGACTTTGTTTCAAAATTGCAACTGAAGAAGAGGAGTTAAAAATGCTCAGTTTCAGAAGATGTGCCAAAGCCAGATGATGAAATAGTTGTGGGCTACTCCTAAAGAATTTGTTCTTTAGTTTTCTATGTTTGGAATTGGCTCTCATTTGACTATTTCTTAGAAAAATTAAAAATGAAGAGAATCAGTTGTAGAAATTTTTCAGTAAATGCTTGGTGGTAAAGAGCAGAAATTATGATACTTAAAAAGGTAGGGAAATAAACTGGATGTGCTATTTTGACTGTGGAAAATCTTTGAAAGTTCAAATGATACAGCATTTGAAAATGTGCTTGGAACATGTTTTGACTTTATTGTGTCGCCATCTGCTAGCATGGAATGAAATGATCAATTTTCATTTTAAACATCATTAGACTGGAATGCTTGTTTTAAAAATAATTTTTAGTTAGAAAATGACAATAAATAGTGGTTTCTTTTTTTTTTTCTCTTCAGTTGAGATGCAAAACATTGCCATAATAAAACTTGAGAAAATTGTTAGTCAGCGTCACTAGTTTCTTGCTTTACAGCACAACTTCTTTTCTTCCGACCATTACAAATTTTCTTTTCTTTCTCATTTCTTGTAGCCCAGGCTGGCCTCTGAATTCAACACTGATCCTCTGCCTCTGTCTCCTAAGGACTGGGTTACTGTACTGGAACATTTCTTTTAATGGATTTATTTTTGACTCTTCATTTTCCTCTTAATGTCTCTTTCTATAACTTACAATCTCATACAGATTTTAGTTTTGAATGTTAAATTGAAACTCACAGAGCATTTTGTACACTTGGAACCTGCTATTCCTGGAGCAATCACAGCCACTTTATCAGTATGTGTGGTTTGGAACTGAAAAGCATATGAAGTAACTTTTATTAACTACAATTTTTTAAACCTTTCAAGAGATGAAACGAATAAAGAAGAAGATGAAGATGATGAAGAAATAGAAGAGGAGGAGGAGGAGGAGGAAGAGGAAGAGGATGAAGATGACGATGACAACAATGAGGAAGAGGAGTTTGAATGCTATCCACCAGGCATGAAAGTCCAAGTGCGGTATGGACGAGGGAAAAATCAAAAAATGTATGAAGCTAGTATAAAAGATTCTGATGTCGAAGGTGGAGAGGTCCTTTACTTGGTGCATTACTGCGGATGGAATGTGAGGTAACTTGAGTTTCAGCTAGTGATTATTACCTAAAAACACTTCTAAAATACTTTTTCTATTTTAAAACTTACATAGCGAATTATAGACTTACTAGTATTCTAATTGAAACCACCGTAACATATTAAAAATACAAAGCCTTCAACATGTAACTGCCTCACTTAGTGACATCCTACTTCATGTTTCTGGCTCTTTTCAGACATCTTTAGTGTGTGGAAATCAGGTCTAGTAATCTAAATCAAATACGGCCTGATTAATAAAAATATACACTGGAATGAAATGATCAAAAAGTCCCATCAGGAACAGGGATTTAGCTTCTTGACTTTATAATACCATATCAGGTTATCTGCTTTCTCCATTTTAAACCACACTGCCTCTTCTGTGTGCTTATCTTAGGTCATCATATTCTTCTTCAGTAGATAAGGATTTAAAAAGGTGAGGTTTCTTTTTCTTTTGTTGTTGTTTGTCTTTTTGAGACAGAATCTCCCTATAGCCCCAACTGACCTAAATCTACACTGTCTAGACCATATTAACCTGGATCTCACAGAGATCTGCCTACCTCTACCTCCCATGTGCTGGGATTAAAGGTGTATACCACCATGCCTGGCTGGGGTTTCTTAAGAAACATCATTATTCCAAAAAGGCTTTAATCTCATTATCATCTGGTACATTACAGCCTTGTTATAAGACTCAGGAATTTGTTTCTATCTTTGAAAGTGTAGTTGAAAATATATACATACAACTCTGCTGGCTACAGTAGAATGGACTTTATGACTGCCACTGAGCTAGAGAACTGAAAGACAAAGCTGAGATTTGGATTTAGGTTGTGTCCAATGACTTGAGCTTTTGATAAGTTTTTCTTTGGTTTTGCTTTATCCAAAGAAATGATCTTTTAACAATAACTGCATTCATTTTGAAATATTTAGTATTTCATATGAAATTATATGAAATCTAGCCTGTGATAGAATCATAGCCTTGAAAAATGAATCATAGACGTTTCCACTAGTGGTTTTTATGGAGGTAGTGCCTCATCTTTTCAAGTAAAAACACGGTTTTCGTGTTTTACAAGTAAATTTATTCTTGGGGTTGGAGGTATGGCATAGTGGTAGAGCACTCATTGGGCATCATGAGTCCCCCTCATTTCAGTCCCTTACATCACTGCACAAATATAGATGCAGTATTTCAATGGTCTGGGAGTTTTTAACAAAACATTTCAATTTTTTTATTTCTTAGAAGAACACTTTTTGTTGTTCTGTAGTAACAGTAGGAAGCTCTGGAAATATGATCTGATCTAATTGCCTTTCTAATTTTGAGACAAGTAGAACTTTGGTCTTTTATGCTAGGAAGAAAACAACAACTTAAGTCAGGAAGATGAGTATTCAAAGACTCATTCTTTATATTTTTAGCCAATAAGATTGACAAAGATGTGGATTTGAAGAGTGTCCATTCCATAGCTGTCCTGAAGGCTTGTAGCACATCAATCCTGGCTGTATTTTGCCCTTGTAGCTGTTGACTCTGCTGTCTTTATTCATGGGAATCTTCCCATTGAAGGGCTGTTTGTGACTACATTTGAAAGAAAATACTTAAGACCTCAGATTATCCTAGGGGGAATATTTTATCCATTCTTTTAGTTTTTGATTAATTTTGATCTTACTAAGCTATCTTATTAAATAGAAATGTTAAGGGAGTTTGACTCCTGCTTAGAGTGCAAATGTAAATAGAGAATATAGTGACTGAAAGTTAGGATGAAACTGTCCTGACTTAATAATTTAAGTACTGCCCACAAGGCAGAATAACAGCCACACTCTTTTAGCTGTCCTTTCAGTTCTTCATTCCAATTACTTGTCTGACTTAGAAACACAAGCAGTTTTTCTTCTTGACTTTTACCAGATGTTTGGCATTTTGTGACCAATGGATAGAATTGGCCATTCTGCAGTTTTCACAACAACCAAGACTTGGTTCTTTTTTATTATTTGGCTCCCTGATTTAGAGACATAAGAATTAGGGGATGAAATTATTTCACAGTTAAAATACAACTTCTTATAAAACCAATAAGAGCCTTACAACTTTCTGTTTATGAAAAAAGATTGAATAAAGGAAAGTATAATTTTGTGAGTGGGTTTTACAAGGTATAAAGACCATCCAATATTTTAGTTTTGAAATTGATAGAAAGATTTTTAAGTTGAGGCATTCAGATTTGTAATGACACAGGAAGGACTGCAAGACCTCATTCAGCAAGACGTGCTTGTGCTGTTAAGAAGGATGTCATCTGTTTCTGACCTCAAGCAGTTGTATGCTAAGAACTTTCCAAAGAAGAACGTTTCAGCTTGATGAAGACCCCTGGAGTGGATCTCTGCACTCCAACATCATAGAGGACGTGGCTGCACTTCAGCACAGTAAACAGTCTTATTTTATTTAGTGAGCATGTCAGTGTCCCTGTTTCTCTCTGCTGTAATTAATAGGAATTGGTCTTGGGGCTGGAGAGACGGCTCAGCGGTTAAGAGCACTGACTACTCTTGCAGAGGACCTGATTTGGTTTTCAATACTCTAATGGCGGCTAACAACCTTCTACAAATCCAGTTCTAGGAGAACCAACGCCCTCGTCTGTCCTCCGCAGTCATTGCACACATAGGTGTACTTACATGCATACAGGCAAAACATTGAAACACATAAAATATACTCTAGTTTATATGCGTGTTATTACTATTTAACAAATGTGAAGTTAGAAATGAATTCTGTGCATGGAGGTTCATGTTAAAGTGACTTTTTCTTCAGTCCCAGTCATTCATGGGGAGAATGTTTAAAGATATCGTGTGGAGCTCTGTACATGTGAATTTATTTAACTTTATCTAAAATTTTTCCTGAAAATATGACTTTCTAAGAAAATAAGAACATCTGCTTTAAAAATTTTTTATTGTTGATTTTGTAGTCTTTTATTCTGAAATATTCCATAAAATTCATTTTACCCCCTTTCACAGTTGTAAACATGAATTTTACAAAGGTTATATTTATATTAATATTCAAGAAACTTTTTTTTTCTATCACAGTGAAGTATAAAGAGTATTTTACTTGAATTTACTTCAAGTAAATTTGAAACTCTTGAGCCCAAACCACAAACGGTTTAATACTACTAATGAATTTTTTCTGATATTGTGACCCTGTATGAAACTACTGTCCAATGCTATATAGAATGCTTGGAGTATTTTAAAATCATTATTTTGTGAATAATTTTTTAACTCTTCTGAAAGTATCATTCAATCTAGAAAAATAAGAATATATAAAAGTAGATGGCTAAAATCATTTAAAATTACAGTGTGTCTTTGAAAATATATTTCCATAAATGTTTGAAAATTTTAGTCATGGGGGCTGAGCTGCAGCTCACTAGTAGAGTAATTGTTTAGCATGCAAGAGACCAGGAATTCAAGGCCTAACACTGCCCAAAGAAATCATATTACTGTAACTGTTTTTAATAGTAGGCTCTCTGTTATATAGTCTTTAAATTTCTTCAAGTTATGTTACTTTGTTGTGGTTCTTAGTATTCCTACTGGTCTATTTCTTAGTATCTTACTGGTCCATTTCAGTATCAAGTCCTCTATGTCATGTGGTGAATTATAGAGTTGATTTGGGGAAATAAGGTTATGCATTGAAAATAACCTACCAGGAGCCATGTATAATGCTGTGCACTGAAAGTGTGAACCAAGAAGATTGTGAGTTTGGGATCAGTGTGGATTATATAGTGCAACTTTTATGTGTGTGTGTGTGTGTGTGTTTGTGTGTGTGTTTTTGTGTGTGTGTGTATGTGTATGTACACCACATGTTTGCAGTACTCTTGGAGGTCCAAAGAGGACAATGGATCATCTGGTGTTTTGGGCCACCAGATATAGGTGCTGAGAACTGATTTCAGGTTTTCTGGAAGAGCAACAAGTTCTTGTAACTGCTGAGCTATCTTTCCAGCCCCACTGGCTTGTGATTTATGTTGTATCAATATTTCTTAATGGTAAATTGATGCTGATTCATTAGTGGAATAGGACAGGGTCTTACTGTGCAGCCCTGGAACTTGCTGTGATCCTCTTACGTTTGCCTACCCAAGAGTTGTGATTACCAGTGTGTGCCAGCATGCTCAGCTAACTGTAAGACTCTTAAATACATACCAATGTGTCTATATTGGAAAATAGAGAAAACAGGACTAGAGAGATGATTCAACAATCAAGAGCACTGACTGCTTTTGCAGAGGACTTGGATTCAGTTCCCAGCACCTATACAATAGCATACAGCCGTCAGTAACTTCAGTTCCGGGTTACTTGACGCCCTCTTCTGGTCTCTGTGACCATTGTCCTTACATGGGTGCACTTACATACATGCAGGCAAAACACTTATACACATAAAATAAAAATAAACCAAAGAAAAAAAATTTGTACTTGAGTATATTGTTTTAAATAAAATGCATTACGTTTTTAAAAACAGTATATTTCTAGAAGCATTGATTCCCCCCCCCCCCCTTCTGAGGGAGGGAAAGAGAGGAATAATAAAAGTCTAGCATTAGAGGGTCCAGTCCACTTTGGAGACATAAACTTGAGTAAGTTGTAGTGGTATGCTTATATGAAGACATCTTAGTAGAACTCAGTACTTTGTACACTAACTCAACTAAAAAGTTTTTTTTTAAGACAAATTCAATCTTTCATTTTGATAACATTCAGTTGCTTTTTATCAAGCTTTATTTTGCAAATAAAAGTTAAGTATGTATTATGTGCCAAATCCTGTGGTTGGCACTGAAGGAGTTAAGAAATGGTCCCTGTTAAAAAATGTGTAGCCTAAGTAGGAAATTACTTCCTAGGGTTTGTAATTCATCTTCTACTCCCCTCACCCTCCTTTGACATCAGCTTTCCTCTTTATGGTGTGTATGTTCCTTTGGCAGTTCTGATCTCTTTTTCCAACTCCTAGCTCTTCTTCTACTTTCTTTTTGTTTGTGGTAATAGTATTCCCTAACTGAACCAGAACCCCAAACCCTCCTGCTTGATTCTTTACCTGAACATCTGATCCTAGCTGAAATAAAGCAAATGAAACACATTGCTCTTATTTTACATTATGACTGTGATCCTGAAGTGAATCCTTTCTCTTGTTTTGCCATTCACTGTTTTCTTAGAAGACTGTTTTATATGGTTTTTCATTTCTTCACTTTCTGACAACTCTTGCCTGTCCTCACTTTCTGCTGATGACTTTGATTTTTAACTTCTCTGAGAAATTGCAATGAGGAATTTCCACAGATCTGTGCCACATCTACTTTCCTGCCTACATCTGCAGTTGTGTTTTATGTTCTTACCTCTACTCGTAGGTTACAGCCATACTGCTGATGAAATGCCTTCATCTAGTAAAAGACATGGACCCATTTTCTTGATCTGTTCAAACTGTTCTCATCCACCTGTACACATGCACTTAATTCTCCCATTTCAAAGAAAAGTTGTCTTGGGAACTGGAGAGATGGCTCAGCAGTTAAGAGCACTGGCTATTCTCTTGAATAGGACCTGGGTTTGGGTCCCAGCATCCATATGGCAGCGAGCAACTATGTGTAACTCTAGTTCTCGGAGATCTGATGCTCCCTTCTGATGTCTGTGGACATTGCATGACACTGGTACACCTTTACACATGCAAGCAATGTGCTCAGATACATAAAAGTAAGAAATAAATACTTCTTAAAACACAAAGTCTTGCCAGGGCATAGTGGTACAACCCTTTAATCCTAGTATTGGGGAGGCAGAATGCAGGTGAATGAATCTCTGTGAGTTCAGAGCCAACCTGGTCTACATAGGGAGTTCAAGGCTGGAGATCTTGTCTCAAAAAGACCTAAAAACAAAACAGCATAAAACAAAAACAAAGTCTTGTCTTGAGTCTACTTGCCATTTCCATAAACTGTTTGATTGTCTTGTCTACAGAAGTTCCTGATTTTCTGTTTCTGTATAAACCCACTCTGATAAGGTTCCCCTACCCGCTGTTCAGATCCATGTCAGGGAATTCGGACAACCTGTCTTGCCTCATTAGGGGATTCTCATCCAGCTGACCATTCCTTCCATGATACCCTTTACTAAGTTCCTACCACAGCTGTTTTTCTTTTCTCTTTTCCTTTCCTGTCTTATTCAAAATAAAACAATGCTTTAATTATTTTGTGCTTTGTCTCTTATGTTTTATGCTTTCTCTTTCCTAATAATTTTGTTGTTCTTTTCATAACCACTGCAATTTGTTGCTTTCTTTTCTTGTTTTTCCAGTCCTATTATTATGATTTAATTTTTCTAAATTATTGTTCTGAGCTAAAGGAATTTTATCTCTTGGAATATAACTTCTACCCAGGACTTTGTGCCACCTCCTCCTTAGCAAATGAAGTAGACAGATTAGACTGAGGCCAAAATGAATGTCATTGGAAGTCCTCATTTCTTAGGATTGCCTTTTTCGTCTTCTTTTGTCCTGTAATTATTCAGATGCCACTTTTCAGCTTACTTTTTCTGTACCTTCTCTAGAATAACCTGCCCTTGTTTGCAGTACTTCATTGTGTGTGCCATTCATTGGGTTTAGAGTATTGATAAACCACCCAAGAGTGTTGCTCTCATGCTTTAAAATTATTACTGTAATGAAAAAAGAAAGCAAATTGCTCTGGAAAACTATCCATTTTATTTCTGGAGTGTAAAAGTAAAGGCCCATAGGATGAAATCTATTTGACAATGGGTTCTAACATAAGTATCTGTAAACTTGTAAGAGATTGACTTTTGCATTAACCACAGTTTGGGAGTACAAGTTTTGAAAATAAATATTAACTTCATGAAAAATGATTAACAACTCTGTTATTTGTTGCACTCAAGAGCCTTAGTTTTTCTTTGTACATTCAGCTCCAGCTTCTTACTAAACCTCGTTCTATCTGGTTGATTAGTTTTTATATGAAGGCAGATGTTTTTAAAACATCAGTTTGTCTGGGCACTCAGGGGGCAGCACTCAGGATCCAGGCCAGCCTGTTCTACATAATAAGTTTCAAGTAAACTGGAACTTTGTCTAAAAAAAAAAAAACCTAAAATTAAATTTAAATTTTCAAAGTCAACTTAGACATGCCCCATATAATAATTTATAGATTACTAGATACATCTGCATTTTTGCCTAAATATACAAAAGTACTGATTCCCTAAACCTATCATTTTTTTTTAAATTTTATTTTATTTTTGAGTCAGGGTCTCCCTGTATCCTCAGCTGGTCTGGAACTTTCTATGAATACCAGGTTGGCCTCCGAATTCACAAGAGATCCACCTGATTCTGCCTCCCAGTAACCTACCAAATGCAAAGTAACTTTTGGGATATTTTTAAAACTTTGTATCTACGTCACAATGTGGATTTAGTGCCACAATTATTGATTATTTGCAGTGATATCTACAACTTTAGTACATATGCTTTGATGTGTTTTTGACATTATGTGTTACCTCTGCCTAAAGGTATACTATGTTTCTATTTCCTAGAATTAAAATTAAAATTATAATAGTTTTTCTAAGAACTGTACTACTTTATTAAAATGCTTATGACAAATCTTAAATACAGGAGTTCTGTACTATTCTTATTTCTATCATTCTGCTATTCTCTTTTGTATTGGGGGATAGTGAAAAATAGGGTCCCATGTAGCCCAGGCTGGCCTTGAACTTGCTGTGGAGCTAAAGATGACCTTCTGTTTCTCTTGCCTCTGCTTCCGTATTCTAAGTTCTGATATTATACATATGAACCACCATGCCCAACTCTGCTGTTTTACTCTTATGATGAATAGCACTTCTGTCTCTTTGATGTGAATTTAATAGAGTTATACCAAGAGCAAGAGACAAAGAGTGAGGAAGGAATAGGAGAAAGGCAAGTTAGAAAAAATGTTGTCAACAGTTTTTAAAATCAGTATTTCAAAAACCAAAATTAGATGATTTTGATACTTAATGACTGATCACTTGATTTTATCTTTTTAATAATCTTTACATATATTTGAAATAGTGAGTTTTAAAGCATTGTTTCAGTTTGATTTTGTTCTGAAAGTGTTTTTAACAACATCTGTTTCCTCATGTAATGCACTTTTTAAAATAAAGGTATGACTTTGGGTATATGTTACTACATACTTACAATATTTCTTTGAAAGTTGAATTTCAGAAGACCTGTGTTGAATGTGGGTTTAGTAACCATTTTGGTTAGTAAATTTGCTGGGCTAACAGTCTGCTGTTCTTATTATTTCCAAATGAACTCTTAGGAGATTTGCTAATTCAGCCATATAAAAGTCATAAAGCTCTTTAGAAATTGTCATTTTCTCTGGTGAGAGCAAGTTTGCAGTGGTCTCTGGGTGGTTCTTTCTAGCTTTATGTCAGTATTTAAACACAGAAAAAGTTTTAAATATGATATGGCTGCTTCTGTTTTATATTGTTACTTTTAAAATACTGTTTAGCATTGTTCTCTTTATTAAATTGTGAGCCTTGTCTTTGACACTAATATTGAATTCCCAGTGCCCAGTACAGAATCTGCTCGGTAATGGGATTTTAAAAAGGAGAGACTAACTAATCTCTCCACCTCCCCCCTTTTTAGCACTACTGAGGCTCAAATCTAGAGTAAAGTACTTTACTGCTGAGCCAGAGGGCCTCCCTCCCCCACTAATGAGTCTTAATTTGTTTAATAACTTTTTTTCCCCTTTCCAGTTTCAAAATATTTGTTTTTCAACTGAAAAATATCATCTTTTTTTTCCCCTTATGTCCTACCAAGGTTAAAAAAAAATTTTTTTTTGGTCATGAAGAGGCAAGTTATTTTCTCTCAATTTCTTAAGTTAAAGGCCAGAAGGTTTACATCAATAATCTAGTGTACCTGGTTTTTCATAACTGCACTCATAAAATTTTGTTGCTGGAATTTAAAGTGGCAAAACAGTTTTGTTAGCTAACAAGTTGGGGATCACTTCTCGTTGTCTAGCTTCTTTTCTGTTAGACATGCTGGTTGATGGAAAGAGGCCTGCCGTGCTCGCTTGCAGACAAGTGTGATCATTTAGCACTGAGATGGTTTGTCTGGAGGCCTGTTTGCCCACAGCTGCTGTTAGAATTCTATTGTTTTTTTCTGCTTTGTAGGGAGTCCCCTCAAAATGGACACTTAGTGTCTTGATTCACCATGTTGTGACTGCCTCAGTCCTTGGCCCCTCCTAAAGGTCCCTTTTCTTCTGCCTTCCTTTGTTTCTGCTTCTCCTCATTAAGATCTCTCCTTCTTTTCTTATGATTCCCATTTCTAGATTCATGATCTATACCCATACCTCCAGACACTCACATATATATATACACATACACAAACTAAAATTTAGAACCTGCATTTGTGAGAAACCATGAGATATTCAAACCAACTTTTACTTCACTTGGTGTAATGAACTCTAGTGCCATCCATTTTTGTGCATGTGTCATAACTTCATTTTTAGTTATAGCTAGATAAAATTCTGTTAAGTATGTGCACCATATTTTCATTATCCATCAGTTAATAGGCATCGAGGCTGCCTCCATTTCCTAACTGAGTTGTGTAGCAGTAAACAAGTATTGTCCTATGTAATTCTTTTTTTAAATAAAAGAGCATGTAAGACAGTTTAAATCTTTGCTAGTTTTAATTATGTGTGTTGTGTGTGTCACTGTGTATAGTCAGATGTATGTAATGTCCACAGAGGCCAGGGTGTCAAATCTTCAAGGAACTAGAGTGATAGATGGTTGTAGGCTGCCAGACATGGGAACCAAACTCAGATAGTATGTATTCCTGGTTGCCGAGTCATCTCTCCAGACCTTCCGGTGTGATTCTTAAACAGGAACATGGGAGAGCCCTGTACAGGGGTGATCAGAATAGCTGAGAGGACAGGGTGCCCATGTTTGGGAGAATTTCTGGTAAAGGAACAGAAACAATTTACAACTAAAGTGTATGTTGACTTAGGTATTAATACTCCTGTTGTTTGTTTGTTAATATTGTTGATATGGCTTTCGCTCTTTCTGTGTGGCCAGGGTAGCCTCAAACTTTCCATACCCCTATTTGGCCTCCTGAGTTAGATTATAGATATATATTACTGCATCCATCTTCAGGGTTCAGTATTCTTTAAGATTATGCTTTTGGGGATGAAGAGATATCTTACTTGATAAGTATTCCAGGCAGAAATTAAAAAACATTTAATATTGTTCTATTTCTTAACTGAACACCCCCCCCCCCACACACACACACACTTTGTCACTTTCTAGTAATTTTATTTTTATGGAATTTTAAGATATTTGGCTTTCCTGTAGTCCCAGAACTTGGGAGTCAGAGGCAGGGTAATCAGGAGTTCAAGGTCATTCTCTGCTGCTACATAACAAGTTGGAGGCCAAAAACTGAACAAAAATAGTTTTTGTTTTTGTTTTTGTTTTCCATTTTCTCTTTGCACCAGTTGCCTTTTTCTGTTACTCCTAAAGTGTGTTGTATTCTCTTTTTAGCATATATTAAATACAGCACATAAAAGTCTTAAGTTTATATAGACTAAACCAGGTCACTTTTAGGTTTTTGTTGTAGCTCCGAGGTAAATTCCTTTCTGTCAGGCCTTTTTCCTTGGTCTCTGATCCCTATTGGCGTTAGGAGTTACACTAGCTCTTAGCTCTGCCTATGTAGGCACACTAGGTCACCGAAATTTTTTTATGTGTATGAATATATTGCCTGCATGTACGTAAGTGTATCTGTGTTGTGCAGTGCCCACGGAGTCAGAAGAGGGCATTAGCTTTCCTGGACTGGAGTTAAGGACAATTGTAGTGACTGTGTCGGTGTTGGGAATCAAACCTGGGTCCTCTACAAGAACAGCCAGTGCTCTTAACTACTGAGCCATCTCTCCAGCCCTCAGAACAGGTCCTACAGTTATTTCTACTTACTGTTTTGGGGAGTGTGTGTGAGACAGTGTGCATAGAGAGTCAGTTCTCTCCTATCTTCACATGGGTTCTAGAATTGAACTCAGGGGTGTCAGGCTTGCACAGCAAGTTTTGTTTTTTTTTTAAAACCTGCTGAACCATCTTGCTGGCCCTTACGACCACACTTGCTGTGTTGCCTGGGCTGGCCTTAAAGTCGTGGGCTCACTTAATCCTTTACTTTAGCCTCTCAGATAGCTAACACTACAGGTCCACACCACCAGGCCCTGATCATTCTTAAAAACTTTAATGTCTCTAGGGATAGTTAGATTGGAAGCAACTATCCTACCATTCAGCTATGGTTCATCCCTTTCTTAAGCATAATGACTTTTTTGGGGACTGCTAAAAATGGAAAAATTTTTGTGCTATAAATGCCAGGTAAATGCCACTGTAACTATGAAGTACCATACAGAAAGGAAATTCTTTGCAGTTTTTCAAAGTGCTATACTTACATGTTTGAGCCTCAAAGAATCCTGTATGGTATGCGGTCTTATTTTAGTCTGGGCCTGGTGTTGAGAATGGTTTGACCAAGGCCACCTGACTATAAGCAGGGGTACGTTAAGATGTTTCAGAGCTCCTGTGCCTCTCCCCATTCTACCTCATACTCCTTGTGGCTGCTAGCAGGTTCAACATGTGGAAGCAGATTATGCCTATGTGGAGTTGAGTTCACAGTTTCACTGTAGCCAGTAGTTTATACTATTAGTGTAACAGTCTCCTGAGGGTTATTTTAGATACTTCTGGGCCAGCTGCTGGTGCAATGACCTGTGCAATTTATTTATTTACAGTGAAGTTCTTTTCCAGATGTGGTCCCTCCCACTTTGTAACCAGGACTGGCCCAGTGCTCCCGACACTCCTCCCTTGGACTGCCAAGCAGCTGGCCTTACAAGGCTGCATCATCACATATTGCTAATTTGTTTCTTGATTTGGGGCCTTCATTTATTATCTAATAAGGAAGACATTGTCATTTTAAATCTGATTTTCAGGTTTTCATGTTGCAGAGTTGATAATATCATTGAAGACTGGTTGTAGCTCACTGGTAGAGCATTTATTTACCCAGTGTGGGCAAGGCTTTAGTTTCAATTCCCTGTACTGCCTGTAAACTGAATAAACCAACAAATACTATCGATTTTATTTTTGTAATGGATGTCAAGAAGAGAACAACTTAGTCCTCTTTTTTGTTGTTTTTTAGGAGACCAGGTCTCACTAGGTAGTACTGGCTTCTCTGTAACTTTTTATGTAGATAAAACTATCTTAGAACTCACAGAAATAAGCCTGCCTTTGCCTCCCAAATGCTGGAATGAAAGCTGTGCCCCACTACACCGTACCTGACTTATTTTAATTTTTTGTGTATGAAATATTTTCTGCATATATGTAAGTGCACCATGTGCATGTAATGCCTACAAAAATCAGAAAAGGGCACCAGATTCCCTGTAACGAGTTCTAAGTTGTTCTTAGCCACCATTTGGGTGTTGGGAACCAAACCTGGGTCCTCTACAGGAGCAGCCAGTGCTCTTAATTGAGCCATCTCTCCAGTTCCCCTGACTTAGTTCATTTTTAATTTTTTTTCCTAGCTTTTTATAAAAATAAGCTATTATTATTATTTTTTTTTTAGTGTAAGCAAATAGCTTTTTTTGTAGTCAGTAGTACCTTATATCTTAGACAATTATAGCCATTGTAAGCATCCATGAGAAGTCATCACATCTCTTTCGACACTTTAATGTCTGTCAGTGTAAGAAAGAAGCATTTATAATACAGAGAAATTGGCCAAATAATACTTTTCTAGCATTTTATGAACAGGACCCCCTTCTTCTCTCATGGGTTATTTTCTACCATAGAATGCTGCTAAACTACAGCATGCTATCCTGGTTTCTTGACAGGTCTAGAGGGGGAGAAAAAAACCCTACCCGCATCTTATTCTAGAACAAAACAGGTATCTATAAGAGATTGTGATTTCTCTTAATATATATTATTTATATTTTGTTTCAGTGTTAATGTGGTGAAATAAAGAATGAATATAGGTGATTTATGGGTTTGTTTGAGTTGAAAGCTAAGTTGACCTTGGGATAGTCATTTTGGTTTTCTCTTGGCATCTTATCACACCACCAGATTGATCTATGAGATCTCCAAGAGCTTTTCTAGTTGTAAAATGTTATGATTCCGTAAGTGAGTTTCTGTTTCAATATGGCATAATTTCTTCTGTTGTATAAGACTTGCATACTTAAATTCATTTATTTTAATTTCAGATATGATGAATGGATTAAAGCAGATAAAATAGTAAGACCTGCTGATAAAAATGTGCCAAAGATAAAACATCGGAAGAAAATAAAGGTAAGTGTTGATTTTGTTGCAAGCTGTTAAGTAGACATTTTCCTCAAATGATGCAGTTGAAAGAGAGACTGACTCTTTATTTAGTATCTTGAAACAACAAATTTATCAAATTCTAGATTGTTATAATTTTGTCATCTTGAAGAAAGGTTTTTTGTTTGTTTTGAGACAGAGTCTCCCTATAACCCTATCTGGGGCCTGGAACTCGCTATGTAGGCCAGGCTGGCCTCACACTCACAGAGATCCACCTGCCTCTGCTTCTAGAGTGCTAGGACTAAAGGTATGTACCACCAGGCCCGGGTATGGGAAAGTACTCAATAGTCTTTGAAGCCTTTTCAGTTCCAACATTGTATAAAACCCTCCAACCATTTCAACCTTTCCTATCCCTCTATTCCCCAGCTCTGCTCAGAGGCCCGAGTTTATTGTAAATAGATGTAAGATGCAGAGGAAGAGATATTGAAAGACAGAGGAAAGGTGATCCCTCTTCATGAATTTAATTTAAATGTGTTAAAATTCGTAATCATAAGGAAAGAGGCTTATGAACTTTAAATTTTAAAAAAGTTTTCTATGTGTTATTTCCTGATGTTACACATTTCTTCCTCCCTCTGTCTTATTTTTCTCTGAGAGCCACTATTATAGAGGTTCCACTCAAAGCCACTAAAAATTCTAATTGAACCTGGACTGAAGTAGCTTGTTTTAAGAATTCGCATGCATGATAGATGCTGATTTCTGAGATACAGTCACAAAGTGATAAAAATATTGGAATAACCGTCATCATTGCAGGCTGTTGGCATCCACCTACCTCCTCAGTTAGAGTTAGGCCTAGATGGCTCTGACTCAGTCAACCTTACTCTTCATCATGTATCAGAATCATCTGGAGAACTTACTAAAACTCAGGCTAGGTGGCTGGAAAGATGGGTCAGCAGTTTAGAACACTTACTGCTCTTGTAGAGGACCTGGATTTGGTTCCCAGTACCCACATGGCAAATAACAACAGTTTGTGATTCTAGTTCCAGGGGATCTGATACCTTCTCCTGGCCTCTAGGCATTGCACTCATGTGGTGCACTTATATAAGTGTAAGCAAAACATTCATACACATTATAAAGCAAAACTCAGGCTGCTTGGATCCATCCTCAGCATTTCCATTCACTGGATCTCATGTTGGTTCCAAGGGTTTGCATTTCTGCAAGTTCTCAGAAATTGGTGGACCAGAGTCCATACTTGGTGAGAAGCTCCCACCCTAATGCACTGGAGTGACTGTAGCTGTGTACTGTTCTTAGGGGAAATGTGAAAATAAACACTCAGGTTTTATAGTTTGCCTCTGTGTTATAACTTCAAAATTGTCTGTTAACTCACACTTCAAAGAGCGTGTCTAAATCATATTTTTTATAATTATCTTAAAAACAAGAAAGTTTTTATGAAATATGTTAGCCTCTAGTCATCTATTTGTAAATTGAGAGTTTGAGAAAATATTAATCTTTCATGAGATAGAAAGACTGCTACTGACCAGACCTTGCTTTCAATCATTTCTGTTGTTTCTTCTGTCAGTCTGAAAGTGTAGAACATGGCCATTCTCAACCCACACTTTACAACAAGAACATTCAGTTTTAAGACAAGAATGTTGAAATTGAGTATCTTCTTTTGTAAATAGTTTTAATTACCTGATTGCTAATTTGATCCCTACTATTAAATCATAAATATAAAACCTTCTTTCATCTCATAGTGTTTGGCAAATAACATTTCAAAAAACCTGGTTATTTTGAAGAGTTTATTTTATTTTTCTGTTACATTTTTAGTAACAGTCTATGACATGTATTTAAAATAGGATTAATATTGTTAATAATAAATTATGGCTAACATACAGTGCTTTTCCTCCCTTAATCTAGAATAAATTAGACAAAGAAAAAGACAAAGATGAAAAATACTCTCCGAAGAACTGTAAACTTCGGCGCTTGTCAAAACCCCCATTTCCATCAAGTCCGTCTCCTGAGATGGTTTCCAAACTAGATCTTGCTGATGCCAAAAACTCTGATACAGCTCATATTAAGTCCATAGAAATTACTTCCATTCTTAATGGACTTCAAGGTAAACAGAACATCTTTTTGCATGCAAGTATTTGATTTTAATTTCTTTAAATATTTAAGTTAAGCTGTGGTGTGGTGGTACATACCTGCAATTCCAGCTCTCTGCAAGCTGAGGCAGGCATTCAAAGTTCAGTACTAACCTGGATTACAAAGTAAATTTGAGGCCAGCCTGAGCACCATATGAAGATTGTTTGAAAAAACAAAAACAACCCCTCCCCCAAATTAAATTCTGTAAAAGTAGTTCATTGGTACCAGGTATATATTTGTTTGTTTTGTTTTTTTTAACCAGAATTTATTATGTTTGTTGTCACTTGAAATGAAATTGACTGTTAATTGAAGCTTGGAAATCTTTCTGTTTTTCTGTGGATTGATCCGCATCATTGTTTCAGTCTTAGACCTTTAGTGCTAGGTTTCTGTATTTGTTTTCAAGCCCTGTTCTTTATGTTGGATGTAAAGCAAAAGTTGTGTTATGTATTAAGGTTATAGAACTTTATTTTTAAAGTTGTTTGTAAAGAACATGGACCTTATCTGTTATGATCTCTGTAATGTACCATTGTGGCAAGCATGTAAGGCAGATCAAATGTCTACAAAGAAGAGCAATGAAGATGGGAAATCATGAAACCTGGCTTTGATGGTGGGGTGTTTGATCTACAAAGTCGATGAATTCTTCTTCTTAAAAATATTTTACATTGCATTGGACATGGTGTCGCATGCCTTTAATTCTAGCGCTCTGTAGGCGGAGACAGGTGGATCTCTGTGAGTTGAAGGCCAGCCTGATCTACAAAGTGAGTTCTAGGCCAGTTGGGGCTATAGGAAGACCCTGTCTCAAGAGAAAAAAAAATTCACATTGCTCATATTTTTTTTGTCCCGTATTTGAGAAGAATGTATATGAATTAATTATTCTGTAAACCCATTGCTATACAATAGTCTAAAGATTTTTGTTTGGTTGGTTTGGTTTTAAGACAGGGTCTTTAGCCCCAGCTTGCCTAGAACTCATTATGGAGACCAGGCTGCCCTCGGTCTTACAGAGGTCTACCTGCCTCTGCATCTCTTGATGCTGGCACTAAAGGTATGCAGCACCATTACCTTTTCCAAAATTGATTTTTAAGAATTTTCTAATGTCTGACATGCAGAATAGTATGTGGAAGGGTGGATGTGTGAATGTGAGTGAAAATTTTAACACTAATAATATGGGCCCTTGTGTGTTTCCACAGTAATTAGCAAGTAGTGTTTAGTTCAGACAATTTGGTGTGTCTTCTGCCAGGAGTTACTACTATTTTGACTTTATATAATCATTGGTTTCCTTTTTTTAAAGAAATGAATTATTTATGGATATACTGCTAAAGAAGATATTGTTTGGTTTAAAAAAAAAATCTGAGCATTAAACATAAGCCCGGTTTTGTGAGAAAGCTTAGTTGGAGACTCTTTTATAGGGTTCTCTGAATAGAATCTCTAGATCATATTCTGACTTCAGAGCCTGCTTTGTTGAGAACTTATAAAAGGACATAAGGGGAATTCAGTGGTAGAAGTCAAAAATCCTTGCTTACCACCACCAGATTGCCTGTTACAGTCACAGTACATGACCAGTGGTAGCAGTACATGATTCTGTATTTTCAGATTCTAGCATTGCTGTGTTTTTTTTTTATTTATTATTATTTTTTATTTTTTAGCTTTCCAAAGCAGATCAAAATGTTTCTGCTCAGTATTGCCAACTGATACAGAAAACAGCACAAAAAATATGGAAGGGAAAGCAGAAATTAGACCTGTACATAGTCAAAACAGTATATAAAAATTTTACAAAACCTACAGGGCCTTCAAAGAATGTTCATTGGCAGCAGGCAGCTTAATGATAGCCCTCATTATGCAAATAGCACTGGTCAGTTGTCGTCTTCTATACCTCGTTCACAGCAGTCCTTCCTAGGGAACATATATTTATTTGGTGGATGGGCGGATAGAAAGATCCATTATAAGGATGCTTTCCTCGGGGAGGTCAATTTTTAGGATGGATAGATGAATGGATGTTCAATTGGTAGATAGATTTATTACAAGGACTGTTTCCTGGGGGTAGTAGATTCATTTTAGGATGGTTGGATGGATGGATGCAGTGAATAGGTAGGTGGATGAGTAGAAAGATTCACGGTAAGAGTTCTTTGCCAATGCAGCCTTTGGAATTCTTTATTTTTACTGAGATTTTCTTTCACCTCATATTCTCATTGTGATGGAAACATTTTCTAGTAGTTTTAAGAACAAGTACAGGAAGAGGAAGGTAAATTTTCATAGATTTTTATGCAGTTACCTTTTTTCACTTTCAAAAGTCTTTATTTATAGCTGTGTTTTAGTGTGTTTTCTGGTGGTGTAACAGTGCTACAGCCTTGATAAAATTCATGAAGATTTCTCACAGTTTGGGGGCTTTTAGAGGTTCTGTTTGGTGAGGGCATCCTTGCTGTGTCATTACGTGGGAGGACAACACATGGCATTCATCTTTTCATGACCCCGTCACTTCTTAGAATTCGCACTTATCAGTGATGTCACACTGTCTGTTAAGTTGCCGCATCAGTTTTGGAGAGGACGTTTAAACACCTAGGGTGGAAGTTTTTCCTTCTGTGTTTGTTTGTTTGTTTGTTTGAGGCAGACATTAGTAATATTCTTACCAGCTCATCCCCCACCCCTCTTATTTTCTAGCCTCTGAAAGCTCTGCTGAAGACAGTGAGCAGGAAGATGAGGGAGGTGCTCGGGACATAGACAACAGTGGCACAGAGGAGTCTAAGGCTGATCGTTTGACCCACAGCAGAAACGAGCTTGTTTTAAAAGAAGAGCAGAATAGTCCACCTTTGCTAGAGGAAAACAAAACTCACACAGATTTGGTGTTAGCCAAAACAGTATCAAAATCTCCAGATAGGTTAAGAAAAGATGTGGAAGGAATATCAGAAGATACTGATTTTGAAGAAGAAGATGAAATTACAAAGAAGAGAAAGGATGCTAAGAAGGACACAATGGATAAATCTTTAAAGCCACAAATAAAGCGTGGTAAAAGAAGGTATTGCAATACAGAAGAGGGTTTAAAAACAGGGTCACCTGGCAAGAAGGAAGAGAGGATCAAAAGCAAAGAGTCACTTTGTGTAGAAAACAGTAGTAACAGCTCTTCAGATGAAGATGAAGAAGAAAAGTCCAAAGTGAAGATGACACCAACCAAGAAATACAATGGCTTGGAGGAAAAAAGAAAATCTCTACGGACAACTGGCTTCTATTCAGGATTTTCAGAAGTAGCAGAAAAAAGGATAAAGCTTTTAAATAACTCAGATGAACGACTTCAGAATAGTAGGGCTAAAGATCGGAAGGATGTGTGGTCAAGTATTCAGGGGCAGTGGCCTAAGAAAACACTGAAGGAGCTTTTCTCAGACTCTGACACTGAGGCTGCAGCATCCCCACCCCATCCTGCCCCAGATGAGGGGCCAGCAGAGGAGCCTCTGCAGACCGTGACAGAAGAAGAGAGTTGTTCACCCACTGTAGAGCTAGAAAAGCCACTACCAGCCAGTGTGGACAGTAAACCCATTGAAGAAAAAAACATAGAGATGAGCGACAGAAAGGTAGAATTTCCAAGCAGTGGCAGTAATTCAGTGCTCAATACCCCACCCACTACACCTGAATCGCCTTCATCAGTGACCGTAACAGAAACTAGTCAGCAGCAGTCTTCTGTCACAGTATCGGAATCCCTGGCTCCAAACCAGGAAGAGGTTCGAAGCATTAAGAGTGAAACAGACAGCACAATTGAGGTGGACAGTGTTGTGGGAGAGCTCCAAGACCTCCAGTCAGAGGGGAACAGCTCTCCAGCAGGCTTTGATGCAAGTGTGAGCTCCAGCAGTAGCAATCAGCCAGAACCAGAACACCCAGAAAAAGGTGAGGAAGAAAAAGGACTTGTCTCATGCTTTTAGGATTTCTCCTCTCAAAGTCTTAACAGTTTCAGTGTCTTATAATGTGAGGTGGTTAAGTGGTGTGCTTGTATGAACACAGTAAAAGTAGACCTAAGGAAGGTTATTTAAATGATGATAATGGAATGCTTTTGAAAGCTTTTAATGTCTTTTTCATGAACCTTCCATAACATTTCAAGTGTATTAGACTGTGTGCTAGAAATTACAGTTAGGCCCAAACTAAATCTGTTGAAAATTCATTATATACCTTGGATGATTATATGGTATGAGCCACTTAACTTTATATCTGTGACATTGTGTTTGCAAGTGTACAAGCATCTGATTTATTGATCAACCCTTCCACCCTTAACCAAATACTATACATAGAGGTTTAGAGCAACCAACGGTCCAGGCATTGCTTTCTTCCAGCAACTGTGTCAAACTGATTTATAAGTCTACTAACTTGTGTGAATTTGTGAAGGAGTTTGATGCTTTATTATATGTATAGCTTCCAAATTGAAGGACCAATGTGTATATTTATAACCTACAGTAATACTTTGATTTTCCTTGAGGTTGTTAAAAGTGGAAAATCAAATTAGTATGTTCCAGAATTCTTAGTGCTTTCTAATGGTGACACAGCTGTATTCTGCCGTCATTTTTCTTATAAATTATTTTGCTCATGTGTCTTAAATCAGTGTACTATAGGCTGACACCTGACTTTGAGACAGGTATCTTTACTGTAAAGGTAGAATCTGGAAGGTGAGTGTTTCATGTATCAGAGATTAGTGTGCCAGTTTGAGGGTTTTAGTTGATGATAAAGAGAAATAGTCTGTGCTAAACATGGTAGCATGCCCATAATTCCAATTCTTGGGAAGCTAAGGAAGGAGAATCTTGAGTTCAAAGCCAGCCTGGGCTATGTAGTGAGTTAAAAGAGTTGTAATGTCTTCTCTACTGACAGTCAGTGCTGCTTTTTTGAATATTAATTTTCATTAGGTTGTAACATGTAATTCAGTCTGGCTGGATAATTCAGCCAGTAAAGGCACTTGCCGCCAAGACTGATGACCTGAGTTTGAGCCCCAGAACCCACAAGGCAGAGCGAGCAAACCAATTCCTGAAAGTTGTCCTCTTACCTTCACTAATGGGCCATTGCACATGTGTGAATGTGCATATACATAAAATTTATTTTATTTGTTTGCTTTTTAAGTATTGGGGATGGAGAGATAACTAAGTGATTAAGAGCACTTGCTGCTTTTGCAGATGGCCAGAGTTCAGTTCCTGGCAACCATATCAGGGAGCTTACAACTGCCTATAACTCCAGCTCTGGGGGAACTGACACCATCTTCTGGCCTCTGAATACCTGTACTCACATATACATTCCCCCTCACAAACACATGCATATGATTAAAAGTATATAAGTAAATGTTCTTTTTAAAAAGGTATAGATGCGGCTACAGAGATGGCTCAGTTCAAAGCACTGGCTGCTCTTGTAGAGGACCTGGGTTAGATTGTCAGCACCCACATGCTGGATAGCAACCCTCTGTAATCCATTTCCAGGATCCAAGGTGCTCTCTTCTGACCTCTGTAGGCATTACATGACACAGGTACACCTACCTACATTCAGGCAATACACTCATACACATAAAAATAATAATGTTCTTTTTACAAAGTTTGAAACTTGAGGTCATCTGCATTATCAAATCAAAGTACTGTTTAAATTTCTTTTTAAACACGTTAAAATTTATTTTTACTTTAATGTGTATGAGACTATAGCTTGCATGTATGCAAGTGCACCCATGTTGTGCATTGACCATGGAGGATAGACGAGTTGTCGGATACCCTAGAGCTGGAGTTATGGACAGTAGTTAGCCAACATGTGGGTGCTGGGATTTCAGCCTGGGTCCTCTGTAAGAGCATTCAGTGCTTTTAACTGCTGAGCCATCTCTCCAACCCCTAGAAATAAATTCTTACACACCTGTATCATATGACCTCATTTTAATTAATTTATTAAGAATATTATAACATGGTTATGGTGATGTATGCCTGTAAATTCTAGCATTTGGGGTATGAACTAAAGGGTAAGAGTTTGAGCTAGGGGCTAGAGAGATGGTTCAGTGATGAAGAACCCTTCCAGAGGGCCTGGTTCAGTTCCCAACAACCATATCTGGTGAGTTCTAACTGCTCCCAACTCTCAAGTACCAGAGCATCTGGCTGCTTTCCATAGGCACCTGCACTTACATGCACATACAGATATATATGTTTTTTTCTTTTAAAAAAAAAAAAAAAACTAAACTAAATCTTTAAAACAAATATTAACCGAAAAAAAAAAATTGGAAGACAGTTTGGGCTACATAGAAAGTTCATGACTTTTTGGATGTATATAACAGATTACTATCTCAAAAATGAAACAAATAGGGCCTGGAGAGATGACTCAGCAGTTAAGAGCACTGGCTGCTCTTGCAGAGGACATGGGTTCAGTTCTTCACACTCACATGTTGTGGCTAACAACCAACCATCCACGGCTCTAGTTCCAGGGAATCTGATGCCCTTTTCTGGCCTCTGTGGACATTGCGCTCATGAAGACACATACATGCAGGCCAAACAGTCATATACATAAAATAAATAAGTGGTTCTTTTAAAAAAACAAACAGAAAACAAAAACTAAAGCCAGTATTGGTGGCTCATGCTCTTAATCTTGGCACTTGGGAGGCAGAGGCAGGCTGATCCCGGTGAGTTTAAGGCAAGCTGGGGCTACAGGGAGATCCAGTCTCAAAAAGACCAAAAAAAATCTAAACAAGTAAACAAAAACAAGACCAAAAACCTAGTTATGATGGTGCACTCGCCTGTATTGCCAGCAACTCAGGAGGCTAGGCAGGTGGGTTGCCACAAGTTGGAGGCCAGCTTGAGTTATATAGTACCAGGCCATCCAGAGCTACATGTATAAGAAAACAATGACAGTAATAAAATAATAAACCCAAGACTATTGGAGAATCTACATTATGAAAGTAGACATTGTGAATGTAGACTTTTACATTATAAAAGTCAAAATGTTAGTTCTATTTAGACTTTAATTTTCCCGCTAACTTAACCTATAAGAAATTAATATCTGAAATTAATAGAATTAAACTTTTTTACTATTTTTATGTGTATGAGTATATTGCCTGCATGTGTGTAAGTGCCCCAATGTTGTGCAGTGTCCTTGGAGTCAAGAATAGGGCATTGAATTCCCCAGGAACTGGAGTTATGGACAGTTGTTAGCTACCATGAAGGTGCTGGGAATCGAACCCAGGTCCTCTGCAGGAGCAGCTGGTTCTCTTAACCGCTGAGCCACCTCTCCAATCTGAATTAAACTTTCTTGAGGCAATTATTTATGATAATAAATCTTCAAGCCAAATGTGGCGACTCACGTGAGCCTGTAGTCCCTTCACTTGGGAGGTAGAGGTAGGCAGATCTCTGTAACGTCAAGAACAGCCTGGTCTGCATAGTGAGTTCCAGGCCATCCAGAGCTACATACTGAGACCCTGTCTCAAAAAGAAAGAAAAATGATTCTGTCTCCACTCTTCTCAATATGTGTCACATTTGTGTTTTCCTTAAGGTGTCACATTAAAATAGGCTTCCAGGAAAAGTTATAAGTAAGGTTTGACCAGCTGAAAAAGAAAAATGGAGTTGGCAAATGACTCAACAAGTAAAGGCACTTTCCACCAAGTCTAATGACTTGAGTTCAATCCTGGGACCCATATGTTAGAAGGAGAAAATCAAAGTTGTCCTCTGGCATCCACAAGCACACTGTGGCATATGCATACATTCACACACACAAACACACAGACATCCAAATAAACAAACAAATAAATAAATATAATTAGGACGAAAAAGAGCTCCTGTGAGGCAAAGGCAGGTGGATCTCTGCATATCAAGGACACTTGGAGCTATAAGGAGACCCTATCCAAAGAAGAAAACAGCAACAGCATAAAAGTAGGAAACTTTATACAGTGAATACCCTGTACCATGTTTTAACCAGGGAAACTGTGTTTTGTGTACTGAAGGTTGTAACCTTGGTAACAAGACCAAGAAACATTTTGATAATACACCTAATCTAGCTTTATTATAATAATAATTTTATATAATTTGTTATAGTATCTGAAATTGGAAATGAATGGAGTACTAGTTTAGTCTGAATTGAAAAAGCATATTTTGAGTACTCTGAGAGATTGTATATAATTAAAAAGATAACAGGAACACAATGGAGGCTAACGGCCACATGTGTCATGTGCAGTAATCCTCCTGTTTGGAGTGTTGATAAGTTGGTGAGCTTTGAGTATCCAGGGGAGTTCTTAGGAAAGATCTAGCACTTGAGCGAGTTCAAGAAAGGGTGACTTTTAACTATAATGCTTTCCAAAAAAAGTGAGATATTTCTTAGACCACTGTGCTGGGGTTGTAAGAAGTATACATGTTAGCTAACCAGTGCCCTAAGACCCAAGTAATTTTTGAAATAAATACATATAAGATAATCATGAATTACTTCTAGTATTAATCCAGTTAACACATTCTAGGCCCTGTGTTGCACAGCTATAACCTCAGCACTGGAGAGGTGAAGGAATCAGGAGTTCAAGGTCATCTTAGCTTTATAGCTAGTTCAAGACAACCTAGGCTACATGACACCCAGTCATCCTCCCCCTACTTCATATTCAAAACTATATTACTTTTTTAATATTTTGACTTTTCAGTTTATTTTCTTTTTGTTGTTCTGTTTTAGTTTTATTATTTTATTCTTTTATGCATATGAGTGCATTCCTGCATGTGTATAAGTGTACCCATGTCATGTAGTACCTAAAGAGGTCAGAAGAGAGCATCAGATCACCTGGAACTGAAGTTAGGGACTGTTCTAAGCCACCATGTACGTGCTGGAATTGAACCCAGTTTCTCTGCAAGAACAGACTGTGCTGTTAACTGCTGAGCCATCTCTCTAGCCCCTGTTCTGTTTTTTAAGACAGGGTCTCCCCTGTTACTCCAACTGTCCTGGAGCTCTCTATGGTATACCCAGGCAAGCCTGGATCTCATAGAGATCCCCCGAGTTCTGCCTCCCTAATGGTGGGATTTAAGTCGTGTTCCACCATGCCTACTCCAGTCTGGTTTCTTTTTTTTTTTTTTTTTTAATTTTATGTGTGTGGATGTATTGCTTACATGTATGTATGTAAGAGGCATTGAATCCCTTGGAACTGGAGTTATAGATGGTTGTTAGCCAGCATATGGATGCTGGGAGCCAAACTCTAGTCCTCTGTAAGAGCAGTCAGTGCTCAGAACTGCTGAGTCCTTTCTCTAGCTCCTCAATCTGATTTTCCTAAGAGTATGTATACTTTATTTGTCTTCTAAAAGGAGCTCTTCGTTTTCACAGTTCATCTTCGTTGGTGACAGTTATCTAAAATTGGTAATACTTTCTGTGATCATTTATAAGTCTCATAAAATATATACTTTGTTTTCTAAAATTTAGTTAATATCTAGGGACTGTGTGTTTTCGTCTTGTGTTATTGGGATAGGGATATAGCTCAGTGGTAGAGCACTTGCCTGGCATATGGGAAGCCTTGGATTTTGTCCCTAGTGCTGTTTATAAAAAGATTAGATTCTGTGAGAGTCTATTTTGTGTTACTTAATTTCTTTCCCATCACAGCCTGTACAGGTCAGAAAAGAATGAAAGACACTCAGGGAGGAGGAAGTTCATCAAAAAAGCAGAAAAGAAGCCATAAAGCTACAGTGGTGAACAACAAAAAGAAGGGGAAAGGCAGTAAGTGTGGAAGCTTTATTTTTTAAAGATAAAACAATAATAGTTGGTACATTTTTTTTTGCCCATTATAAAAAGATCATTTAGTTAAGGGATAATTCTACATTTCTTTTTTTTTTGTTTGTTTCCTTTTCTTTTTCTTTTTCGGTACTTTCAAAGAAGTCACACAGGCTAGACATGGTGGCACATACTTGTAATCCCAACACTTGGGAGGTTGAGGCAGAGGGATCAGGAGTTCAAGGTCATTTTCAGCTACATAGCCAGTTCAAAGTCAGTCTGGGCTACTTGAGATCCCGTATCGAATAGCAAAGTCACATTCCAGTTTCTTGATCCTAGGTAAATTCTAGAACTGAACTGATTGATACTATGTATAGAATGAATGGCTGATGAATGATCATCCTTTTAAGTTAGCACCAGCACTGTAGAGACATCAGGATCTTCATTACCTTTATGTTCACTGTTCTTTTTACTGTAGTGTGAAACTTTTCAATTAGGTGTTATTTTTGTTATAATGAAATTAATTATTTTGTAATTCTTTAAGACATGAGCATAGAAATGAAGAGTCAAGATAGCTTCAGAGGCATTCTTAATTCCAGGCCATCAAAGTGTTCAATCCAATGAACCTGAGAGCAGCTACAAACAGTGCTTTAGCTAAGTGCTCGTCTGAAGACTGTGGTAGGGATGGCTCATCAGCCTACAGAGCTTACAGTGCTTTGCTTTTCCCAAGGGCTGTGCATTTGATCTCTTTTTTGTAGACAAAGTAAGAAGTGGAAAATATGTAAAGAATTTTTTTTCAGGTGCCCCACATTGACCCCTGCTGCTCTTCCAGGATCTCCTGCCACCTCCACTGCCTGACCTTTGCTAGCAGCGGGCTTGGCTGCACTGCAGTGCACAAAAGGGTTACTCGGTCAGCTCCCCGAGCTTCTGCTGAGCCCATATGACTTCCAGGCGGTGAATATGGCATCCTTTGGGGCCCCGGGTGGCTGTGCTCAGCAAGGCCATGGCAGGCAGGCTGAGGCAGGCCACTGCAGAGAATTGGGCTAAGCCTTGGCTTAGCTAGGAATTTCTGGGGTTCCAGAGTAGTAGTAGGGGCCTTGGGGAGGATGTGTATAAAGGAATGGTAGAGGTAATGACCCATAAACTCCACAGCGGGAGGAGGTACTATGCACCTGTACTCTTTGGAACACTTTTGACACATTCAGAACCTCCTGTTTTTGTTTTCGTTTTTTTCCATTTTGTTTTGTTTTGTTTAGATGGTTGTTATTAAAGAAGAATGAATAACTGTATGCCAAATTGGTTATCAATTACTTGGCGTAACTTATAGAATTCTTAAAGTGTGTTTTTCTTACATTGTGATGCTTTTGTCTTTAAGATGTTACTATTTATATGACAGTTCCAGAAGGGCTCATCTTCAGAGAGTTTATTCATATTTCCACCTATAGATAAAGCAGTTGATTATAGTCTCCCATAATTATTGGGCTTCTGCCCTGATAAACCAGATGCATTAACCACTCTCTTAGTGAAGTACAGTGACTTTAACAGCTACTTGATATTCAGAAAGAGGAACTGTACAGCAAAACAAATCCTGTCACCTCTTCATATGTCAGGTTGTCAGGACCAAGTGTGTCTGTCTAGTCCTGAAGCTTAATTAGCATAGGCAGACCTCTAAATTCTCCATAACTCCTGAGTATGTTACCACAGAGATCGTGATTCATATTAGGCAACAAGCTACAATGCAAGAGTAACAAGAAATTCATTATACATGTCAATGGAGTTTTTTCCTAAGAAATGCTTTATTGACTGTGGATTATGCATCATTGTTTGTGGACAGAGGAACTGGGAAGTGCTATATGTGCACCACCCAAAGTATTAAACGGAAGAGGTTTCTACAATGAGTCAGTTTAAGAAATGCTATATTGTAACAAAATTAAAAGCAAGTTAGCTGTGAAGGGGAACATCCATGGTGTGTGTTTGGAGGTGGCAAGCATTTAGATAATCACAGTAGAGTAGAATATGAATGTGAGCAAGTCTGAAAAGCTTACGTGCTGGTGATTGAAGTTGGAAGAGCTTTGCTTTTGCTTTTCCTTGATGGAGATACTTAGGCATTTACATGTGATTTTTCTAGTTTTTTTATTTGTTTGTTTTTTTCTTCAGTGCTGGGGGCTGAACCCAGGGCCTTGCAAGCACAAATACCCACTCTGATTTTCTAGGTTTTATAGGCAGTTGTTTACTATAGTATAAATTCAAGTGGTGAATTTCCAGTTATCTACTAAGTTGATGACAGATTCACCGTTATTGTTTTGTTTGTTAACATTTCTTCTTTTTCTCTCAGCAAACAGTAGTGATAGTGAAGAACTTTCAGCTGGTGAAAGTGTGACTAAGACTCAGCCCGTCAAGTCAGTGTCTACTGGAGCAAAGTCCCACAGTTCCAAATCTCCTGCAAGGACACAGTCACCAGGAAAATGTGGCAAGAATGGGGATAAGGATCCTGACCTCAAAGAGCCTAGTAATCGGCTTCCCAAGGTTTACAAGTGGAGTTTTCAGATGTGTAAGTGACACACTTAGCTGATTAGCCTGTCGGCACTTCATCTTCATTACTCTCGATGCCAGTGTTCTGAAAAAGAAGTTCTGCTGAGCCTGAGAGAGCTGCTGAGCTTTGGCATAGTGTATCTTAGTAGGGTCCTGACTGGAATAGTCAAATTGCTCAAGAAAAATACTAAAGCAGAGGCTGGATTCAGCACTGAGGACGTGAGTCTGGGAATGTGCATTGAAAGAGTATAGGAACTGGGCTAGCCCCACGCACCTGTTATCTCAGAGCTTGGGAGTCTCAGGCAAGAGGTTCCAGAGTTTGAGGCTACTTTGGCCTACAGAGACCCTGCCTCAAAAAATCAAGAAAGCATACAATTTTAACATTTTGGTGTCTTTGCATCTTTTTTCTGAGTATGAATGTGTTTGATAATTTGCTATATAGCTTTTGTTGGCCTAGCACTCATCATGGAGCTCAGGTCAGTCTTAAACCTGAGGCAGTCCTCTTGCCTTAGTCTCCAGGGTGCTAGAGTTTCAGGCCTGTATCACTGTATCTGACTATTTTTTAAATGATACACTATGGTATATGGCTCGAAAATTGAGCATAACCGGGTGTGGTGGCAGATGCCTGCTGTCCCAGCATTTAGGAGGCAGAGGAAAGAAGAATGGAAAGCTAGGTCAGCCTGGGCTACATAGAAAAACCCTGTCTCCCAGAAAAGAAAAATTTAGCATACATCTAAGGTCTTTTGTTTCTGTACACATTTCTTCAACAAATGCTGTGTTGTGTGTTTCTTATGTGCCAAGTATTATTCTAGGCTAGGGGAAAAAAACCTAAGGAAATAAATACTTAGTTGCCTTTGTTTTTGTTGTTATTTATTTGGTATTATAAGTGTGCAGCATCACACTCAGAAAACTTTTTTTGTGTGTGTGGTTTATCTATCTTAACCTTATTTTTCAATTATAATCCGTTTTCTGTTTTTTTTTAACTTTATTCAAAAATATATATTAATGGAGATTTTAAATTGACAGCGGATCTGGAAAATATGACAAGTGCTGAACGCATTACAATTCTTCAAGAAAAACTGCAGGAAATCAGAAAGCATTACCTGTCATTGAAATCTGAAGTAGCTTCTATTGACCGGAGGAGAAAGCGTTTAAAGAAGAGAGAGAGAGAAAGTAAGTGCTTTTGCCTTAGAACATAAACTTATTACACTGCTGTCAGTGTGGAAATATGTCTGGATTTCTGGACAAATTCTTAACTGCCTCATTTTTCTAATGTGGAGAAAGAGATGATTTCAGATCCTAGTGCTCAAGGTCACTTTAAACCCTCAGAGTTTAAAGAAAGTTGAGGGATGCTAAGGCACTTGCCCAGTGGGTGACCTTATTTTTAAAAACTATTTCTGGTTCTAGCGATGGGACACACATCTTTAATCCTCGCACTCAGGAGTCAGAGTCAGGTGGATCTCTATGAGATGCAGGCCAGCCTGGTCTACCTAGTGAGTTCCAGGTCAGCTGGGGCTATGGGAGACCCTGTCTCAAATCTAAACCTGTTTCTGCTTGACAAATAATCATACGTCTTTAATGGTTACAGTGTGGTATTTCAGTACATTCACACTTGTGTAATGATTACTTTAGGGTGTTTGTTACAAGAGCATTCAAAATCTATCAGGTACTTTGAGTTATGTTGTACAATATTTTCAAGTGTAATCACTGTTCTGTGTGATAGTACACTATGAGTTACTCCTTCCATTTGGTCATAATGTGACATAACTCATCTCTTCCACACCTCTGCTTTCCTAGCTTCTGTGACCACTGTTCTGTTTTCTACTTAATGTGGTAGTTTTACTTGTAATTTTTGAGGCATTCCCTGCTGTTTTCCCTAGTGATTGTCACCACTTGATGTTTTCTTCAATGGTAATAGCTTCTTTTTTTCTTACTAGCTGGGTTTTTTGTTGTTTCTGTTTTTTATTTTTGAGGCTAGCAAGTTCCAGGCCAGTTGGGACAATAGGGAGACCCTGTCTCAAAAAACCAAGAAAAAAAAGACACAGAAGAAAAAAAAAGAAATTAATGTTGAATTTAGTAGCATTGCTGAGAGAGATTATTAAATTATATAGTCAAACTAATAAAAATAGACACGGTTTTACTTGTAGCTGAGTGTGGTAGCATACACAGCAATTAGAAAGTAAAATCAGGAGGATCAGGAGTTCAAGGTCATCTTGGGCCATGTAAAGAATTTGAAGCCAACCTGGGCTATGTGAGATCCTGTCTTAAAATACAAACTATATTTGTAATGTACAAAATGTTTACTACAGCTTTCACCTTTAATACCAGCAGTTCAGAGGCAGAGACAGGCAGATCTCTGTGAAATTGAGGCCAACCTGGTCTACATAGCAAGTTCAGACCAACTGGGGCTACTAAAATACATGTATTGCCATTGTTGGTAATAGTAAAAGCTCAAAAATTCAAAAGTTAGCATTCATAAGTATACTGTAATATTATAATTACTTTGAAAAGGAAAAAATAAAAGCTATGTGTACTGATCTGAATCACTGTCTTATAAGATGTTTAAAAAAGCAAGATTAGTACACATTTTAATTGTACTTGGGAGGCAGAGGCAGATAAAGTTCAAAGTCAGAGTGATGTATGTAGTGAGTTTCTATTTAGCCAAGGCTACATA
Organism: Eospalax fontanierii; assembly: GCA_035773235.1. NCBI lineage: Eukaryota > Metazoa > Chordata > Mammalia > Rodentia > Spalacidae > Eospalax > Eospalax fontanierii. The sequence continues at coordinate 4,519,863 of CM069524.1, read as the reverse complement.
GTGAATCAAACAGGCAAGACTGTGTGTGTGTAGCGGCATCAATGTGGAAGCCAGAGCACAGCCTTGGGTGTCAGTCTCAGGAATACTCCCTAAATTATTTTTAAGGCAATATATATAGTTACCAAGCCCAGCTTTTTTACATAGGTTCAGGAGATCGAACTCAGGTCCTTGAAAGCACTTGATTGAGTGAGCCCCAGCCCTCACTTATGTACTGCTCTATCTAGAAAACGTAAGTTTGCGTATCATATTGAGATTATCGAGATCAAATTTCTCTATAACTTCAGTTGCAGATGTTTTCCCTACAGAGACAGTGAATGTATAAAGTCTTTGAGGACTATATTGTCTCAATCACTTGAGGCTTGTATTAGAGGCTAGGAATATCCCATAGGCTGCACACTGCATAAGTAAATAAGAATGGCTATGTTCTAGTACAGTTGTTTTAACTTGTTGGTTTTGTTTTTTTTTCTGTGGAGTGGAGGAGATGACAGACAAGAGTCTTATTTTGTATCTCTGGCCTGGTTCTTGCTGTGTAGACCAGGCTGGCCTCCAACTCAGCAGAGATACAACTGCTTCTGTCTCCTGAGTGCTAGAATTAAAGGCATTTGCCACCACATCTGGCCCATTGAAAGGTTTAAAGAATTATGAACAACTAGGAAAAGTCAAGGGAGAATCTGGGATACCAAAAGTTCTGGATAACAGTATGCCTATGGCTATCAGAGGACAACTTCCAAGAGTTGTTTCCTTCCGGTTTGTGGATCATAGGGATCCAATCGTAGTTTGCCAGGCTTACTGGCAGGCATTTTTACCCACCAAACCATCTCATTGGCCTAAACTTATTTTTTTTTTTTAAACTTGTATACACTTTTCCTTAACAAAGAAATCCAGACATGGTAGTACATGTCTTTAGTCCTAGAGGCAGAAGCAGGTAGGTTTCTTTGAGTTCCATGCCAGCCTGGTCTACATAATGAGCCCCGGGTCAGGTAGGACTATAAGAAGACCCTGTTTCAAAAAAGCTGCCCCCAAATATTCCATTTCATGTATTAATTTGTAATAATGAAATAATTCCCTTGAGGAAAACAACTTAGGTGTTATTTGATTTGTAAACCAAGGGAAGGGTAATGCAGCTGTTGAGGTTTCCAACACATTTTCATTGTTTTTAAACTGAAACTGAAATTATTGTGAGAGAGTGCAGGTCCATGTGTGTGGAGGTCAGAAGACTTCATGGAGTTTATTCTCTCTGTACACCTTTACGTGGGTTGTGATTGAGATCAGATTGTCAGGCTTGAGAGGCAAGCAGTTTCACCTGCTCATAAGAAAAACACACACACACACACACACACACAAGCAGTTTCACCTGCTCATAAGAAAAACACACACACACACACACACACACACACACACACACACACACACACACTTTTCTCCCTGTCCCTCTTGCTACACACACACACACACACACACACACACACACACACACACACACACACACACACACACACACACACACACACCCCCTTTTCTCCCTGTCCCTCTTGCTTTTCTTTTTGACAGGAAGGAATGGGGATGGAGCCCACAGCCTTGCGCATGCTAGGCAAATGCTCTGCCACTGAGCTGCACCTGAGCCCAGTTTCCCCTTTGACGCATGCAGAATGCCTCAGTTGGTTAGTGGCATAGTGCTTGCAGTACACTAGTTTTTCCTTTCTTTACATTGTGCTACTGTGAGAATGGACTAGTGTAAATTTGGAGAAAAGGATTTTAGGCTCCTTTCCTTTGTTGACAGACTTTGTTAACCTCGCTCTCTTCCTTTTCTTTAGGTGCTGCTACATCCTCCTCCTCCTCCTCATCTTCCTCCTCCTCATCTTCCTCCTCCTCATCCTCCTCATCCTCCTCCCCCTCATCCAGCTCCATAACAGCTGCTGTTATGTTAACTCTAGCTGAACCGTCAATGCCCAGCGCATCACAGAATGGAATGTCAGTTGAGTGCAGGTGACAGCAGGACTTGCTAGAGCACTTTGCACTTAATGGCTGTTGAGGGCCACGTCTTTTTATACTGCACAGTGGCACACAAAAAAATCAGACAAGCACTATTTTATATTTAAAATTGTTTCTTGACAAGCTGACTTGGCACTTAAGTGCACTTTTTTATGAAGAAAAAGTACAATGAACTGCTTTTCCTCAAGCAATAATTGTTTCCAACTTGTCTGGGAATTGCGTGTCTGGTAACTTGAAGGCCTTCCACTGTGGCAAACGGAGGCTTTTCACTGCCTGTAGAGACATTACAGTAAGCAGAGTGGAGTGGGGTGGGGGTGGGGGCAGAACATGTGGAGATAACTTACTGTATATGTATTCCCTTGTATTTTGTTAAAGCTGGAACATTTGATATTTTTCCATTTATTTATGAAAAAATATGAACCTATTTTCATTTGTACAAGCTAATTGTTTTTTAAAGCAAGTCACCTTGGGGTGGCTTTAATTATATAAGTCAAGCACATGTAAAAAATTCAAAACCTGCAGTTAACAGGATATTTAGACACAGTCCTGATAACCAAATATTAAAGATTGATTCTCTTTAAAAAAGACTGAACATGTTTACAGGTTTGAATTAGGCTAAAAGGTCTTACAGCGGCTTTTCATGCCCCTTCAAATTAGAATGGAACTACTGTACTTTGCCATTTTTCTATAAATCAGTATTTTTTTTTAATTTTGATATAATACATTGTGTGAAAAAAGAAAATGGCTAACAAACTGTATTAAATCTTAAACAATGTATAAAGATTGTACTTTAGCCAGTTCAAAGTGTATATTTATTCATAATGAATTATAACAGTTATATTTTTGTGTTTTCTTGTAAATGTTTCTTTTCCCTTAAATACAGATAATTCATTTGTATTGCTTATTTTATTATGAGCTTACAACAAAACCACTTCAGGAACAAACTGTTAGTAGGTTCAAGGTTGTTTATATGAACTGTCTCACAAAGATGGTTGTTATTTTAAATATAAATAGCTAATTGGAATAGTAGACCATAAAATTAAATGCCTTGTATAAAATCCAAAATGAACGCAGAGTTGTCTTCACTTGTATTGACTTTATGTTGTATGATTCCAACCTCTGTTCTGTTTGGCACTTGTATTTAATTCTTCACCTTTGTAAGACATTTGTATATTGAGGATGTGTTCATTGAAGCTATTTAATACCTGGCACTGTTAATACATAGTACTTTACTGTACAGACTGTTTTACTGTTTTAATTGTAGTTCTGTGTGCTTTTTTTGAATGGGGCTGGCATGTTTTGTTTTCTGGCAATACGTGTGAGAATCTCGGAGCGTTTTGTTGTAGATGCTAATGTGTCAGAATCCTTAATCCTTTACATTCAACTTTTCTAAGAAAAGCATTTTCAGTCTTGTAGTGTGTGTGCTTACAGTAACTAATTTTGTTGAAAAATGGTTTCAAGTTACTCAAATTTGTACAGGATTGTAAAGATTTGTTGACAGCAAAATGTTGAAGAAAAAGCTTATAGAATAAAATTATAAAGTATATATTAGGATCTGCAAACATGAAGAATTATGTAATATATTGTACAAATGTAAGCAAAGGCCCTGAAATAAAATGCCATAGTTTGTGAATCCTTGATTTTGTTTGTAAAAGGTTAAGTAATTTTAGTTCCCTTCTACATATGATGACACAGGATGTATCACCACAGGGTTTACACTGATACCCACAAAGGGAGTGTTACACCTTGAGGTCCAATAGCCAGGAGTAGAGGTGTAGCTCGTTGGCACAGTGTATGCCTAGTATGCACACAGGTCTTGGTTTCAGTCCCCAGGATCCCCTAAAAAAATTATCTAGCTAAGTGATGTTTTTTAGGCTGTTCTTATATAGCCTTGCACATGCTATTTTGCTTGAGCTTGAAAATATAAAGAGTTGGAGGCTTGGGGAAAGAAGAGGGGAACATCCAACTTTAAAACTATTTCTTAGGGGCCAGGAAAATGGCTTAACAGATTAAAGGTGCTTGTCACCAAGACTAATGACCTGAGTTGAATCCCTGAACCTACATGGGGAAGGACAGAACAAACTCCTTCCTGCAGTTTGTCCCCTGACCTCTGCCTGCATACTCAACACACAAAATAAAAAAATGTAAAACAAACCAAACCAAAGAATTTCTCATAGCCAGATATGATGCCTGATACCTATAATCCCAACACTCAAGAGACTGACAGGATTGTTGGAAATATAAGGCCATCTTGGGGTACAGAATGAGATCTCAAAAGTAAAACTTTTTTTTTTTTTTTCAGATAGGATCTTGCTGTATTGTTCAAACTAGCTTCAAACTTTTATTGATTCTCATTTCTCATGCCTGAGTCTCTGAATACTGGGATAACAGTTCCATGTTACCACACCTTAAATATTTTCCTTGTATTTGAAAGACATGCCCCTTGTCTTTCAATTTTTTGTTTGTTTGGGGTTTTTGTTTGTTAGTTTTTTGAAATAGTCTTCCTGTAACTCCAGCTGGCCTAGAACTCACTATGTAGAGCAGGCTGGCCATTAACTCACGGAGATCCACCTGCCTCTGCCTCCCAAGCAGATCACTGCAAATAGTGAAGAGGTTGGATGGCAAAACTGGTGTGGCTTGAGAGGAAGAGGGTGGTGGCAGAAACTTGGATGCTCAGGGGTATAAGGAACTCCAGAGTTCATTCTCATCTTACACAGGCAGGAAAATCAGGACCCACAAAGGGGAGGTCATCTCCCGGTACTGCACGGATTTGTCCTTCCTCTTTATACCGAAACACTCATTTTCCCAGCTGCTGGTAGCTAACTGTATCACTGAATTCTTCTCCAGGACTGGGCCTTTGCCTGAAGACATGCCTTAGTACATGTACACCCTTCCCAGGGTTATAGCCAGTGTCCAGTGATTGTTCCAGGCTAGAGTGGAATGGACATGTGAACAGGCTGATGTCTAGTTGAGGCAGCACGGGAGTCCCTCTTCCTCTGCTCAGTCTGACTCTCCCTGCAGGCATTGACCCTAGGACTGTGCTCCCATGTTGCCCTCAAAGCTCTGGCTAAATCTGCTTTCTTGGGAATTGACCATCTTCAAGGTCAGTGGAGGTGTCAGGACAGGAAACCTGCACCTGACAGCCTTTCTGTCACACTAGCTGAATTCCCACCCTGATAAATCTTACCTTTGTGACATTCATCTGTGAACCTGGGATACATGAGAATGGGTCAGAACAGGCTCCAAGGAATGAATACAAACTGTGCACAGCAAGGTAATGGGTATGTATATATGTCAAACAATTAAGTCTGCAGCTTACAAAAAAAGGAGGCCAAATGCTTCTCAGTCCACGAGTACAGGGAACTGAGCCTAGACCAGAAAAGGTGGCCTTGTGCCTTCAGCTTTGCTTCTCCCACCATCCCTTTGCACCTAGAAAACTCTGCCTATAAAACTAATGCAAAACATAAGTATGGTAAATATGGCCAGGACCTACAACCTGTTTGTGTTCCTATTGCAACTAGTCTCATTTTCCTTTTATTTTTTGTTCTCAATTTTCTAAATGTATGTGATACATTTTGATATTTACACCCCATTAACTCCTTCCTCATCTCCCCCCTTATCCCTCTGAACCTCTTCTTCCAACCAAGTTCCCCTCCTTCTTTCATGTCTTTTTATTTAAAATGCTCTAAATATTTTTAAATCGTGTATGTGCACGTGTGTGGGTGCCACTGAAGGCCAGAAGAGGGTGTCTGTCAGATCCTGCAGTGCCAGTGTTGTGCCCAGGTTATAGAATCCTCTCAAAAGACCACCATGGAGGTCAAATCTGATGCAAGAACAAAGGGTCTTTATTTACAAGCTCGAGCTCGGTCCACAGTCTGACACACCGCTGCAGCGGGTGATAAGACAGTGGCCCCGAATGGAGGGTGAGGTGATGTTTTATAGGGTTAAAACAAAGAGAGGAGGGACAAGGGTTGGGATTGGTTAAGGAAGCCCACTTGGCGCGAAAAAGTATCTTACTCATATTAAGGTAAGAGGGCCCATGGAATGTGCTTACCAGAGTATACTTCAAGGTCTTGTTTATGTCTCTGATTTTAGCCTTGGTCAACCTGACCAGATCTCATGTAGTCCTAAGTAGGGTGTTTTTACAAAACCGTCTGATATTTGAAGGCTATGTCCTTGCAAATGTTTAACTAGGGTGGTGGGAAAGAGTTTCTGAAGCCAGGAAGCCAAGCTTATGTGGCTGAGGCTTTTTCTAACAAGATGGAGTCAGATTTGCTGTAGCCTTCATTTTCCATTTCTGGGGGCTCCTTACACTAGAGTTACAGGTGTTCAGAGCCACTGGAACTCAGGTCCTCTGAAAGGGCAGCAAGTGATCATAACCACCAATAAGTAGCTCCAGCTGTATCATGTCTTTTTTTTTTTTTTTAATGACCCATAGAGTTTAATTAGGGTTGATTGCATGAATATGAGTGTGGAGTTCTTTGCTGGAACATAAGCAACTAACTGCCAATACCTCCTCAAAAAGTGATTTCAGTGAGAAAGTGTCTGAGGTGGGGCTCAAAGGGTTCAGTTTTGAAGAGGGAAGAGGCTATGGAGACAGGAATGATAAGAGTAGAGGCCCTGAAGGAAGACAAGCTAGGATGTCAGGATGTTGTTACTTTTTGTTGTTTTTGAGATAGGGTCTCCCTGCAGTCCAGGGTGGCCTGGAACTAACTATTCAGGTCGTAGCAATCCTGCCTAAGCCCCAAAATATTGAGGACTGAGCTACCACAAAAGATTTTGAATACCAAGTACCTACTGCAAGAATAGCAGGACAGCTTTGAAACCCAAACAGTAGATGGCAGTGACCTGTTAGAGCTGTGCTCCCTGACTGCTTGTCTTTAACCTACTTGGAAATGTCAAACTTAAAATCTGTAACGAAAGTCCAAAGTCACACTGACTCCCAGACTTTTAACACAACCCTGTAGTCTCAGTTCCTGAAAACTCCTTCAGTAATCGTGTCTTACGTGTTCTTTTACTCTGGCCACAACCACACTCTAGCTTGGCTGACTCCTAACTTGGAACTGTGTAGCTCAGTCTGGCCTGGAACTTAGAGGCAATACCTCTTCCTCAGCCTCCTCAGCCGTAGAAAGGATTACAAGCCTGAGTCACCGCTCTCGGCTAGGGCTGATTCTCATTTGCTTGTCAAACTTCCAGCACTCCCAACCTCAATTTCTCCGACGCCAGAGGAGTGCAGAGGTCTTCAACCTGGCGATGGCCCCTTAGTCGAGGCGCGCTCCCGCTTCTGCGCAGCCGCAGACCCCCTAGGCGAGGAAGGGGCGTGGTACAGTGGAACTTCCCGGAACCCAGAGGCAGAGGAACCCCGGACTTGCAGGAACCCGAAAGTGCGGACTCAGAACTCTGGCGGTCCCGGAAGTTCTGCCTAAGCATGGCTTTGGGAAGGAAGGAGCAGAAGAGAAAGAAGGGTCCGCAGTCGGGGTGCGTGGCTCACGGCGTGGTAGGGGGAGTGTGGCCCTGGTGGGGGTGCGTGGCGTGGGTTGCGAGCTCTCCTTTTGCGAAGGCGCGGTGTGACTGAGCCTGTGGAGTGCTTTTGCAGAAACACCGGGGACGACCGCGTGGAGAATGCGGCCGCGGACTACCTGGTGGGACAGGTCGCCGACAGCCTGCACGTTGCCCGCCCTCTCGGCGGCGGCGCGGCTCAGCTGGCCGCCCTCTTCGGCACCGCCGCACCGCGGGCTCCACCGGTGTTCCTGCCTGTGCCCCAGGTGAGTCGTCGGGCTTCATCGCGAGTGGCCCTCCAGGACAGGGTTTAGAGGGCGACTCACTGTCCAGACCTAGATGTTTGTAGGGAGCTAAAGGCACTTGTGTCTCCCTCCCTCCCTTGGGCCAGCGCTTCACCATTAGTCACTTTCTCGGCCAGTCCACAAGTTTGATTGGCAGGATTCCTTGTAGCCCCTGGTGGTCTTGAGCTCTATGTAGCGGGGAGGATGACTTTAAATTCGGTTCTCTTCCTTGAACCTCCCGAGTACTGAAATTATAGACATGTCCCACCATACCAGGTGTTTTGAATTTGGGACTCATTTAATTTCCCAGGTTTACCTTTAAGTTCACTCTATATCCCAGACAGGCCACGAACTTGCCATCATCTTGCCTCAACCTTCTAATCAATAGCTAGAATTACAGCCTTGTGGCACCAGGCCCAACAAATCTGCCTTCATGAAAAATTTCAGGAACTGTTCTTTGCTTTATTGTGTTTAACCAGTGAGAGAGAAGAGGTGCCAATTTTGAAAGACTCCAAAGTATTTCTTAGTATCTTAAGTGTTGGAGACAGGGCATTTGCTTTGTAATCCTGTCTGACCTGAAACTCAATGCCTTTCCTGCCTCCCATCCTGAATGCTGGGATGACAGGTATATGACACAACACCAGTCTTAGGCTCAGAATTTTTTAATGTTTAAGGCATTAAACATGACTTCAAACTTTTTTGAAAGGAAACATCTAAAAAAAGGAAATCTAATGATGAAGAAGAAAGCACAGCCCAGACTCAAAGGCCAGTTTTCCAAGAGCCTGCAAAAAAAGTCAAATTGAAACAACCCTGTGATGCAGCCAAAAGGCTGGCAGACAGGTTAGTAAAATCCTTTTAGCTGTTTTAAATATACCAGATGATTTTCTTTAATTGTTTTTTTTTTTTTAATCTTTTTGAGACAGGGTCTCCCTGTAGTCCCAGCTGACCTGGAACTCACAGAGATCTGCCTTCCTTTGCCTCCTGAGTACTGGGACTAAAAGCAGGCACCAACACACCTGGCTAAAATTCTAAATTTTAAAAAATTTATTATGGGAAGTTTCATATTTTACAAAGTTAAAAATTTAAGAAGACTTGGAGAAATGGCTCAGTAGTTAAGAGCACTAACTGCTCTTGCAGAGGACCCTGGTTTGATTCCCAGCACCCATATGGTGGCTAACAACCGTCTGTAACTCCAGTTGCATCTTCCACAGGCATTGTAGGACATGGATGCACTTATAAGTAGACAATATACTCATACACATAAAATAAAAATGAATATTGTTAGTGAAAGCTTTGTTAGGTCTTTACCCTCATTCATTGCCCCTTGTATCTTGAAAGTAACCTTATGATTTATACCTCACCTGTAAATATTTCAGTATGTCTATCAAGCATTAACTTGGTTTTTTTAGAAACTATATCTCTCTTGTTAACTTAAAATTTTTTTAATGATTTTTAAATTTTTATATAAGTATTTTGATTGTATGTATCCTGGTATGCATGTAGTGCCCATGAAAGCCATAAGAGGATGACAGAGCCATCATGTGGGTACCGGGAATCAAACTTGGGTCATAGAGAAGAACAACAAGTGCTCTTAACCCCTGAGCCACCTCTCCAGCCCTAACGTAAATGTTTTTACAGTGTGTGTTCTGATTTGATTTCTTCTGCTAAGATAAAATAATGACCAATAACAACTTGGGAAGGAGAAGATGTGTCTGGTTTACAGATTATAATCTGTCATCAAGGAAAGCAGAGGCAGGAACTAAAGCAGAGGCCATAAAGGAACATTGCTTACTGGCTTGCTTTTCTGGCTTACTTAGCTACTGTCTTTTTTTTTTTTTTTAAATGTGTATGAGTGTTATGCTTACATGTAAGTATGTAAGTGTACCTGTGTAGTGTGCCCTTGGAGGTCAGAAGAGGGTATCATATCTCCTGGAATTGAAGTTATTGGTGTCTCTTACCTGCCATGTGAGTGCTGGGATTTGAACCCAGGTCCTCTGCAAGAGCAATCAGTGCTCTTAACTGCTGAGCCATCTTTCCAACACTCACCTACTTTTCTTACATAGTTATGGACCACCTACTCAGGAATGATAATGCCCACAGGCCACTACAATGGAGGAAATTCCTCAGTTGAGGCTCCATTCTCAGATGACTTTAGTTTCTGCCAAGTTGACAAAACTATCCAGCAGAGTATCTGAGCTATTATCATATAGCAACATATTAGTACTTTCAAGTTACTTTTCCTCATTTTGGGGGTCGGGGTGGGGACAAGAGTCTTATATCCTAGACTAGTCTTGAACTCACTGTATTAACTAAGCTGTACTTCAGCTCCTGATTCTTCTGCCTCTATTTCCTAAGTGCAGAATTGTAGCCAAATGATGTATTTTCACTCCTTCAGACACTTTATTTCCTTTTCTGATTTTTTTTTTCTGTCTCCAACAACCTTTATTTTTATTACATTTATTTATTTGTGTGTGGGTGCACATGTGCCAGGCCCACATGTGGAGAGCAGAGGATACCTTTCAGGAGTCTGTTCTCCCTTTCTGCCATGTGGGTCCAGAAGGTGGAATTCAGGTTGTCAGCTTGGAGGTAAGCACCATTATCCGATGAACCATCTCTGTGGACTTTTTTTTTTTTTTTTTAGCATATCCTGAGGGTTGCTTCTTGCCAATTGTTGGTCACTACATCTGTATCTATATATTCCTTGTTCACCTCAAATTAATGCTTCAAATGAGGCTGGGGATGTAGCTCAGTTAATATTGAGTTCTACTTGCCTTGCCTAGTATACACAAGGTTCTGGGTTCGATTCCCAGTACTGCCTGAACCAGGCATAATGGCCCTGTACCTGGGAGATAGAGTCAGGAAGATCATCCTAGGCCACATAATGGGTTTGAGGCCAGCCTGGGCTACATCAGGCCCTATCTCAAAAAACAAAAACAAAAAAAGGTGCTTTATACAGATATAGTCATCATGTTGCCTAAACCAGTGTCCTCCTGGGCGTTCCCCTCACTGTGCATAGGTCATCAATTGTTCTGGTGTAGCCATCTTATTATTATTATTTTTTTTATTAAAAAGACAAAATTGTACCATGTTTCCCTAAGCCAGTTTGTGATTCTTGGACTCAAGGTCCTCCTGCCTTAGCCTCCCAAGTTGCTGATTGGTCTGCTTTCTGGTGCCCATTTTTGGGTGGCCTGTTTCTTTTACTTGTACATGCTCTCCTGACCATCTCCTTCCTGACCTCTACACCTTATTCCCTTCCTATCTTCTCTGTTGCACAAATGACTTGGATTTTTCTTCGTTTTTTTTATTTTGTGCTGGACATTGAACAAACAAAAACACATGCTAGGCAGTGCTCTGCCGCTGAGCTATGTTCCTAGTCCTCAGACCTAAATTATAAATTACCCTTGCAAGTTGTCTTACTAATTTTATTTTTCATGACTTGGCGGACAGGGTTTGGTCCTGCCCTCAGCATCAATCTGGCAGAATAAAACAGAAACTAGTCCTCCCCTTAGAGGGATTGATTTATTTAAGGTGACTCACAAAGCTCTTGTTGGAATATTTGCTACTGCCGGCAGCCCAGGCAGCAGTGTCTCCGGGGTCCGGGTGGAGCTGGTGCACAGCTCCCATCCTGCTCCCTGCCTGAGTTCCATTTCCACTCACGCTGTGGGGACCTGGAACGCTGCCATCTGAGTTGCCGGCTCCCCATGTGGGTGGGGCTATGGCATTTCCATGAAACTTTGAGTCTTCTCTGCCCTAAGGCTCAGCTGCTTGCAACTGCTGGCAACCATTTTTTTTCCTCCTCTCTGCCCACCTTCCTGCCCCTTATTGGTCAGAGGGCGGGACTTGCCGTTCAGAGACTACAAGTGTAGTCTCACCTAGTCCTGGTTGATCTCTTAACTCCCAAGTTCTGAGACATGTATCTACTGCTCTGCTTAAATGGTCTCCTTGGGTGCTGTTAGTCTGATAGTTCACCTCTGTAGGATAAAGTAAGCACTTTTACATAACAGGTTGTTCTCAGTCTGGATCTCTCACCATTTCACACTGTTAAGTTTCCTTTTCTGATACATTACATTCTGAAGCAAGTAACGCTAGACATGGGCCTCCCAAAAGTGGAGCTTTTGGTCTGATGGAGGGGTGTAGTTGCATTTACTAAGGACTATGCCACATGCCACTTTCCTCTTTGAAAAGCCTTTCTTGTTCGTGTTTCTCTTATGCTTCTATGCCAAGTAGTCTAGCTGTTACCGTGTTACTGTGATTTTTGCCTGTCTCTTTAGAGCATTATTGAAAAGCTTTTAATAGTTCTTTTGTTTCCCCAATACCTAGAACACAGTGGGAACCCAGCAAGTGTTTGCTGGGGAGTGAATCATTTCATAACCCCTGCTGCCCATTCTTTTTTCTCACCTTCAGATTCCTGTCCACTTCCCTTGTCAGGTAATGTCAGACCTTAAGTATTCATGTGCACCAATAGCTTCTGTTGCATTACCCTTTCAGAATTTACTTTGTAAGCAGTCCTTCAACTATTACGGAATTCTTATAGAGAATTCTTATAGAGAAGCTTTCTCTGCTGTCCAGATCCTGTTTTCAGAGCAAGTGTTTGGTTAGCATGCAGTCATTTTTAGATTGGTAGGGAATGCTGCAGTATCTCTGCCCTACAGCAGAGAATGAAGTTAAGCTAGAGCATAAACATCTTCAAGAGCTTTGAATGAATTGGGTTTTTTTTTTAGAAGTTTTGCTGCTGCTGTTATTGCCTGGTTAACTCTTGACTTCGAGAATTATTTTCTAAAGGTACTAGTCACCTTTTTAAAAAACTTCTGGTGCATTTGTAAGTGGTACATTTTTATTTATGGAAACCAGAAGCCAGAAGTGTGTGCAGTCAGGAGTTAGAACTGTACTTGGCCAAATGCTCTTTTCTTTTTTTCTTTTTTTTAATCTTTTTAATACAGGGTCTCCTGTAGCTCCAACTGGCCTGGAACTCCCTATGTAGACCAGACTGGCCTTGAACTCACAAAGATCCACCTGCCTCTGCCTCCTGAGTTCTGGGATTAAAGGGATTTGCCACCATGCCCATCAAGTGCTCTTTTTTAAAATGACTTCTTTGTTCATTCCTTTAATCTAGGGAAAGTGCTTTAGCAAGTGCTGATTTAGAAGAGGAAATTCGTCAGGAACAAGGACAGAAAAGGAAGAAGTCTCAGTCTAGTGTTAAAGTAGCAGGTTCAGAATCACTTGATGTTGAACTCAGTCTTGATATGGGTCAAAGAAAGAAAACCCAACTCAGCCTGGAAGAGGAGAGATTGAAGAATGAGAGGACTGTGTTTGTTGGCAATTTGCCTGTCACATGTAATAAGAAGGTGAGCAAAAGTTACCAACCAGGTGACTTTATTGAAGAAGCAGATAATCAAGGTCATTAAAGAGCTTCATTGTTGGTACCCATTTAATCGCCATGCCATAGAAGGGTTCTGGTGCCTTGTGGAAGACTGAGCCCTTCCTGAGTGCCTTCTACTGTGCAGGGCTTGATAAACCAAAGCATTCTTTTTGCCTTCCCTGTTCATGTGGTGGTCACTGTACTGGCAATGCTGGGGCCCAAATCTTGCTCATCCTTTGAAGGATTGATTTATATATTTTTCTCCCTTCAAAACAAAGTGATACATAGCTGGGCATGATAGTACACTCCTTTGATCCCAGCACTTGGGAGGCAGAGGCAGGTGGATCACTGTGAGGTGGAAGGAGGCCAGCATGGTCTACATTGCCAGTTCCAGGCCAGCTGGGACTACAAGGGAGATCCCATCTCAAAGAAAACAAAACAAATCCCCCCCACCCAAAACAATGAAGACATTGTGGTTTTTCTTTCTTTTAGCCTTTTGTCTCCTAACATTTCGTTTTTCGGGAATATCTTATGCTTTGGTCTTTAGTTTTTGAGATAGGATTTCACTATGCAGCCAGGTGGTCTCTTTGATGGCAATCCCCCTGCCTCAGCCTCCCAAAGGATGAGATGAGCCACCATGCCTAGTTTTTTCTTCTTCTATTTTAATGTGCCCCAGGCTAGCCTTGAATTTTCAACCATCCTGCCACAGCCTCCTGGATACACATTTTGCCTTTGGTTATTGATCTTCCTTTGAGACTATAAGGGGCTCAGAGGATGAGTGTAGTAATATACTCTGCAGAAAATTAATTAGAATTAGTTGTAGAAATTATTGTTTCACCCATAAAAGCATACACATTCATGTCTTGAAATAGTTGTAAGGATTAAGTCTAAAACTTGTCACCATGAATTTTTTCAAGCTGGTGGCTAAATTAGATAGCTGAAGAACTTCTAGGAACTACATCTTTAACGTTTTTTTCTGTTTTAGAATCATGTGAAAACATTGGCTACTCTATGCAAGATACGAGTCTAAATAACCTCAGTGTATGTGTCACAAAGATTGTAAAAGTTGAAATACAGATATTATGAATACTAATATGAATTGAATTCTGTTTTCTTTTTGTGGTTGTTTTTGAGACAGTGTCTCCTTGTAGCCTCGGCTGGCCTGGATCTCACAGAGATCACCTGCCTCTGCCTCCTGAGTGCTGGGACTAAAGATGTGCACCACCACTCCTGGCCTGTGTTTTCTTACTTATGTAAGTTCCTATAAAACTTTCAGCCATCCAACTGCACAGTCCCCTATTGGGTCCCGACATAATCTTTGGGGTTTTTGTTTTTAGGTTGTTTTAAGACAGAATCTTGCCTAGCCCAAGCAAAGCAATTCTCAATCTTCCTGCCTCCACTTTGTGTCCCAAGTGCTGGGATTATGGGTGTTCCCTATTACACCTGGTTCTGAAATATTAAAATAAAAACCAACAATGAAGGGTAATCAGACTATTTGCAACATTTCTTTTTGTGATACTGGATATTCTAGATGTTAAATTGATATGTGTATTTTTGCTTTTGTTTTAGAAGCTGAAGTCATTTTTTAAAGAGTATGGACAAATAGAATCTGTACGATTTCGTTCGGTGGTAAGTGTTCTGCCTCCCTGAAATCTGTGTAGTCTTAATGTGTTTTGCATTTAAACTAAGTATGCTGACTTCTAGGTATGATTATTTTAAGATGAAAGAGCCCCTGACTTTAATGTCTGGGTCACCAAGTGTGGCTCTCACTATCTGCTGCTGACTGATACTTTTTAGGTGATACTATGAATTCCCATAATAAAACAGTTCATCTGTCACACAGGTCAGGCCTACAGTTTGGAAGGAGGATGGGTGACTGGCTATTACTTGCTGTGTCAGTGGAGTAAAAACCAAGAGTTGGTATTTAGTAGCATTTCTCCAGCCCTAGGCAGCACCCCTAGGTGTGTTCATGCAGGAGATGGGTATGCCCACACAGGCAGTGATTATACTCCAAGAATGGACAGATGAATTATTTTTAATTAATTTATTTTATGATTTTAAAAATATTTTTTATATGTATGAATGTTTTGCCTGTGTGTGTGTAAGTGTACCTGTGTTGTGTGATAACCTGCAGAGGCCAAAAGAGGGCCTTGGATGTCCTGGAACTGGAGTTAAGGATGGTTGTTAGCCACCATATAGGTGCTGGGGACTGAACTTAAGTCCTCTGCAAAAGCAGCCAGTGCTCTTAACCACTGAGCCATCTCTCCAGCTCTCATGTTTTTTATCTTATTTTGGTTTTTTTTCAGGGTTTTTTTTGAAACAGTGTCTCAGCATGTAGGCTTGTCTGACCTGGAACTTAGAGGAGATCCTCCTTCCTCTGCCACCCAGGTGCTAGAATTAAAGTGTGGCCCACCACACCCAGAAGTATGTTCTTGAAAACTGTTTTCAGTGTAATTATCATGTGCAGGAAGCACTTCCCTTATTTCTAATTGTGCTTTCTCATGTGATTCTCTGAAGTAGGGCTTCTCAGTCTTAGAGCATAGTGATAGAGTTCTTGCCTGGTATAGGTGTAGAGTTTCCTAGCTTCTGCATGACTGGTGTGTGGGCTGGATGATTCTTTGTTGTCATGGCAGCCTTGTGGGTTACAGGATTTTCAGCAGCATCTCTGACCTTCATCTACTAGATGTCCACAGTCCTTCCCATGGAACAAAGACATCTCTAAATGTTGCCAAATGTATCCTAACTGACAGAATGGGCTACTTTAAAAGCAGACATTTTCCAAGATTTTGACAGTAACCTTCATTTCTATTCATGTGCTTGTTTTTATTATCTATTTTGTCTGCTCTCAGTCCCATTTCCCACCTGGAAGACCTTTCCTTTTTGACACACTCAGTGGGTTATGCTGCAGTATGCCTGTCCACCCCCACGCGTCCCTTTTCCCTTCTGCTGTTTTTCTGATTTCACTGGCTGCAGGGTGTGGCATTAGCTTGACTCTCTTTGGCCCACCCTGCCTAGTTCTTGCTTTCCCTGCTGGCTTTTCACATGGGGTCTCTTTCTAATCCTGTTACTTCTTTCTTTTCCCCTTGACCTGTATCCATCCATTGCCTCTTAGAATAGCTTCCGGGGACCGCTATGGTTCCTCCCTTCAAACTCCTCTAATTTGTCCAGTATGACCATCCCAAAGCACGTCTCCTGGAATGCTTCCTTGTCCACTTCCACCTTCTCCCCCATTAACACACACACGCACACACCTTGGATTGATGTTACCTTCTCACCTTAGGGAAGCCTGCCCAGGTTCTTCCTGTTTCCAAGTTACAGGCATGTGTCGTGGCCTATGGGTTCTTCAGTCTAGCACTTACCACCCTGAGCTGAAACCACTTGGTTTTTTGCCCCTTCTGGTCCTCCCACTCATCTTGTTCCTCCTTTGGTGTGATTCATTCCTCACCAGTGTCAGTAAAATGTGTTCTAACTTCTTTGCCTGGGAGTATTTCCCACAGGATCAGGAGTTCAAGATCATCCTCATCTACATGGTTCAAGGCCAACCTGGACATGTAGTCTTTAAAAAACCTAGACCCTGGGGTTGTTAAGACCACTGGCTGCCCTTGCAGAAGGCCCTGAGTTCAATTCCCAGCACCTACATAGTAGCTAACAACTGTCATTAACTCCACTTCCAGGAGATTCAACTCCTTCTGACCTCTTGGCATTGCACAACAAAGGTGTATTTACATACTTGCAGGCCATACAATTGTACACATAAAATTAAAATAATACATAAACTATTTTTAAAAAAACAAATAGGACCTTGTCTTTAAAAAAGCAGAGAAATGAAAAAGTTACCAGTTTTGTTTTGGCTCACTAGAACATATACTCTCTTAGAAACACAAATGAAATCATTTGTCTTCTGTTTTAGACATTGCAAAATATATGGAACAAACTAGGGTTTGACTTATAAATGTTGATCCCTGCCCTCCCCCACCCCCTCATTTACTTCATAAAACTTTCCTGACTCTTCAACACTCTGGCTCCTCCTCTTGGAGTCATCCCCATAGTTGGAGAACTTGGTGTCTGTTCTGCTGGCTCCACTGTTTGAGAGCGATGGCCTGTTCAGTCTCGAGTGTCAGGCTGTCCATGGCTATTTTTAATACCATAATCCTTGAGGTCTTTTTGGTTTTTTGTTTTAAGACAGTGCCTCCTCTTTTGAACTCAGTCTGTAGCTGACCCTGACATTCAATTCCTTATCTTTGTTCCTCTATCTCCCAAGTGCTAGGATTGCAGATATGGGCCACCTCGTCTGACTCTCAAGCCCTTTCTTGCAGCATTAGAGCAGTCATTTATAATTTGATCATTTCCCTAGAATGTGTTTAGTTACAACATGCTGGTTAGAATATTTAGGCTTCGACAAAAATATAACTTATATGGCTATGATAGAGATAAGAGCACCTGCTTGGTAAGCTTGAGACCCTGAGTTTAGACCCCAGCACCAGAAAAGATAAAAATGTTAACTAATTTGAAGAAATAGTTCAAATATTAAATTTTTTATTTTATTTTCTTCATAAAGATGCCCGCAGAGGGAACTCTATCCAAAAAGTTGGCTGCAATAAAGTAAGTTTATGCGTTGATTCTTTAATATTCTGTAAGGTCTACCCCGATGCATTTAACTATAACTACTGATGGATATTTAGGTTTCTTTCAGTCTTGTGATCATAAATAACACTGGTGTGAGTAAATGACCTTGTACTTGGGCACATGCACTTGTATATACGTGTGCTGCTTTTTCTGCAGGGTGGGCCTGAAGTAATGAAGCTGTTTTGTACTTAGGATGTGACTGCTGCTGCAGATTTGGTCACCTCTTTGTATACTCACACCATTATAAAGAGTAGAATTTGTACTTTATAAAACTCTTCATCTTATTGTGGTCACCAGCAGCCTGGTAGGTCAAAGTGGTCTTTGGTTTGCATTGAATGAAGATCTTTCTGTTGTTGGGAGACTTCAGTGTGCCATTTATCTGTCATTTGCTCTTGGTTTAGTTGTTTTGTGTTTGGTTTGCTTGTGGTTTTTCTTTGCTGTTGAATTCTTGGTCATAATTAATCGATAACCCTGAACTAAAGCCTTTTGTGATAGAAATTATGTTTTTCTATATTGCATGGTTTTTTGCAAATAAGGAATCTTACCATGTAAAACTTTTATGCTTTTTCATATAGCCAAAAGTTTAAACTTTATTTTTCCTTTATTAAAGTGTGATTTACTTTCAGTAAAACTGTACAATTGAAATGTATAACTTCTTTCTTCGACTTTTTGAGCCATGACCTCCCTGTAGTTCCAGCTGGCCTGGAACCTGAGATGTAGATGAGGCTGGCTGTAAACTCCCAGAGATCTGCCTGCATGTGCTGCCACACCCGGCTTATTATTTATTTTTATCTTATGTGTATGAGTGTTAAGTTTGCATGTATGTAAGTGCACCCGTCTTGTACAATGCCCTTGGAGGACAGAAGAAGGTCTCAGATCTCCTGGAACTGGAGTTCCTGACAGTTGTTAGCTGTCATTGTAGTTGCTGGGATTTGAATCTGAGTCATTTGTAAGAGCAGCCAGTGTTCTTAACTAACCACTGAACCATCTCTCTAGTCCAAAGACTTTTTTTTTTTTCTTTCGTTTCTTTTTCCTCTTCTGGAGACTGAACTCAAGGCTTGGCATAAGCCAGACAAGTGGAATTCACCCTGTAGACCAGGGTGGCCTGGATTTCACAAAGATCCACCTGCCTTTGCCTCCCAAGTGCTGGGATTAAAGGCATGTGCCACATGCCCAGTTCATGTATTTTCTAGTGTCTCCTTTCTCTTATTTCTGAGTTTTATCTTGTAAATTCTGCATGCAAAAGTTTTGGTGTCTTTTAAAGGATCAAAAGGATTAGAAGTTTCACATTTTACTGAAGATCCAATGTAGATTATTAGTGGACCTGAAGGGTGATGGGAATGAGGGCAGCAGGATCTCAGCTGTCCTGGCCCAGCCTCAAACCCAGGGATCTGTTTGCCAGGAGGTTGTTGTCAGTCCCTTATTGTTGTGCCAGGCTCTGCCTACCTTTTTAAGAAAATAATACAAAACACTGATTTTTTAAAAAAATATTTTATTATTTTCATTTTATGAGCATACTGTCTGCACATATGTAAATGTACCCATGTCATGCCATGACCACAGAATCAAAAGAAGGTGTCGGATTCCCCTGGAACTGAGTTACAGACAGTTGTTATCTGCGATGTGGGTTTTGGGAATCAAACCTGGGTCCTCTGCAAGAGCAGCCAGTGCTCTTAACTGCTGAGCCATCTCTCCAGCTGTGTTGTTTGTTTTTTGAGACAGGGTCTTCCTGTCTTTAGACACTAGCTGGTCTAAAAAAATCTCTATGACCAAAGACCATGCTGTACACCAGACTGACCGAAATCTCAGAGATCCTCCTGCCTCTGCCTCCCTGAGCGCTGGAATTAAATGCCTGTGCCATTATTTCTGGCCTGTTTTGTTTTGTTTGTTGTCATTGTTTTTCACTAAATAAATCTTTTGAAATATTTTATTATTTTTATTTTATGTGTATGAATACATATTCCTTGCATGTGTGTAAGTGCACACATGTCATGCAGTGCCTGAGGAGGTCAGAAGAGAATGTCAGATACCCTGGAACTGTATTTATAGACAGTTGTTAGCAGCCATGTGGGTGCTGAGAACCAAACCTGGGTCTTCTCCAAGATCAACCAATGCTCTTAACTGCTGAGCCATCTCTCTAGCCTCAACTAAATAAAGCTTAAAAAAAAAAAGCAACAATTAGGTAGGTGGCACTTGTGGAACAGCTGAGGTTGACATCTGTCCTATATATACATATGCAGGCATTCCCACATATATACACATAAAAGTGAAAAGCCCAGGCTGGAGAGATGGCTCAGTGGTTAAGAATACTGGCTGCTCTTGCAGAGGACCCAGGTTCAGTTCCCGGTACGCACATGGTGGCTAACAATATCTTTAACTCCAGTTCCAGGGGATATGATGCCCTCTTCTGACCTCTGTGGGCATTACACAACACAGGTGCACTTACATACATTTAGACATAACATTTATACACATAAAATAAAAATAAACTTCCAAAAGTTTCGAAGAAAAGTGAAAAGCAGTTTAACCTGTCTCCCTGAAAATGAACATAACACCTAGTATGGTCCTGGCAAAGGGCCCATGTCTGGGTTAGATCAAACTTTTTGGATCCATTTGTCAGTTTGCAAGAAATAAAGACAAATTGTACTGCTGTCTTATAGCCAGCCAGGTCCAGGCTGTGGGAAATTTCTGGAGGTCAAACTGTTAGGGAGATTGAGGAAGAATCCTGTTAACTGAACAAGACTCAAACCAAAGAATGGACAAAAAAGTGTAATGTGTATGAACAGACACAAGAGGTGGTAGGTCATAGTGTAAGCAGGGAAGCAGTTCACGTGCAAAGAGTGTGTGGTGGTTATCATCAGGAAAGGAAGGGTACAACTGGGAAGTGCCACAGATAGGTTCCTGCGTGGGTGAAAGTGCCAGGGCTTTGGCTAGTTATGTGCTGAGCTGTTCATGGCTGTGCACACTTCTGAATGTGTGTTTTCTACCATGCTAGCTACAGAGTTGCAGCTAAGGTATTTCTAATCCATTGTTCTGGGGTTGGCACATGTGGGTGTCCTGTTATCAATGTTCCCTCACAGTGATGACTCCCAAGGAAGTGTGGGCTTCGTGTTCCCTCCATTATCTTTTTCTATATGCTTGTGTTCTTTTTTGTGAATCATTGTATATTCATTTGTAAAGATGAAACTTTCGTATGTTGTAGAATACAAGCTGCATTTGTTTTGGTAAGTTTGAGGTTAACAAATTGTACTTTTTTTTTTCCTTTTATTTTTCTGTAGACGTAAATTTCATCCTGATCAAAAAACCATCAATGCTTATGTTGTGTTTAAAGATGAGATTTCTGCCACAGCAGCATTGAAAAGGTAATCCTCTGAGGTCTGAACAACATTGTTGTCATGTGTTTCTTTAAGGACTTTTTTCTACCCTTTGTTTTCATTAGAGCAAATGTTTTCATAGTTAGGTACTCAGTTTCAACAGCCATTTTCCTCTTTGTATTTATAATATAGAAATGGGGCCCAAATTGCAGAAGGATTTCGAATTCGAGTTGATCTCGCATCTGAAACCTCCTCTGTAAGTAGAATGGGATTTGTTTAAAGACCTTAACAAGGGACTGGAGAGATGGCTCAGTGGTTAAGAGTACTGGCTCCTCTTGCAAAAGGTGTAGTTTTGAATCCCAGCACCCACATGGCAACTAACAACTGTCTATAACTCCAGTTCCAGGGGACTCTGACACCCTCTTCTGACTTCTTTAGGCATTGCACAACATGGGTGCACCTACCTATGTGCAGGGAATACACACATACACGTAAAATAAAAATAATTTTAAAAATAATAAAAAACCTTAAGCCAGGTGTAGTAACTCATGTCTGTAATCTCAATCTCAGCACTGAGGGGAGGGAGGGTATGGTGTGGAAAGTCAGTAGGGATTACAGGCCAACCTGGACGATGGTGTAAGACCATGTCGCCAAAAGGCCTAAATAAATTATAAACTAAAGTAACAATAAAAGGTTCTTAACAAGACGCTTGTTCAACTGATGGTGTGAGCATGAGCTAAACGAAAGGAAGAATTCTACCTCTGCTTCCTGGAGTCACAGAACTCAGGTCATCATTAGCTTCAAGAACAGGTCATCTTCTATTTGAAGGTAGATCAGATGCTTAGAGAAAGTGAGGGCTCATCTGGTCAAGCATCTTGTTTATAGGCTTAAGTTTAGAAAGCTGTTACTCATAGCTTACAACTATAATCTCAGTGCTGGTGAGGTAGAGTCAGGGGGATCACAAATTCCAGGCCTCCCTGGGATACATAGTTGAGACTCTGTCTCCAAAAACCAAAACCCAAACAAAATTGTTAGAGGTTAGGCAAACAAGACACAGTCTTAGCTCTTGTGTGCTAAAGACACACAGAAGGACAGACTATGATTAATTTATGCTAAATGCTGTCCTAAACAGACATGATGCTTTGTCCACCCAGTACTGGGAGCACCTAGGAACAAGCCAGCAAGAAAGGACAAGGAGGATTTCCAGGAGAACAGGTGTCATATCAGTCTTAAAGGATGAGTAGGCATTGCCTAGGTAGGAAAATGTTTTCAAAACACAGTGGCAAAACAGAACTCTGACTTGTTCAGGGCTTGTTGTAGTTAATGAGTGGTGAGGTGTAAGCTGCTGCTGGAGAGGCCAAACCATGAAAACCCCTGCTTTGCCTTAAGAGTCTGAATCCAGGAGCAGTTCCAAAAGTTTAAATGCTGGAGCAGTGTGTATAGGTGGCAGGTGACAGTGTGTCTTCAGACAGTGAAGCATAGATAGATGGATTGTTTCTGTCCTCCTCAGGCACTGTACAACCTGGGTGCACTTAGATACATGCAGGCATAGTATTCATACACATAAAAATAAATCAAAAAATTTAAAAAGAAAAGAACAACAGCTTAGATGAAAGCTTTGGCCTGATTAGGCATGTAGCATTAGGTCAGAAAGTTTTGATCCTTGAGCCACATCCACGTGCCCTGTTTTTGTTAAGAAAATTACTTGGAGACGTCTCAGTAGTTAAAAGTACTGGTTGCTTTTGTAGAGAATCAAGGTTCAGTTCCCTCCCAGCACCCACTTGACTGCTCACAACTGTCTCTAACTGCAGTTCTCTTTTTGGCCCTCTGAGCATTGTGTGCATGTGTTGTACTATGTACATGCAGGAAAATGCTCATTTACATGAAATGAAAATAAATAAAAAACAGGTGCCTACATACAGCTACACATTTGTTTCTGTATCTTTTGGCAGTTCTCAAGCTCTAAAGTGGGTCAGAATTTGCAACAGAGACCACATGATCCTTAGAGCCTAGTGCTTGCTAATTGAACCCTTGCAGGCAGAACTTGCCAACCTACAAATAATAGGCAACCCAGTCACCATCTGTGTCAGTGCTACTTCAGATTAAGTCTTTCCTCTGCTATTGTTCACTTCTGTCCAGAGAGAAGACAAGAAACTGACATGGACAGGTGTGTGGTTAAGTCAGGAGGTAAACCAGTGTGTAGAATGAGGAAGGATGCTTGCGGGGTGGTGGTGGTGGTGGTGGTGGTGGTGGTATAGTTTCCTTTTTCTGGTCCATTGAGTGATTTTTATTAACCCTTTCTATATTTCAGCGAGACAAGAGATCAGTATTTGTGGGGAATCTTCCTTATAGTAAGTTTGTTTAAACAAATACAACTTTTATTAAATGATGGGGAAGGAAAAGGGGACAGAGTTTAGTGGCAGAGGCCTTGTCTATTATGCATGAGGCAGATTCAGTTCCCAGCACAGTAAAACAAAACAAAACAAGACAATAGAAATTAATTCTAGGTATGATTACTACTGAAATCTTTCAACCCACCTACTCAAATAAAACTTTAGTGTTTAGTTAATGTTTTGTTTATGACTAACTTTAAGAAACATGCTTTATAATGCTGTGTTTCCATGGTGCTATGCTTAACTCAAAGTGTTATCAAACCTCTCCAGCTTTCTAAGGAGAGGCTGTGTGTTCACCTCAGTTTTGGTTGGATTTGTTTGTAGAAGTTGAAGAATCTGCCCTGGAAGAACACTTTCTGGACTGTGGAAGCATTGTTGCAGTGAGGATTGTAAGAGATCCACTTACAGGAGTTGGCAGAGGGTTTGGCTATGTGCTCTTTGAGGTATGGGAGACCAGTACCCAGTTGTTGTCTTCGAAATGATGAAATGTCTTTTCACTGTTGTGTCATTTAGATGTCCTTCTCATCCTCAGGTTCTGACTTAAGAAAGCTAAATGCATAATTATCACAATAGTGATAGTTTACCTGCAACTGTCCCAAGCAAAACCTATTCTAGTTCTTTTTTTCATGTTAAGCATATGCAGTAGGGGCTGGAGAGATGGTTCAGCAGCTAAGAACACTGGCTGCTCTTGCAGAGGTTCCAGTGCCCTCTTCTGATTTCTGCAGGCATTGCATGACATGAGTGTACTTAATACATTCAGGCAATACACTCATACACAAAAAATAAAATGTTTTTTAAAAAGAACATGAAGTAGTATTTTAGATACTGGTTATTAGAAGCACTAAATCTTAGTCTTTGCATAAGATTACTTACATTTAGTCTGTTGTTAACCCTTGTTGCATGCCTAATACTCCTATATAGTTAAAGAATACCTAGTATCTGATAGCAGTTAAATTTTCCATCACTCACCAACAACCTATTAGTGCATTATTTTGTAGGTGAACTATGAATGTAACTTTTGTATATATTTATATATGTGTGATGTATATATATCATTTTTATTTTTTATTGATTTTTGTTGTTTTTGAGAGAGGGTCTCCCTGTAGCCCCAGCTCTCCTAGAACTTGTGTAGGACCAGGCTGACCTTGAAATCACAGAGAGATCCACCTGCCTCTGCCTCCCAAGTGCTGGGATTAAAGGTGTGCACCACCACACTTGGCTATTATTATTATTTTATGAGTGTAAGTGCACCCATATTGTGCAGTGCCCGAAGAGGTCAGAAGAGGGTTTTGGATCCCCTGGAACTTGAATTATAGACAGTTGTTAGCCACCTGGGAATCGAACCCAGGTCCTCTGCAAGAGCAGTCAGTGGTCTTAACTGTTGAACCATCTCTCCGGTTCTGAACATAGCTTTTCAGTCTGCTTTGTTTCCCATTATGTGAACATGTTATTGAATGATGTAATGTGATTTATACTGTTGCCCTAATGTTAGATGTTGGCAGTGGTTTCTGGTTTTGCTTCTTATAATGAAATGTTTACTTCAATTCTATATTTTTCCCTAATTTTGTTTGTTTTTTGAGGCAGGGTCCCCCTGTAGCTCCAACTGGCCTAGAACTCTCTAGGTAGACCAGGCTAGCCTTAGTCTCACAGAGATCTGCCTTCCTCTGCCTCCTGAGTGCTATCCACACCAGTTTGCTTAGGTGTTTATTTGTATCTTGTTTGTTTTCTTGGTGTGCTGGAATCAAATCCATCAAATCCAGGCATTATATGTTTACTTAAAACATTTTAGGTTTTTCTGCAGTTTTTTTTTTTTTTTTACTTTTATGTTATGTGCATGTGTTCCCATGGAGGCTAGAAGAGGATGTCAGATCACCTGGAACTAGAGTCACGCATATTTGTCAGCCACCATGTGGGTGCTGGGAATTGAACTCAGGTCCTCTCCAAGTACAGCCAGAGCTCTTAACCACTAAGTCATTTTTCTAGCCCCTATTTACTATTTTTGAGGCAGAGACTATGTAGCCCTCACTGTCCTGGGATTCACTTTGTAGACCAGGCTGACATGGAACTCACAGAAATCTGCCTCCTCTGCCACCATGCTTGGCCACTTCAGATTACTTCTTTAGGAAGCACCCCATTTGGATTTCCTAGAGTATGGTATATAATTATTTTGTAAACTTCTGTGTTTTAAACTTTTGAGACAGTCTTTCTGTGACTCACCAGTAGACCAGGCTGGTTTTGAACTTAGACAAGCTTCCTGCTTCCTAAATGCTAGGATTACAGGTGTGCACTTGACTTTCTACTCTGGATAGGTATTGCAAAATAGCTCTTCTGGAGTCCTGAGTGCCTGCGGTATCCACGCTACAGTAATGTGCCTGCGGTATCCATGCTACAGTCATGTTGCTACTTGATGTCCTGATGTTACTAGTCACTTTAGAAATGTGTAGAATCCTTTAACAAACATCTTAGACATTTAAAATAGCATTAATGGTTCTGTTGGAATAAAAGAATACGATTTTGGACCCAACTGGAACCATTAAGGTCCTCTATTCCCACATCTCAGGAACTGCAGGAAGAATTGTCTACTCTCAGTTAACAACAGGAATTTTATAGAAAGTTGGGTATGATAGGCTTACCAGTTTAAAGAAACCTCATTGGATAAAAAGTGAAACCTATGGGTTGTGACTTAAAGTGAACATTTGGGGAGGCAGTTTGAGTGCTTTCAGGGAAACCTGAGTAGAACATAAAAAGTAGGAGACTCAAGCAGGGCTGACAAAACTGGGGCACAGAGTATGAGAAGTTCTTTGGCAAGCTTGAAGATTGATAAAAGCCATTATTAGAGTTTGAATTTTACTAATCTCATTGCATAGGAGTTTTTTGGTGGAAGTTGATGTTTTGTTTTTTTACTACAGAACACAGACGCTGTTCATCTTGCTTTGAAATTAAATAATTCTGAGCTAATGGGAAGAAAACTGAGAGTCATGCGTTCTATTAATAAAGAAAAATTAAAACAACAGAACTCAAATCCCACCTTGAAGAATGCTAGTAAACCTAAGCAGAGACTTCATCTTGCTTCCAGCAGTGCAGGAAATTCCAAAAGTGTATTTATTGGAGAAAAGGCAGTTCTCAATAAAAAGAAGAAAGGGCAGAAGAAAAATGTACGAATGAAGAAACCAAGAAAGCAGAAGTAATGATGAGAAGGTGGTTCCCTCCTTTGCGTGGTGGACCTGTGGACTGAGGTCTAGTGGTTTGTTTCATGGATTGTATATATAAAATGTAGAGACTTCCCCAGTCTTAGTTTACTCACACTGTAAGGCTTCTTTGAAGCATTGAAGTACATTTAAAGAAAAACAATAAACATTAGCTGTTCAAAAGGATAATGATTCCAGATTTAGTCACAGGCCCTAAGAAAAACTTAAGAACTGTGACACACTCTTTTTCCTTTCTATTGCACTTGGAATAAGGAGAGTTCTGGGTGTCTGTATTTTTCCATCAACCTAATAATAACTAATCAATAAGAACATTAATTAAAATGTGATCCTGATTTCTAATATATAACCAGTAAATAGAATGGTTATTGATGTCTTTGGTAAACTAGCTATAAAACTGATTTCATATGAAAAATATTTTCCAAGGAAAGTAATGATTTTAAGTTAGTGTCAGAATATGAAACTTCCTTTCCAGAAAGTGTTTCATAATGAAATATACTAATTAAATCACAAAATGTGAATATGAACAAAGGGAGAGAATACTGTTACATTCCCTAGGGCTCAGTCTGGTTATAGCTACTGACTTCTGATCTTAATAAACTGAGTCTATGTCCAGGATGGAGAACTGGTGGGAAGGGTACAATAGGGTGGGAGGCAGTCTACAGTGAGCATGCATCATGTCATCAGGGTAGTAAGAGGGTGGAGTGAGTAGTCACCAATTGCTCTGAAAATACAAAACCTAGTAGGGGTCTGGGTGTGGTGTCCAGGAAGGCAGGCAGATCTTTGAACTCAAGACCAGTTTCATCTACATACCAAAATCCAGGCCAGTTAGAGCTACATATTGAGACACTCAAAAACAAAAATCCTAATGGGACTTAAAAATATGGCTCTATGGAGGTAGAGAGATGACTCAGTGGTTAAGAGCACTGGCTGCTCTTGCAGAGGACCTGGATTTGATTCCCAGCACCCACGTGGCAGGTAACAACCCTCTAACTCCAGTTCCAAGGGTTCCTGACCTTCAAAGGCACTGTATGACTTTATGCAAGAAATACTTATACACATAAAAATATTAAAAAATGTGGAAGGCATAGAAAACTCCATTTTCAGGGCTGGAGAGATGACTCAGCTGTTAAGAACACTCGCTGTTTTTCCAGAGGATACAGGTTCAATTCCCAGCACTCACACGGTTGCTAACAACCAAATGTAACTCAAGTTCCATGGGATCTGACACCCTCTTTTGGCCTCTGTGGGGCATTGTACACTGCACATGGTGCAATTACATACATGTAGACAAAACACTTATAAAGATAAAATATTTTAAATTTGGAAAAAAATCCATCTTCTTGTTCCCAAGAACTGAGTATTTTATGCTTAATATCACTTCCATGTATGCACAACCTTATTTTTCATAATTAAATTTCAATAAATGTTACCTAATCATTCTTGAGCATTTTTGCATAAATTGTAGAAAGATGCAACATTAGATTATGCATATGTAATCTGTGTGCATAGATTTATGGCCTGTGAGTGGGCAGCTTAAAGCAGATTACAATTAGTATAAATATTTAACTTTACTGTATGTGTGTATATGTGCATATCATAGTGCTCATGTGGAGGTCAGGACAACTTTGTGAAGTCAGTTTTCTCTGGCTACCTTTATATGGGTTCTAGATACTGAGGTGAGGATTTCAGGCTTGCACAGCCTATATTGTTAACCACAGTCATCTCACCCCAAATTTTTTAACATTTGATAGTATAAAATTAAAATTTCTACTTCCATAAGCAGAATATGTTTTGTACTCTAATCGTTTAGAATGTGAATAAAGAATAATGTGTATTTTGTGGAAAAATTTTCCAAGATGCTTTGTGTAATTCTTTGTTACATGGAAAAATACTGATCTTATAATGTCTGATAAAATAGTTCTAGCCACAAAACTATGTGTGGCTAACTGTGGTTAGAAGTTGGCTTTTAGTTATTTCAATAAAAATATCATGTAGTTTTAATTAGTCTTTTTTTAAAATTTATTTTTATGTGTATGAGTATTATGCCTGCATGTGTGTAAGTGTATCCTTCTCATGCAATATCCATGGAGGACAGAAGAGGGTGTTGGGTCCCCTGGTTCTGGAGTTACCAACAGTTGTTAGCTGCCATGTGAGTGCTGAGATACAAACCTGGGTTTTCTACTACTGGGCTATTTCTCCAAGCTCCCTTGATTAGTCTTTAAGAATTTCTTTTTTTGCTCATGAACACTTTTCCCTGACTTGGCAACATGATTCCTACTGATTATGGGCTTACAATGTTTAAGTTTAAAAATGCTTAGGAGGGACTGGAGAGATGGCTCAGCGATTAAGACCACTGAATATTCTTACAGAGGATCCAGCACCCACATGGCTAATAACAACTAGTAACTCCAGTTTCAGGGAATCTGATGCCCTCTTCTTACCTCCAAGGATATTGCATGCATGGTTGTACTTACATGCAGACAAAATATGCATAACACATAAAACTTTTTTTTTAATTAAAAATACCACTGAGGGGCTGTGGCAATATGACCTAGCATGCAGAACACACTTATTTAATCCATAGTACCCTAAAAAATTAAAAAGTAAAAATACTTATGATTCACTTTTGTCATTCCATAACCCACTGATGGTTCCATTCACAGGTACTTGTGTTTTTGCTAAGCTGCTTCCATTTCAGAAGTTTGTGCATGTAGGTGTTTTGCCTTAGTATTAGTGTGTTGCCTGCTTGGTTGTATCTTGTAGTAGCTATCTCATCACCATTCCACTTACTATATACCTGCTCTGTTTATCCATATGTCATAATGTGATGGTCACAAAGACTAGTTTTCAGAAGTCTGAGGCTTCTTATGACTTTGGGCAACTTTTTTCTGTATGAACTCCATGTACCCAAGGCTCAAGGTGATACTTTTCTAAGGAGTTCACAGGAGTTTGGGGGATGATCTATTTTCAGAGTATGAGGAAAAAGCTTTTAGTGCTGCTCTGTGGTGTGCTCTCCTCATCTGAACCACTGGCTTTCCTTTTTGGTCATTTGTACGTCCATTTCCTCATTCCCTGTGCCACTTTAGGTAGTGCATATCTCTGTGGGGCTAATTCTAGTCTCATGTATGGCTCCTGTTCATCATTGAAACAGGAGTTTCCTGGGCTAGGTTAGGTTCTTGAGTTACATGTTTTGGGGCCATTTTTGTAATAACTTTAGGCACCAACTCCTTAGACCAAGGTCCATATGTGAAGGGATCATGCAGTACTCTTCAAGACTGCCTTTCTTTCAGACATCAGCCACGGGTTTGTGGTTGGTTGGTGTTACTGTTCCTAAGGAGCTAGCTGGGATTCTTTTGCTTAGATGGAAATCAAATAGACAAGGAATAGCTTTAGAGTAGATAGGAGATCAAGAAATGTCTGAACATTCTTGATGTTCAGAAAGACCCTACTCCATATCAACAAAAAAGGATTAGACACTGCAGTAAAGGGAGTATGATTGTTCTTGCTTGAAGGGTGATATTTATGTTAATTAGTCTAGGATAGTACAAGGTATGATAAATGACATCTAAGATAAAATTCAAAGATGGAGAGAAACCATGGCCACACTCTGGTCATGCTCTTAACTTACACTGTGGCTTATGTTACTTGTGGGCTCATTAACTATCATTATAGTGGCTCTCCGTTTTTGGACCCTGCATCCTCTGAGGGCTCAGTAATGTCATATCTTCTTACTTAGAAGCAAGGAAGCAACAAATGGGTCTGAAGTCCAAACCTACATAGCATGCTTCACACCATATGGATGTTGAAAATCAAAATGACCAATAAAGTCGATACTATATGTAATAAACATAAATAAGCATCAAAAGGAGGGAGTGATGTTATATTCTCATAACCACTTCTATTCTTATATATAATGCCCTTGTAAGCATAGCCCATTTGAAGTTTCCTCTTGTTTTACTTACTGTGTAGATATCTTGAAATGTAATTGAGTTTTACTACTCAGTGATTTTTTTTTTCTTTTGGTCTTTTTGAGACAGGGTCTCCCTGTAGCCACAGCTGGCCTCGAACTCACTAGGTAGGACCAGCTGGTCTTGTTCTTAAGATCTGCCTGTCTCTGCTACCCAAGTGCTGGGATTAAAGGTGTGCACTGCCATGCCTGGCTACTCAGTGATGTTTCACTGTTCTGTGATATCTCCAAGCTCTGTGACATTTTCCATTCACCATGTCTTTGAGACAAATATGAAGCTAAGAAAATGGAAAGTTCACTACATTGCAGCACCTGTCAGTTCAAGGAAAGTATAAACCAACATGACAGATACTTAAACTTCTGGTGAACTTGTTTTTGTAAACTGCAATGACCATTTGACCAATTCCTAGCCTAATTAACCTGGCTAAGCTATAGATCAAAAGGCTCATATGTCCTTACCCATGCCTGGGATATCTACTTTGTCAGCTATGATGACTAGGTGAACTCAAGAAAGAATTTTTCCTGAGATAACATGGCCCATCATAAAAAGAGACATAAGGCTCAGATGGCAACCCTTAAATGATGCAAAAAGTCCTATATAACCTGACTTATACATTGCTTTGGGCTCAGTAAATCTTAAAGCTTTGGTTGCTAGTTCTGGGACCATATATATGTGAAAAGAGAATGAGCTTTCTGATTCTCTCCTAAGTAAGGCTCTTAATTGCTGAGCCATCTCTCCAGCCCCCTGGGCTCTTTTATTTCACTCAAAGAAGCACCCAAAGTGTATACAACAAAGGCTAAATGAAATCCTTAAAACTCTAATAGCATTTTAACAGTACTCAGTAGCATTCAATGTTTAGCTGCCCTTAGCTCTGCTTCAGTTCCCCGGGAGGAAAAGGTTCCTTCAGTTTACACTGACTGCCTGTACATTTGGGGCTTTTTCCCTAACTAGTAATTTCATTTGAACAACTCAAAAACTCAGTAAAGTGCTACACTTATGACAGCCTAAGAGTACACATCAGAACCAGCTCAAGAATTATTTTTTCCTCTTCTTCACAGGTTACATAAATTTTAAGGAATAACTCCATTTTTCTCCCCTACCTCATAAATGAAGCTATATTGTACAATTATTTTGAAGTCAATCATTATGCCCAAATTCAGTCATAACTGAACTTTCTATGTGGGACAAGGAGGGTCTCCCTGTACCCTCCGCTGGCCTGGAACTCGCTATGGAGATATGGCTAGCTTTGACCACAAAGAAATCTGTCTACCTCTGCCCACCAGTCCCGGCACAACTAACTTTTAAGGCACCCAGGTCTGGTGGCGCAGGCCCGTAATTCCACCACTGAGGAGGATGAGGCAGAGGAATTGAGTGTTTGGGTTCGGATGGGCTGCAAAGCAAGTTCCTGGCCTAAGCTGCAATGGAAGAACCTGCCTCAAAAATCTTAAAAATAACAAACGCGTTTACTTCAGGTCTGCGTGAGGTACACAGTGGGTGAGGCGCTGCCCTCGGGGTCCTCCCATCTTTGTCCTTCACAAGTAAGAACGGCGACTGCGGTCTTCGGTGTCCGCTCTCCACATGTCCTCTCCTCCCCACCAGCTATGGAAGGAAACCTGTAATGACCAGCAAACCCCTCCTTCACTTACGCCGGGTTCCCGCCCAGGTGCTGCAGCGCGGAATCCGCCTTCTGCGCATGCGTACCTCGTCTCGGGCTCCTCCGCGCAGGCACCGCTGCAGACACCCCTGGGTCCTCGAGTACCGGAAATGCTTGCGTTCGGCCTTTCCGGTCCTGACTGGCGGCCGGCGGCTGCAAGCGGCTGGCGTGCTCCGAGTGCTCGGGGCTAACCGCTGCTGGGCGGGCCGGCGCGACCGGGCGCACGCCCCAGTCGGGTGAAGATGGTGGGCCGGAACAGCGCCATCGCAGCGGGAGTGTGCGGCGCCCTCTTCATCGGGTACTGCATCTACTTCGACCGCAAGAGACGAAGTGACCCCAACTTCAAGAACAGGCTTCGAGAACGTGAGTGGACTGGGGCCCCACCGCGCAATCCCGGCTCCCCCCGGGCGTGCGTGTCCGGTGGAGGCCTGGCGGTCTCCGCGTGCTCCGGGCCCGCGATCATGGCGCCGCCGTGCGGCCGGGGTCCCGCCTGTGGCCGCGGGCTTCCATCTTGGAGTCACTTGGCTCCATCTTGCTGGCCTTGGATCGCGTTGATTTGAGGAAGCGAGGGTGGCCCTTTGGCCCTCCCGCTTTGAGACAAGGGCCTGGAACTCGTGGCAGTCGTGTCTCGGCCTTCTGAGTGCTGGGATTACAGGCGTGAGCCACCTCTCCGTCTCCATTCACTGTGGTAATCCAGTGTGTGGGGTGTGTTTTAAGATGGGGTCTAACTGTGTACCCCAGACTTGTCTGGTTCTTTATCCCAGGATAGCAGTCGTCCTGCCTCAGCCTCCCGAGTGCCGTCATTACAGATGTGAACCACCTCGCTCGGTTGCTTTAGCTTTGAAAATCACTTCATGTGTGTATCAGCGCATGTGAGCGTCTGTGGTTGAGACAAGGTTTTGCTCAGGCTGGTTTCGAACTTGTGAGGCCTCCGATTTCTGGGATCACAAATGTGCCCCACAACTGCTAAATCTATCTTCAGCCGAAGTGGTGCCTGTTATATTTGACGGGGTTTAGCCCCAACCTCCATCCGAAGGCCCAGTGCGGTGTCATCCTTGCATTCTTAAACCCTCTTGGCGGCTTTGCTCAGGTGCTTCCAAGATATGAGTGAATGCTAGAGAAATTGCGGAGGAGTCCAAAGGGCTGCGGTCCTCACGTGGCTCAGTCTTATTTCATACCTGCGACATCTTTTAAGTGGTTTATCAGAGGGAAATCGTGGAACCCCTTAACCTGCGTGGTGCACCCTTTAATTTCAAGGTCGAGGAAATCTTCATTTGCAGCAGTCCAAAAAGCACAGTCGTTACAATAAATGTTTTTTTGCTTTTATCTGGGGATCAGGCATTAGCTTAGTAAAAGTCCAAAAAGTATGGAGGTCACTATCTTTTAAAATACTATTTAATTAAACGACACTAAGTCGTTTTAAATGTTCCATAGTCACATGTGGCTGGAGACTAATGAATTAGGACGCCCACCCTTTTTTGAGGCGGTGGGTCCCTAGTAGCCAGAATAATTTTGATCGGGTCGGAATATAGAAACAATTTGTTTTTGTCGATGACTACGTAGAGTAATGGAGGAACGGGTTTGGATTCAGAATCTGCGTTTCCAGGCCCAGATTGAAATCTTACTTTATTTAGCTGGTCTTGTTGGTTTGAATTGAAGTGCCTACCACAGGTCTTGAAACCGGAAAGAACCGTCGATAGATACTGGTTATGAAGTGTGTGCATTGTTTATAATACAAGGTCTTTCTGTATTTTGAGAATGCTTGGGGACTGTGGGCACCTGCAGGCATGCAGATGGCAAAGCTCCATATTCCTTCTTTGGAAAGTCTTACTGAAAACCATGAGAAAAGAGCTATCATTTTAGAAAAATTCAGATTGTTCTTTTCAAAATAACCTTTCCATACACAACCTTTTCTTTTTGGCTGCGCCAGGGGTTAAATCCAGGGCTTTGTACATGCTTGGCATGTACATGTACATGTACATCACACAACTCCTTACCATTTTCAATCCCAACTTTTTTTCCCTAGCTTTAAGTGTAACCTAATGATTTAAGTGAATTATTAACTGCAGCAGTGACCTTGAGCAATAAGAACTCCAAGCTTTTAGGGGTTTTGTTACATAGTAATGCAGAGTGTCATACTCTTACTGACAACAGTAATTTAATGAACACTTGAAGGTATTTGTAAATAATTTTTGCTAGGAATTAACTCTAGAATGAGTTGTGATCTATATCCAAGTGGTACAATACCCACAGCAGTCAGAAGAGGGTGTCAGATACCCTGGAACCAGGTTTACAATTCCTAGCCACCATGTAGGTGCTTGGACCTGAACCTTCAAGAGTAGCCAGTGAGTGCTCCCTTTAGCCTCAGCAATGCAGAACAGGTTGGCTTCAATCTCATAGTGATCTACCTGGCTCTGTCTTTTGTGTGCTGGGATTAAAGGCACTAGTCCTACACCCAGTGTGTATTATTATTATTATTATCATCATCTTGTGAGATAGAGTCTCTGTACCCCAGCTAACCTGAAACTCAACTATGTAGACCAGGTTGGCATGAACTCAGAGATCCTCGTGTCTCTGCCTCCAAAGTGCTGGAATTAAAGGCATGTTCCACCTTGCTGTGTTGTGTTCTTTTTTAAAAAAATTATTTGGTGTGAGTGATTTGTGTGCAAATAAGTGCACCACATGAATGCAGTGCCTGCCAAGGCCAGAGGAGGGTGCTGGATACCCTGGAACTGGAATTTAGGGACTATTGTGAACAGAATAGTGGGTGCTGGGAATGGAACCCAGGTTATCATGCTCTTAACTGCTGGACCATCTCTCCAGTCCCATGTGTATTATTCTTAAAGTAGACATAATTGTTTTAACTTGATAGGTTTATGCAGTGTCATTTGAGATTACTGTCAGCAGATAAAAATCAGAGCCTGATTTTGCTGAGTGAATGTATTAACTCATTTTGTTTTTCAGTCTGTGCCATTTGCCCCTTTATCATAGAGATGCTATCTTATGAAACTAAAGCCAGAATATTAATCATATTGCTAAAAGTGAAAGCAGTCAAGGATCTTCTCATTTGGTGCTTTTATCAGTCATACATTATTCATCAGTCACACCCCCACACCCTGTTAAAGTTGAACAGGTAGAAAATTAAGATCATTGCCCTTTTTGTTATTTTTCAAAAATTCTACTTTAGCAAGTTGGATTTTTCACCCTTTTATTACATAATTTTACCTTGTGCCTTTCTGTAGTGCCTGAATGGCCTGTCTTTGGTGTTTTGGAGATGGGAACAAAATAAAATGCTTGAAGACATGTGCTCTGAAGTTGAGTGCTTGAGTAGATGTTCCGCCACTTACTAGTGGCCTTGGTAAATTTTCTCATCTAAAAAATGGGAGTGACAAGAGTACTTGTTCAGAGTTACTCTGAAGATCAAATGAGCCAATGAATAGCAAAACATTTAGAAGAATGTTTGGCATGTGTCATAAGATCAGATTTCACATTTGTTTTATGTTTTATTTTTATACTCCACACTTTTCTATTGAAGCTATTAGAATTATGTGTTATGGAGGACTAGAATTGGCAAGGGATCCCAGTGGGGTTAAATGTCATTTGTAAGGACAGAATATAAGAAGAGCATACTTGGATATTCAGAGGACTTTTGCTTGGTTTATGGCTTTTGTTTGTTAAGAGTTAGATTTTCTTGCTTACAGTTACCCAGCTAATGCATGAAAAAGAGATCCAGCTGTGCCACCTTATTGTCCAGGTCATTGTAGTGTTTAGTGATTATTATTGTTATTTTATTAATAATTTTTCTGGTCTGCCCCCAAGTGCTGGGATTAAAGGAGTGCACCACCATGCCCAGCTATGATTTATTATTTTCTGAGTATTTAGTATTTACCTTGAAGAATTATCTCATCCTAAATGTTTATATTTTAGAACATGAGCCAGGCACTGCTAAAAAAAATACATACTTTAAGTAAAAAATCTAGTCCCGACAGTGAATCAGTGAAATAGCCCTTTGAATAAGGGCTAGGTTAC
The DNA here is from genome assembly GCA_035773235.1 of Eospalax fontanierii. NCBI lineage: Eukaryota > Metazoa > Chordata > Mammalia > Rodentia > Spalacidae > Eospalax > Eospalax fontanierii. Next base: position 4,483,536 of record CM069524.1, on the reverse strand, counting down.
TGTGACTTGCTAGAAAGTCTAAGAGAGGTTGCGTGTAGGCAGGTCAGATGGTTCTCATGCTTACACCCTTTCTTTCGGGGCTCACCATTACAGAGGAATTTAAAGTGCAATTTCTTGTTATTAAAGGATTGATATTAGGAATTAATTGACTAGAGAATTTTTTACTGTTTGTTTTTTTAAAAATTTTTAAAATTTTGTTAGGATTGCTGGATTTGGGAGGGGGGATCAAGTTGAGGCAGGAATTTTTTAACTAGACAAAAGTAAAGACTTTACTAGTGTATTTCTGAGCAGTTACCTCTTGTCATTTTTTTAAAAAGTGAATAAATACTAGCACCACAGTACATGCTTGTAATCCTGGCACTTGGGAGATGCAGGCAGGAAGATTAGGAGTTCAAGGCAAACCTCAACTGTGGAACACAAGCTGCAGGCTAGCCTGAGCTATATTAGACCTTGTCTCAAATGCCACAAAAACCCAAAGGACAAATATTATCATCTTAGATAATGTTTTTCCATCTAAGAATACTGGTTAGTTTTTAATAGTAAAGCTAGAATTCTGATCTAACTCCACAACAGAGGCTTAATTCTTTAGGCTGGAAAGAGAGCTTTGTTCTGCTAGAGGGCAGCTTTTGGACCTGTCTCCGTCTTGTGACTTGTTAGACCTGGTGGTGCAGAAGAAAGGGTAAAACGCCTATCCAGAAATGCCTCATTGCCTGTAGTATACAGGGACTGGGGTACCGACTGATTAGAGACCAGGGAGACCAAGATTCTGAAAGTTAGGGGCATCTTGTAGAATTAATGACTCCTGCAGCAACTAGACATCTTTTGTTTCTTGTAATAATAACAAAATGAAAAATTTCCTTTTTTTTTTTTTCTTTTTTGTAGGAAGAAAGAAGCAGAAGCTTGCCAAGGAGAGAGCTGGGCTTTCCAAGGTAATTTAGTATTTTTTGTTAATATATTTATATATTTTTCTAGTTTACAGAAATAATATCTAAAAGTGTACTTCATGTGTGCATTTTGAGAAGCCTAGTTGCAGCTGTGTACTGCTTTTCTATGTAAAATTTAGTTTGAGAATAACAATTGTAATTTGTAGAATCTTTTTATAGGTCCCATGTTCATAATAATTTTTAATGACTACATAAGGTTTTTATCTATCTGATTAAGGGACATCTAAGTACATGCTAATCCTTACACATGTCACTCTCCCTGCCACTGGAATTTCTTTCTGGATTTGTAGAGCATGCTCTTCTGGACTACTAATGGTTCTTTTTAAAGCAAATTAGGTAAGGAAAATGGAATCAATAAGCGATACGTTTTGTTACTTTGAAACAGTAGGATAATCAGCACAATTAATTGGATATGGATAGGTGGAATAAAATTGAGACCTACTGTGTTTTAATGTGTCCTTTCCAAGATATGGGATATAAAGGTAGCCTCTAAAAATACAGGGAAATTGAAGACATACGTAGGTGTGGGGGGGGTTTGGAGGACTTTTAAAATTCTAAGGATGGCAGGCAAAACACTCTACCTCAGAGCTATCCTTATCCTCCCTTATCATACTGTAGTTTTAGATTCAGGAACATAATTCGGTTTTTATTGTGTGCTTTGAGAGTAAATGAAGCTTTCACTTCCAGTACTTTTTTTTTTTTTACTTAAACGTTGCATAATAAGAATGTGGATAACTAGAAGGTAAAAATGAGGAAAAATGTATATATAATTTTAGAAATCACAAACTTGTGAGGGCAAGGGAGATAACTTCATTGGTATAATGCTTGTTGGTCATGAGCACCTGAGTTCTGTTCCTAGAACCCACATATTTAAAAAGCCAGCAGTATACTTGCTGGGCCGAGGAGACAGGCAGATCCTTGGGGGTCAGTAGCCAGCTAGTCTGGCCCAATTGCTAAGTTCCAGGTTGGAGACCCTGTCTCAGAAAACAAGATGAATGGCTTCTGAGGAAGGGTAACAAAAGTTTACCTCTGGCCTCCATGAGTACCCCAGAATGAGCACATGTACAAGCCCAGAAGTCTAGGTTTTAAAGCTGGATGTAGTGGTTCACGCCTTTAATCCTGGGATAGGGAAGATGTTTGTTTGATGTCTGCCAGTGCTACATAGTGAGATCCTGTCTCAAAAAAAGAGAAAGAAAGGTAAGTTGGACATGGTAGCACCTTTGATCCTAGTAGAGGTAGGTGTATCTCTGTGAGTTTGAGGCCAGCTTGCTCTATGTAGCAAGTTCCAGGCCAGCTGGAGCTATAGGAGACTCTGTCTTAAAAAAGAGTCCTCCCACCCCCCAAAAAGATAAAACTCATTATAATTTGCTGGGCCTGGTGGCACAGATCTGTAACTGTAATCTGAGACTGGAGTCTGAGAGACTGGAGGTTTCATAGTTGCAAGGCCAGCCTGGATAAACTGGTGAGGTTTGGCAAAATAAAAAGAAGACTGGGGATATAGCTCAGTGGTAGAGCACTTAGTATACAAGGGGCCCTCATTTTAATTTCAAGCACCACAAGTAAAAAAAATACACATGCACCATACACACATAAATAAATCTTTTAGGTTAGGTATACGTAAAAATGTATATAAGCCAAGCATGGTGGCATACCCTTTTAATCTCAGCACTCAGGAGGCAGAGGCAGGTGGATCTCTGAGTTCAAGGCCAGCCTGGTATACATAGTGAGTTCCAGGCCAGCTGGGGATACAGGGAGACCCTCTCAAAAAAAAAGAAAGTTTATGAAATATTATGAAATGTTGTATCTGAACAAATGGGTGACAACTGCTTAAAAATCTATAATGGAAATGAAATAGTATCATAGATGATGTAGATATTTGTACTTTTCAGTTTTCTTTGATTCAGAGTTTTCTGATACCTGTTCAAGTGTCATTTTTATCAAATTGACCAATAAGTGTTAGTTCCTGAGTTTTACAAATGTTTAGGAATAAATTTGCCACATGTATGTTTTTGATAATTAAAAAAAATTTGTTTTTATTATGTGTATGAATGTTATACCTGCATGTATATAAGTGCACCTATATCGTGCAAAGCCTGCAGAGTTACAGACCATTGTTAGCTGCCATGTAGGTGCTGGGAATCAAACCTGGGTTCTCTGAAAGAACAGCAAGTGTTTTAACCACTGAGCGTATTTCTCCAATCCTGATGTTTGTTTTTTAAAACCCTGAACCATCAGATTTTGCTAGATTTTAGTAGTTTTCTATGTGTTGACTAAATCTCTGCTTTAATTTCATGTGTTTCGTTTCTAGTTGCCTGATCTTAAAGATGCTGAAGCTGTTCAGAAATTCTTCCTTGAAGAGATACAGCTCGGGGAAGAGCTACTAGCACAAGGTGACAGTCATCTCAAGACAGAAACTGATAGAACTAGTTTTTCAAACTGGTCATTTATTTTAATTCTATAAATATTTTTATTTTTTGTGTATGAGTGTGTTGCCTGCATGTAAGTGCATATGTATCCTGCAATGCATGAGGGGGTCAGAAGAGGTTGTCAGATTCCCTTGTAACTGCAGTTACAGATGGTTGAAAGCCACCATGTGAATGCTAAGAACTTGGGTCTTCTGCTAGAGCAGCCAGTGTTTTTAACCTCTGAACCATCTCTTCTCTAGCCCCTTATTTTTCTTTTATATGTATGAGTGTTATGCTTGCATGTGTATGGTTGCCCCATGTGCATACAAGGCTAATGGAGGCTAGAAGAGGGTGTCAGACGCCTTGGAACTGGAGTTATAGACTCTTGTTGGTTGCCATGTGGGTGCTGGGGTCCAAACTGTGTCCTTTGCAAACGCAGCCAGTCCTCTTAATCACTGAGCCATGTCTCCAGCCCCCCAACTTAAGTTTTTATTGTGTCTCTTTCCTAAGAAATAGCTTCTGGATAAAATTTTTGAGTCATTTTCACCAAGAGTCAGAAATAGCCTTGTTTCAATAATCAAATGGCTAGCAGAGGAAAGATAACTGTTATCAAGATATCTGAAGTATAGAATTGACACCAGTCAGAAAATATTTCCAGATCTCTTCCAGACCAACAAGGCCAATAGAGGCCTAAGCTCTGGGGAAAGTGAATTACTGCTTATACCCAGAGTGGCACTGTTCTTGGGGTACTGTTGTAGTGGGTTTGATCTTCCTAAACTGAAAGATTGTATGCTATTGTCTGGGCTGTTGGTGTTAACAGTAGGTTCCTCTGATGCTCTGGCCAGTTAGTGAAAGTTACAGTAACTTCAGTACTGTTGTCGCTTCTACAGAAAAGGGCATTGCTGATGCTGCTTCAGAAGAGATTTAGGGGCCCTTGTGTCTGTTTATAAGTAGGAATTGATGAGGTCATCCGACCTTTCAGTTACCTTGAGCTCCACATCAGGCAGTCTCCCTCCATCAGTGCCCAGCCCTGGACAAGTTCTCCAGTGAGCATCAGTACATCCTCTCAATGCCCAGGAAAGAAACTGGCCCAGCAGGTCAGAATGATGACTTGATGACAGCTACCAAAATAATCAGTGTCCTGGTTTGTGTAGGTGGACTAACCACAATTCCCATATTAGCAGAGATTCAGCCATTTCCGATCCGCTTGAGAGGTTAAAAAAGCACTAGATTGCGGTGCCTCAAAAACCTTTCTCCAAAAGTGCCTCAGTCTTTCTACCGTGCAACAAGAAATACCATCATTTTTATTTCTATGGGTGCATCATGGAGATAGTTTTCGCTTTTTTAACAGGCCAGTGATTTTGGCCAGCAGCACTTGGAGATGAATTTTTGATGACGTCAGATTACATGTAGTTTTGTGCAATCTTGCAGGTGAATATGAGAAGGGTGTAGACCACCTGACAAATGCAATTGCTGTGTGTGGACAGCCTCAGCAGCTGCTGCAAGTATTACAGCAGACTCTTCCACCACCAGTGTTCCAGATGCTTCTGACCAAGCTTCCAACCATTAGTCAGGTAAGGACTTCGAGTGCTTCGAAATAACTAGTGAATAGATCTAGAACTACATGTTCAGGGACAAGTCTAATGAACATGAGATACAGGAAATAGCAGTCCTTAAAATGGCCTTCCTAACAGTAGATTGTCTAAATGACTGGACATAAGGTCTTAATGAATGAATGGTTCCACCTGTATTGGAGTCCTCTGTTTAATGTTATGTGCTGTTTGAAAGGTAGCTGTCTTCAATCTGTTATGTGTTATAACAAACAGTTGGCGATGGGAAATGTATAAGGATTATTACAGTTCTATTGGCTGCAAAATCCAAGTAGCATGGTTGTGTCACAGCATAGCAGAGAATTGGAAAGGGAACTGGCTATGTACAAAAGGAGGCTTATGTGTCATTGGTTAGCTCCTCTTATAGGAACTAATAGGTTCCTGTAAGAACTGCCTCGATCCAGTTGGAAAGTGGTATACTCCTCAGATCTCACTACCTTCTTGACCTTTCAGTAGTGCCCTGGTGCCTGAGCTTCCAACACAGGAATCTTTGGGGGACAAACCATGTCTAGGCTGAAGTAGCAATAACAGTGCTTCTAGAAAGTTGGTCTGCTTTACTAAGTTACCTTGACTTATGTATGCTATATGGAAATGTTCAGGGGTTATTAATTTTGGAATATAAAATTCCTTTTGTAATGGCTGTGAGCTGAAAAGGGATTTTGAGCATAGGATTGGTAAAAAGCACCAATATCCTCAGTTTGTGCCAGAGTGAAAAGAAATCTTAAAGAGTTTTTATTTACATAATTGACTAACATGTAGCATAATGTCACTTGCTTCCTTCATTTATCTGTATTTTTGCTATGGGATTCCAAGTTATATGATCTTCTTTCCCTGTCTTCAGTATCCCTGGTGCTGGGACTATAGGTGTGTTGCTGTGCCCCACTGATCTCCATTTTCTTAGGTAGTAGTTTATGAAGTGTTGAATGTTGAAATCAATGTCAGAATGGTGGACTTCAGCAAGATTTGGTTCTTTGACTGTGAAGAACAATTTTTAAGCTTAATTTAGAATTATGTTGAATGCTTGGGAACACTTCAAAATTAAATTTTTTTTTTTTCTTTCAGAGAATTGTAAGTGCTCAGAGCCTGGCTGAAGATGATGTGGAATGAACCAGTTAGCAGCATGATAAAATCTGTGTTTAAAAATTCTTAACTTGGAAGTTGAGCAGCTCTGGGGGAATAAGGGCAAACAAATGTACTTGTTATAGACTATCCTACACTGAAATCCACCAAAAGTGAATGTTTACTTTGAGTAGATCCATTGTCTGTTTTATTTATTTTTCCCAGTGAAAGTGTATTTTGATGAGCTTTTTGTTTTATAAATACACTGAGTTACCACAATATCATGGATTTTGTTTGTTCCTTAAGACATGAACTTAAAATGTAGATAGAATAGAATGTTACTTAGGTTAAAACTCCCAGTGGTCAGCTTCAAAAAGATGGGGAAAAAATATGGAAGATGGTCAAAGAATGCATTTTTAAAAGGCTGGTACATTATACTGTAAATCTTAAAATTATGTTTGTGAAAACTGAACATTAAAATCTTCCAGAGAGCTTCTCCTTTTGTTTACTCTGAAACATGTGAAGTGTGCTGTTGGCAAATTCATCTCTGCCTTGTGTATCCTTAAACCCTGTCTAATTTGGGGCTTAGTGTGCTCTAGGTAGTTATTCCTGGTGATCTAAGCACATGTAGCTGCAAGTAGCACCAGGACTTAAGATCTAATCTCACCGGCGAGCTTTGCTTGCTTGTGTCTGCTAGGATCTCTTAAGTGTCTCTTTTAACTTGTGATTCAGTTGGGTCTGTTTGGCACCTTTAGGTCCATCTCCAGTTCTGCAGTGTCTCGGGGCAAACAGGCCTTGCACTTTTTATATTCTGAATTTTGCATGTTTGCCTGATGCAGTATTTCTGGATTAAGGTTTATTTAAGTGAAATAACTACTTTGGTGATTTTCACTGAAATGAAATAATTCAATTACTACTCTGTAAATTAGCCAGAAACTTAATCCTTAAGGTAATTGAATGATCTGCCTGTAAATATGTTGATTTCTTTTTTGCTCTTATCTGTTGTATCTCCTTGATGCCACTACAGATTGATTCGTTTATCCTGTGTAATAAAGTGCAGTGTATTCTTGTGATTAGAGACTTGGCTGAAGTAGGTGGGACCTTTGTTCTCAAATAGCAGCGTATTAACTCTGACACAGCTCCTGAATTTAAAATGAGGGTCCTTAGTCTATATTGGAAACTGCTCACCAAACAGCATTGTTATGGGATAGCTTACCTGTGTCCTGCCAGAGAGTCTCAGGCCTTAGGCTTCAGTTTTGGCTTTCCTTACCATTACCATAGGTTTGTTGTGATTTGGTAATGTAGTGGGAGGAATTTGGAATGTGGTCTTCTGCCTCTGGAGTAGTGTGTGGTTAAAGCAGCCTTGGGCAGCTCCCCTCACATCAGAACTTGGCTTTAGTGTTCTAGTGGAATGCCAGGCCAGGAGGTACATATTTGAAGTCTCTTAAATTCCTTCTAGGCTTATGGTCCTGAATCCTCAACAGTGTTTTCTTGATAGGCACTTGTGCTTAGAGGGTGACTATCAGACATGCTGGTGGGTTTTACTGGTTAGGCTCTCCTAAGCAGCGTGATGACTAGTCAGAGGTCGACTTCGTTGCCAAGAAAGTCCTCTGCACCAGCCTAGACATTGATAGAGGACCAGGGGGGAGTAGAGGTAGGAAAAGAACTGAGGAAGAAGGGTCCCAAAGTGATGGTTGGCTAGAGGCAGAAGGGTAGGAGAGAAGAAAGACTGCCTAGGGGTGTCCTAGGCTACTCGCTGGCGGAAAGGGTGGAAATACTGTCTTTGCTTTGAGCTGATGAAGCCAAGGCTGTTTTCTTAAGTGATAAGGTGTGGAGCTTCAACATTAAGTGCCACTTTTGAACACTAGCTGTGTTTAGTTAAAAATAATTGCTGATCCCCTCACAAAAAGTATTGTTGAATGCTTTTCTTACCTGAAGTTACACAGATGGAACTGTGAAGCCTTCTGCTGGCCAGAGATGCTCAGAAGGCAAGATTACAGAAACCTCGAGTTAAGTAGACGAAAACCAGCTTGAATGTTGTCATATGTACCATCTGTAGAGAGAGATGGAATATACATGTTAGCGGGAATATACATGTTAGCGCATGCTGTTTTGGGCTGCGTGGAGTGCCACTGTTTGGACTGTGTTGGGTGCCATTGTTTGTACTTAAAACACAGTTATCTGGACTGGTAGTGTAAAAGCTCTTGGTAGTATAGTTGGAATAGTTAGGCAGTGAGGGTATTCTGTTCCTTTTACCATTGGGGGCCACCTGCCTTTATGACTGCGAATCAGTCTATGGACCAGAGTCATAATGAACTATTTATTGCTGCCGAAGAGATAATGGAAAATTACAGATAGCATAACAAACTCTCTTTCTTCTAACATTTTTAAAAAATGAAGTTTTGTTACTGCTTTGCCTCAGCTGTTTAAGTGAATATTAAAGGGCTTGGAGAACATTTTGGCTTGGTGTATATTTGCAGAACTGAATGCTGTTGGTTTTGGTGACTACTTAGAAAGCACACGTCAAGTTAACATCAGAGCTGTAGAGCCTTCCCCACCTCCGCCCTATAAAAGCGTGGAGGGCGAGTCATTCCAGGTTAACAGGCCCTTCTTTAATGTCATGAGGAGAGAGTTGGTGTAGTAGTGGGTTGGAGGTCAGAATTACCTGGAGGGTGTGTTAGAGCAGGTGCCTGGGGCAGCAAGGGTGGTAGAGGGTGCTGATCAGAGATGGCCTAGAGAGAAGCACAGTGGGCTTTGGCAGTGTGGACGCCTGGATAGGAAAGCCATTCTAGAGACAGCAGGACAGGGTATTTTTTTTTTTCTCCCTTTTCCAAAAGGTTTTCCAATACAGGTTTTCTGTATGCGTTCACACGAAGAGGTAATGTCCTCAAAAAGCTGTACTGTTTTTCATAAAATCAAACTTTAAGCACCTTAGTACTGATGAGAACCTTGTTTGGCACACAACTGTAGCCCAACTAATTACATGCAGAGGCCTCATCTAAAAACTGCTCTTGGAGACAAGCACTTTGCCATAGCAATGATGAGGAAGTAGGAGCTGGAGGGGAAGTGAACCCTTGAAGCTGTGGTTCAACTGGCATTTGTGGGGGAAAGGTGGGCCAGCCCTGGCTATACGTAAATGCCACGTACCAGCATATGCTCTGAACACTATAGAGACTGGATGTGTAGCACTTCTTACAAACTGTTTCATAAGAAAGTTGACCACACTGAACAGGGCTTTAGGTTTCTTGGTGAGGTAAACTTCTTTAAGGTCCAAGGCTAAAAGCTGTTCACTCACAATGATAGTCCCTACAGGCTGTTGCTCCTGAACTGTTCACATTGTGGATGAAAGCCTCCCTGTGTCAAGGACAATCCTGTCTTAGCAAAGATAGCTTCTGCCAGTGATCCGAATATTCTATCCCTAAAGGACTCTCCATTAATTCCCAGTTGCAGCAATTCAAACTTATTTTTTTCTTTCTCACTATGTGGCTAGCTTCCCTCTGGCCTCAGGCTCCTCCTAAGTGCTGGCATTGCAAGAATCCACCTCTGTGCCCAGCACAAAACCCAATTTTTGAATTAGTTTAAGAGACTCTGCACATGGAAGGAGCAGATTCCCCAGACAGCTCCCTCCATCTCTGTTTGTCACAGTCGAGGGAGAGGCTACAGCTAGGCTAGCCTAGTTCTAGAGAAGGGGCATACCTGTACCCCCAGCACTGAGGAGGCTGAGGAAAGAGGATCAAGAGTTTGAGGCCAGCCTTTGGATGCATAGTTATAGGTCAGACTTGGGCCCTGTGGGGCTTGGAAGCTTCAGAATGTGAATTAGGAGGGTAAACTGCTTATATCTGTCAGGCAAGATTAAAGACTTTGGGAGGTAGGTGGGTTTTTGTTTTACAGACATGTAGTCCAAGCTGGCCTTTACTGACCCTCCTGCCTTTACTGCTGGAGTACTGGGGTCACAGGGGTGTGCCACCATGCTCAGCATGTCATAGGCTTTTTAAATGAGAAGGCTTTGGACTGGTGAGCAGGTAGAGCACTTGTATGCAGGCTGACCACATGAGCTTACTTCTCAGATCTATAAGATGTCGGAGAGAACCAGCTCCAGAGTTGTCCTCTGACCTCCACTTGTGTACACATATAAGTAATTAATTAGCCAGTTAATTAAGTGAATTTTAAGTATGAAGGTTATGTTAGAACCAACCTGTAGCTTCATTCCTTTGCTTCCCCACAGCATTTGAGTGCGGTTGATGTTTTGGGAGTGTGGCAGGACCAGTGTGTAGAAGCCTGGGTTGAGTGTTGCGGTAAACTTGGGCTAGAGCCAGAGGTAATGGAAGGTGGGTTGGGCCTTTATGCATTAGAAGCTATTTTTAAAAGTAATTTATGTGTGTATTTTACCTGCATGTATGTATGTAAATGTACTGTCATGTAATACCTTTGGAGGTCAGAAGAGTGCATTGAATTCCCTGGAACTGGTGTTAGCTACCATGTGGCTACTGGGTCTTCCAGAGCAGCCAGTGCCAGCAGCTATTTTTGAAACATGGACTGAAAGTCTGAAAATAGAGCATACATGTTCCACAGGTTGGAGTAGCACTCTCAGTAGCTTTGCTTAGTGGGTTTGATGGTGTGCAGCTATAATCCCAGCCTCCCAGTTTGGGAGACTTGAGTTAGGAGGATTCCTTTGAGTTTGAGGCCAGCCTAGGCTACATGGTGAGGCCTTGTCTCAAATTTAATAAATAGGCTCACTTTCTTGGGCCAGCCACTCTAGTTTGTTTCTCTTTGGAGTGTTTGCTTATCTTCACTGAATAAACTGCTCAAATTCAAAATATATCAATAAAATAATCAAGGTAATTGACTTTAGACCACTGTTGGCTCTTGTTGCCTTGCCTGCCTTGCCTTCTCGGTGTGCTTCAGGAGAAAACAGGAAGAGATTGGCCAGTGGATTGCTGGGAGTGGGAAGTATTCAGTCCAGCACATTGGTTTCATCACTGGGAGGGGAAGAGGGAGAAGACCACTCAAGACTCTAGCTTCCCTGAACACAGCTCCCACTGTGTGTGACAGTTAATGTGTGTGTCCCTCTGGAAGTCGTTTTTGGATGGCAAAGCAGGTTGCTCCACCAGTGTGTGTAGGCCTCATTCAATCTGATGAAGGCTTACATAGAGCAGAAAGAGGCCTTCCTGAGGAAGGGTGTGGGTTAAAGTAGGTTTTTCAGTTAGTGATCTCTGATCTTTGAAACAGTGAGCATTTTTCAAATTTAGTATTCTCATCACTAGTAACTGCTGCAGTCTTTTCTTCCTTCCCCAAGTCCAGGTTGGCCTCCACCTATCTATGTAACTACGATGAACTTGAACTTTTGATCCTCATACCTCTACCCTTTGAGTGCTGGGATCACTGACCACTATCTCAGAACAGCATCGGAAGAGCCCAGCTAGACAAAGGTCTTTGCAGCAAAGTGAGTTGGCAGCCTCACCTAGAGTCTCATTAGGAAAGACCTCTTTCCTCCAGCCTCACAAATGAAGACCACAGGGCTGGAGAGATGGCTCAGTGGGTAAGAGTGCTTGTGAGCATGAGTTCAGATTTCAGCACTCACATTAAAATAAAATCTAATGTGACTGTGCCCATCTGTAATCCTGGCTCTGGGAGGCAGAGACAGGAGGATCAAAGGAGCTTGCTAGGTCCAGGTTCAGTGAGAGACCTTGTTTCAAGGGAATAGGCTGGAGCACGATAGAGCAGGGCACCCTGTGTCTCTCTGGCCTCTGCATGTGAATGCATGCGTACCTACACACGCGCACATCCAAATCACCACACACATACGCACACACCACACTTATCCAGTTCTGACGGGACCTAAATAGGTCCTGTTGAAAGCAGTAGCAGAAGTCTTGGAGCAGATGGGATTAAAGGGATAGTCTGGGGTGGGAGAGGTGGTTCCGTGGTTAAGAGCTCTGCTCTTGCAGAGCGACTGGGTTCATTTCCTAGTACTCACATGACAGCTAACAACCATCTGTAACTCTAGTTCCAGGGAATCTGACACTCTCTTCTGGCTTCTGCAGACATTGCACATTGCATACATGTAGTATACTTATGTACATGCAGGCAAAACATACACATAAAAATAAAGCAGTTAAATTTAAAAGGCAGTAGTGAACCAAAGAAACTTAAAGGGCAGAGGGAGGAGAATGATGGTGTTTGTGAAAGGTACTCACCTTGTTCTTTTCGGCAAGGAAGAGCGCAGGGAACCAACTTGTGAAGAAGGTACTAGCAATGTACTTCTTCCTGTTTGCTTTCAGTGTGAAAGTCTGATTAGTAAACTATTGTTAGTATTCTATGGGCAATTTGTGTGTCTTGAGCTGACAGCAGAGGAAATATTAACATGCATGTGAATGAGCAGGGCTAGGCTGTTTAGCACATGCCCACTGCTTTCTAAATAGGTCCACCAAGAGGACCTAGCCCTGTTCTCTGCATAGTTTATTGGTGCTTGGAGCCTCACTGTCTTCCAGTAGTACAAGCCTAGGGTCTTGCATTTGTCAGACCCCTCCCCACCAAAGATGGGAATGGTATGGAGCCCAGGGAAGACATGATGTAAGGCTTGTTCACCCACCAGCTGTCTGAGGGCCTGTCACAGTGGTGGAGCAACCACTATCCCTGTCCTCTACAAGTTTACGATTTCAGCCCACAGAATACCACAGCCTGCCTGTGGAGGACTCATCTCTTGCTCTAGAGTCTTGTCAAAGCAGAAACAAATCTTGGGGGGGCTTAGGAGATGCCTCCTTTAGTGAAGTACCACACAAGGAAGAGGACCTGGGTTTGATCTCCATAATCCACATAAAAAAAGCTAGACATGGGGCTGGAGAGATGGCTCAGTGATTAAGAACACTGGCTGTAATGGCAGAAGACTCTGGTTTGAATTCTGGCACCCACATAACAGTTAACAACTAACTATCCACAACTCTAGTTCCAGGGGATATGATACCCTTTTCTGTCCTCTGGGGGCATTGCATGACATGGGTGCTCTTACATGCAGGCAGGCAATACGTGCATACACATAATAAAATATTGAATTTTTTTTTCAAAAAAGCTGGGTATGTTTGTACACGCCTATAATCCTACCTGGGAGGAGGCAAAGATGGTAGATCCTTAGGGCTCATTGGCTAGCCAGCCTTTTGTACTTGGTAGACCACAGGCCAGTGAGAGACCCTGTCTCAATAAAACACAGTGGGAGTCTGGGAATTAGGCATGATCAGCAGCATGTATGTGTGTATTATGTATGTCCATATATGGAGTGTTCAACCATTGAGAAGAATGAAATGTCATTTTCAGGAAAATGGGTGCGTCTAAAGATTATGTGGAATAAGCCAGACTCAGAAAGATGTATTGTATATTCCCTCTCGTGGAGAATTTAGAATTTAGGACGTGACATGAGAATATACAAGGGTCTCAGGAGAAAAGAAAAGGGTCATGGATACGTGAAGATATTGGCTAATGTTCAAACTACAGGGCTCCTACATACAAAAATATCACAATAAAATCCATCATTTGTGCAATTTATGCTATGCTAATTAGAATTTAAAGTTAAATCTGGGTATAGTGGCATGTGCCTGAAATCCCAGCATCAGGGAGTGTACTAGTTCTTTTTCTGATGTTGTGCAAAAACACCATGACCAGAAGTGACTTAGGGAAGAATTTAGTTTGGGTAGGGCAGGGGTTGATGCATGCCTTTAATCCTAGCACTCAGGCTGAGTAAGTGGATCTTTGTGAGTTCCAGGCCAGCCTGGTCTACATAGTGAATTCCAGGCTAGCCAGCCAGGGCTGCATAGAAAGAAACAAAAACAATTAGGGCTAGAGAGATGTCTTCGCAGTTAGGAGCACTGGCCATTCATCTAGAAGATCCAGGTTCACTTCCCGGCACCCACATGGCAATTAACAGCTATGTGTAGGATCACTTCCAGGAGATCTGATCCCCTTTGACCTCCATACACATCGAATGCAGGGGTGTACTTACATACCTGCAGGTAAAACATTCATACACATAAAATAAAAATAAGTAAATAAATAAAATCTTAAGGCAAAATACACTTTGTATTTTTTTTAATTAAGCTCCCACAGGGAGAGTCCATCATGGTGGGGAGCCGTGGCAGCAGGTGGCAGGCATGGTGAGAGGAGCAGGTAGCTGTGAGTTCACATCATCAATGGCAAACATGAAGCAGGGAGAGAAGCTCTCAAAGCCCACCCCTAGTGACCCTTCTTCCAAGAAGGCCCCACCTCCCAAATCTCCCCAAAGAGCACCACCGACTGGGGACCAAATACTTGAGCCTATAGGAGACATTTATCATTCAAAATACTGCAGAGAAGTTGAGGCAAGAGAGTCTTGTGTTCAAGGCCAGCCTTGGCTACATAGCAAGACAATTTTTATAAATAAATAAAAATAAATAGAAGTTGGAAAAAACAAGTTTAAAAAATGTTAGATGAGCTTACTTTATAATGATTAAAAAATTTAGCATTTTGACTCAATGGCAGCTCCATGAGAGTACATTCACACTATTGTGTAACCATGTTAGTTGGTTTCTCTTTGCTGTGACAGTACCTGAAAGAAATGGTTTAAAAGAGGTAAGGTTTATTGGCTCATGGTTTCAGAGGTTTCAGTCTATGGGCAGCTGGATCCATTGCTTTTAGGCTGTGGTCAAGCAGAATATCATGATTGAGGGAGCACTTGGTAGAGCAAAGCTGCTCACCTCACTGCATCCAGGAAGTGGAGAGAGAAGAGGACCATACCTTTCAAAGGCACACCCCTGGTAACCTACTTTCTCCTAGGCATGCCCTGGGCTATATACTTCCTAACAGCCTATTTGTCTATGAACTAACTCATCAACGGATGAATCTGTTGTGTGTTTGTGCATGTATATGTATGTGTGTGCCAGTTCCCACAGGGGCCAGAAGAGGGCATTTGATTCCCTGGAGCTGGAGTTAGAGGCAGTTGTGAGCCACCTAACATGGATGGAAGAAAGAACTCAAGACCTCTAAGTTACTATGAATTCCTCAGTGGGTGAGCCCATTGTCTGAGTTGCTGTGAACTCCTCAAAGGATGAACCCATAGGCTAAGTAACTATGAACTCCTCAGCGGATGAATCCGTTATCTCAGTTACTATGAACTCATCAATGGATGAATCCATTATCTAAGTTACTATGAAATTATCAACGAATGAATCCATTATCTAAGTTGCTATGAACTCAATGGATTCATCTGTTAAATTCCTACTTTCATGATCACCTCTCAATAGTGTTCCTCACTGGAGATCAACTCTTTAAAACATGAACCGTTTTGGAAGACATTTCCTATGCAGACCGTAACAGCAACCATTTATAAACAGAACCCCTCTACTCACTGAATTGCAACACTCTGCAAGAGCAGCCAATGCGCCTAACCACTGTGCCACCTCCCCAGGCCCCTCAAAGGCTGTTTTTATTTTTATTTTTTGTTCATTTGTTTATGTGTGTGTATACATGTTTGCAAGGGCCCAGAGAGGCCAGAAGAGGGCACTGGAGTTACAGGCAGTTGTGAGCTGCCCAGTGTGAGTGCTGGGCACCAAACTCTGGCCCTTTGCAGGAGTAGCAACTACTGAGCCCTCTGTCTACCCACAAAGACTGTTTAAGAATGACATTCTTCCAGCATAATGGGGGATCAGAAACACAAACATTTTATAATTCTTACCATTCCCATGAGGCGAGAAGATGTGCTCTGCCTGTCCTCTCAGGTTGGTCAGGGAGTGTGGATCACTAGAGGAGCAGATGAATGAGGACCCATCTGATCAGAGAGCAAGGACTACCTAATGGCGCGGGGGAAGGAGCTGAGGGCGATCAAGGAGAGGGGAGCATACCCACGGGTTTTGTTTGTTTGCTTGCTGGGTTCATTGGTGAGGTACAGCAAATCTACCACAGCCCCAAACATGCTGCAGGGAGCCAGTAAAGCAGGCAGGTTCCTGTTCTTGAGATAAGCAAACAGAAAAATAAGAGCCGAGGGCAAACTGGTTAAGAGCAGTGACCCTCAAGACGGCAGAATCTGACCGAGGACTGTCCTTGAGATAGGATCTCCACCCAGGGTGAGGGGTAGGGAACACTAGTTTTTTGTTTTTTATTTCTGAGACAGGGTCTCCCTGCAACCCCAGCTGGCCTGGGACTCATGTTGATATCGCTGGCCTCGAGCTCACATCCCCTGCTTCTGAGTGCTGGGCATACAGGTGGGCACTGCCACACCGGGAATAAGGCAGCCTTTTGAGCCATGTGCAGAGCGAACCCCCAAACACACAGGCACAGACAGGAAACTTCCTCCCCTTTCCAAAGAAACATGGATATTCATACCCTTGTGCCTGCGGGCAGCCCACAGAGCTGCTTTTCTGTACTAAATGTTCACTTCTCCTTCACTCAGAGCTGATCTGTTTTGATTTCTAGCTTTACCTAACAAGCCACTTGGTTATCTGAGTTGGTAAAAGTTACTTAAGAATGATCTGAACTTCACTGGGTTACAGGAAAATTTGACTGGGAGTCTAAATAGATGATGAGTTAGAGCTGGAAGATGGAGATACAGGAGGCTGGAGGCCATAGAAACAGCCCAGGTTGGAAAGAATCTGGGTCTTTCATGGACACTCTTAGAGAGAAAAAAACATCTCCCTCCCCTCCCCTCCCCCTCCTCCCCTCCCCTCCCCTTCCCTCCCCTCCCCTCCCCTCCCCTTCCTTCCATTCTTTCCTTCTTTTGTGTGTATATGTGTGTGCATGGGTTGTAAATGTGTGAGTGCATTTGCACGTATGGAGGCCAGAGAACATCCATAGGTGCCAATCCTCATGTACCATCTACCTTGATTTTTGAGACAGGCTCTCTCATTGTCCTGGAACTTGCCAGTTAGGTTAGGCAGGCTGGCCAGTGAGCCCCAGGGAAATGCCTGTTTTCATCTCCCAAGCACTGAGATTATACGTGCAGGCCGCCATGCCCAGCTTTTTGGGGGGTATGGCAGCGGGCCACACACTATGGCATAGTGTGGAGGTCAGAGGACAACTTCTAGGAGCCTTTACCTGCTGAGGCATCTGGCCTGGAACTGAGGTATCTCCTTAGTTCCCGAGGTCCTTGTCCTTTTTTATGATAAGGTCTCATGTAGCCCAGGCTGGCTTCAAACTGGATATACATCCAAGGATAACACTGAACTTCTGATCCTCCTGCCTCTACCTCTCAGGAGCTGGGATTACAGATGCCTACCATGTCCAGCAGGACATTTTCTTTACAGTTAGTGTTAGTGGTGGCTAAAGACTTTTGATACTGGTTGACCCTGACTTCAGGGTGATCTGGTCCCCGAGTGAATGGGTATCATACCTTCCGAAGCTGGGCCTGTGTAGCACCTCTTTCTCTATGGGAACCTTCACTCAGTGACATTTGCCTGATCTAGCGCTGCTTCCATGGGACCAAAGGAGGGCTCTGCAATACCTGTGCTCTGGGCTGTTGGCAGTAGCTTCTTGGGACAACAGATTCTCCACATGAGGACTCCCACAAGGCAACCCAAGGAGCCTCTGGAGGCTCAGTCAGCTCAGCTATTTTTAGCAAGCCTTTTAGATGTAGCAGGCAGCCTCCTGTAAAATCATATTTTTCTGCTTCCCTCAGGCAGAAAATTTCAATCCTAAACCTTTATGCTAAATGGCATCAGGCTTGAGGATTTAGCTCTGTCTCCTCCCACACCACTGTCACCCTGTCACAGTGCTGACAGAGCTATGGAAGCCAAATCCCACAGTCCCAGCTAAGGCAAGCGCACCGGGCTCCCGGGGTCTCTAGCTGTGAGAACATGGGATGCCAAGCCAGAGGGAGGGTGGCAAAGCTGTGCAGTGATGGGGGCCTGAACCCCAGTTCCCACCCCAAACACAATAGGAAACATGAACTTGAACATGAACATTCTTTGAGTTGATTTCAGATCCCTGATTTATCTAAAAAACTTGCTTTTTTAAAGGTTCTTTTTTTAATTCCTAAAATTTATTTATTTTAATTTTATATGTATGAGTGTTTTACCTGCATGTGTGTATCTAAGTGCACCACGTGGGCGCAATGCCTGAAGAGGCCAGAAGAGGGTGTCAGATCCCTCTGGAATTAGAGTTATGGACAGTTGTTAGCCACTATGTGTATACTGGGAAGCAAACTTGGGTCCTCTGCAGGAGCCCACAGTGGCCAGAAGAAGCATCTGATGGTCCCTTGCAGCTGGAGTTACAGTAAGCCACCTGAGGGGAATCCTCAGAACTAAACTCAGGTCCTCTGAAAGATCAGTAAGGTCTCTGACCCTAGGAACCATCTCTACAGCCCCAACATTTGCTTCTTTTAAGAGTGGTCCATGAGGGGCTGGAGAGATGGCTCAGCAGTTAAGAACGCTGGCTGCTCTTGCAGAGGACCAGGATTTGATTTTCAGCACCCACATGGCAGCTAACAACTGTCTGTAACTCTAGTTCCAGGGGATCTGACACTCTCTTCTGATCTCTGTGGGCGTTTCAATGCACAGGTGAGTGTACTTACACACATGCAGGCAATACACTCATGCACATAAAATAAAAATAATAAAGAAAATATAGAAAAAGTTCAAAGTCATCTTTTGGTATATAGTCATTAGAACTCAACCTAGGATACATGAAACCCTGTCTCAAATTTTAAAGACCTCTAAAAGGGAGACTGGGCATGTTGGTCATGTTGAGTCCCCTCCTGGCATGCAGGAGGCCCCAGAACTACAAGACAAACAGAACATGTCTCAGAGAAATGAAGTCACTTAGCAACAGAAACATTAGTATTTTATTTGCAGTATATACTATAAATAGTCCGACAGTTACAAACACTGTGAAGCCAGCCACGTGCTCAGCTGGGAGTATGACATAAACATTCCATTTTTTAATTTTGAAAATTGTGAAACCTACAGTAATACTGAGTGACCAAGTCACCCTATGTCTTTCAGTGGGACTTGCTAGCTTTTTGTATTTTCTCCTTCTCTACTGTCTGTTACATAAAGTGTGCGTATGTAAACACACATTTTCATATACATTAAACCATTTGAAAGTGAAGTGTAGGCACCATGATGCTAAGTCCTTTGGGATGTATTTTCTAAGAACAAAAACCTTGTTCTTCATGATCCCAAGGCCAGGACCACACCAGGAAAAGATCATTTTCAAAACAACGTAAAATTATTATTGCTAAACGGACATAAAATGAACACTTATTTATTGTTAATGGAGGAAACTCTAAGGTAAGCACAACTTTCTCCCAAAAGATTAAAAAAAAAAAAGGGGGTCTGGGAATGTAGTTCAATTGAGTAATTGCTGGGCTCGTGCAAAGCCAAGAGTTCAACCCTTGCCCTATATAAAACCAAATGTGGTGGCTAATTCATGTAATCCGAGCACTTAAAGGCAGCAGGTTAAGGCAGGAGGATCAGAAATTCAAAGTCATCTTAGTCCTAGGCTGCATATTGACTTGGTGGTTGGCTTGGGCTGCAAGAGTCCCTGTCTCAAAAGGAAAACAAACAAGCAAAAATAAAGAAAGAAAGAAAAGAAACAAAAACAACACGCTGTTGAGGGCAGGAGAGATGGCTCAGCAGTTAAAAGCACTCTTGCAGAGGACCTGGGTTCAGTTCTCAGCACCTACATGGCAGCTAACAACTGTTTATAACTCCAGTCCCAGGACACGACTACCTCTTTTGGCCTCTGAGGGCATTTCACACACGTGGTGCACTTCAGTACATGCAGACAAAATACACATAAAAAAAAACCCCACTTAAAAATAAAAACAAAAACAAAACGAAACAGCACATTGTGATGTGCCAAATAGGGTTTCCTCAAATGCGGCCTTTAAAACATATTAGGTTTTTGAGAATTTTATAAATGCATAAATGCATTTTGGTTATATCCCCTTACTTCTCCCCCAAATTCTCCCAGATCCACCACCCACTTTTCACTCCCTTCCAGCTTTGTGTCCTCACACCTTTATTTTCAATAACCCATTGATTCCAATTTCTGCTGCCCATGTACTCATCAACCATCCCCTGGAGCATGGTTGATCTACCAGGGGCTGCAGACTGAAAGAAAATGGCTCTCCCTTCCCCAGAAGTCATCCTCCGCTAGGGCTGGGGGCCTGCGAACCTCTCCCCCTTCTATGCTGGCGTGTTGACTTGATCTTGTGCAGGCAACCATAGCTGCAGCAGAGTGCAGCTGTCCTGTCATGGCTAGAAGACACTGTTCCACACAGATCTTCCCCAACCCTTGGCTCTAACTGTTTCCTCTTCCAAGATGGTACCCAAGCCTTGGGGAAAGGGGATACAATATAGATATTCCATTGATGATTGACCGTGCATAATTATTCTCTGTACTTTGATAAGTTGTGAGTTTCTGCATTAACCACTTTCAAGTGCACAAAGAAACTTCTCTGATGAGGTCTGAGAGCTGTACCAATCTATGGATACAGATATGAATCTGTGGGGCAGTTTGACACTAAGTTCATCTAGCAAAATAGTAGGTTCACCTCTGGGGTTTGTGAGCTCCCAACCATGGGTTCTTGACCAGATTTAAATACTGTGTTTTCTCCTGTGCAGCTGCCCTCAATTCCAACCAGAAAGTGATTGGTTACCCTCACAATGTTTGTACTATTTCATTAATGGGCATTTATTGCCACACTGGTCCTTGTTGTAGCTCACAGCTTTCACAACTAGGTAAGACTGTTGATGACTTTTCCCAAATAGCCTGCATAATATCTTCTGATACTCTGACAGCTAGCCAGCAGGGAGGAAGCTTCTTGGTTAGTACTAACTTGATATCTTCATGTCCTGTGACCCAAGTGTGTGATGTCTTCAGCAATAGTTCTTATCATCAATTTCTAATAGGCAATCAAGAACAATGGCAAAATACATGCTGAAGTCTTAGAAGGTGAGTCTCCCCTCAGAAACTGGATGTAGTTGCATACAAAGTCTTTAAACAGGTGACTATAAGAAAAAGGCCAAGAAGATGAGGATGTGCCGTAGTCCAAAATGACTGATATCCTTATAAGAAGAGATTAGAGCACAGGTGGGCATAGAGCAAAATGCCAGAGAGGACACAGGATGAGAGCAGCTGTCTAGGTGCCAGTGGGAGACCTGGGGACACCACTGAGCATGTGCTAACCTTAGACTTCCAGCATCCCAAATGGCTGAAAAGATTAATTCCTGTCTATTAAGCTACCCAGTGTGTGGGTCTTCATTACAGCAGCTGGCACAGATGCAAACAGTTTCAAGTTTTGAAAAGACAGGGATACAGTCTCATGTCAAGTAAGACAGACCATTTTAAGTTGTTTTATCAAGTGCATTACTCCCATGCACCTCACAGGCAGAGAAATGGCAAGGTTGAATGTCAGACACATCGTGCTGTTGCTTAGACATCCACTGCCTCCTCAGGGTTTCAGAAGCTTTTGAGACATCCTGCAACCCTGTCAGCATGAGTAGCAGTGAGATGGGCATTCTGAAGATGTAAAGATGCCCCATGGGTGGAGCATGGGATTAAGAAGGCATGAGAAGAAAACATACATATGTCCTGGGCAGGGGTGAGGCAGAACTTCTAGGCTTAAGCTACATGGGTCCTGATAGGAAAAGCAGGCCATTGGAGTCTATGGCAAGACAGACTGCTCAGAGATTCCTGCTTATGTTACCGGGTGTCATACAAAAGCTGGTCCTGGCGTTGGGGATGTAGCTCAGTGGGTAGAGTGCTTGTCTAGCATGCATGAAGCCATATAAACAGGCGTGGTGCAAGCCTGCGATCCAAGAACTCAGAAGAAGGTGGAGGCAGGAGGATCAGATGTCCAAGGTCATCCTCGGCTATATAATGAGTCTGAGGTCATTCTAAGCTATATTTGATTCTGTCTCTAAAAACAAACCCAAACAAAAAATGTCTGGTCTTGAAGCATCATTGTCCCATTTAGAGGAAAGTATGAGGCAGTAAATATCCAGATGTGGAGTGAGGAGTGGGATTCATGGCATCTGGATCTAATCTTCCTTTAGGGGTCCCATACTATCTTCAAACAGAATTTAAAAGGCTCCCTCCCCATGAGTTCTGTGAATGCTCCATTAATGCAGAAAAAAACCCGGATGATGCATGCAATGTCAGAAAGTAGCCACCAGATGGCGCGCGGCCCACGCTTTGCAGGCACACCACCCTGGGCCTCAGGAAATTGTGTCGCTGTGTCTACCTTGCCCCAGTCCCTGAGGTTTGTGTCTACACAACAGGAAGCTCATCTTTGGAGAAGAGTGTGAAACGCTGCACCAGAAGGCTGTGCTCTGCCAGTCCTTCCTCCTGGGGACATGTCAACAGGATCTCACCTGCCTTGACAAAGCTATGGGTCAGGAGTGTCCCCACTATACATGTGTGCTGGCTGGACACTGAACTTTCATTTTGAAATCCACTGTCCTGGAGATACACAACCAATAGGGGAAGGAACATTCCAGAACTATTTATTAGGAGGACCACATTCCTGGCATGAACACAACCATGCAAACAGTTACCCTGGCAATTGGATGGCTCACAGTAGAATGTAAGACTCTGACGTAATCCCCAACCTCAGTCCTGGAGAGTTAATGAGTTGGTCATGCCATTGGGGCATGAAAGAAAGACTTGCACTGGGGTGGTTACTGCTTGCCCAGAGTGCTGGAATGAGCCTTGGGGCTGGAGGCCAAGAGACTCAGGCCACCCATGCAGGGAAATAATCTCCAAGAGACACAGCGCAGGCGTGGAGTGATGGGCAGAAAAGAGCCATTCCAGGGCATCTGCTGACTATATTAACACACTCACTCCATCTGAAGTCTGTGTACTTCCCTGCGCTGCTGATCTGAGACTCCATTGATGCCAGGATGTGACCCAAATCTGGCTAAAGAAAATCTATTCCTGTCAAGCTATGGCTCTTAGGCAGGGTCCCTGCTCTTATTTTTCAGTTCCAAAGCAATGAATAATTAACAAGCAAGTTTTTCAATGGAGAGGACATTTCAATGAATGGGTGACACTTTCAGTTAGGTTTCCTGACAATTCCTGTTGATTTCCTTCTTTCTGAAGTAGGACCCTGGGAGTGAAGACATAGGCAACATTAAGTTTATTGTGGCCTATGCTTTTGACCCATCAGAGACTTGTGTGGATGAAAAACAGCTGATATTTACCTGTCTTCCTGTAGCCCCAGCTGGTCTGGAACTTACTATGTAGACCAGGCTGGCCTTGAATTCACAGAGATCCACCTGCCTCTGCCTCCCGAGTGCTGGGACTAAAACCGTGCCCCATCACACCCAGGTCTTGCCTGCATTTTATACAAGTGGTTTCTCACTCCACACTCAAGACACCACTTGGCAGTTGGCACTGAACCCCATGTGTAGGGATATGTATGCACACACGTGTATGAAGATGCATGTGTGTGTGGAATGTGTGTGAAGGCCAGAGGACAACCTCAGGTGTCTTTATTCAAGTACTACCCAGCTTTACTTTTTGAGATGATTTCTCACTGGCATGGAACACGGAGACTCGCCTGGCTGACCACTGAGGCCTGGAGATTGGCCCGTCTCCTCAGCGCTGGGATTACAAGCACGCACCACCACACCTGACTTTACTTTTGATTGTTAAAGATTTTATTTCACGAGGTTCAGCAGTTACGATCACTGGCTGCTTGCAGAGGAGCCGGGTTCAGTTCCCAGCACCCACGTGGCAGCTAACCACCGTCCCAAACTCCAGTTCCAGGGGTTCCGAAGCCCTCTTCTGACCTTCACAGGCATTGTAGACATGGGTGCGCTTGCACACGTGTATACATTCATATACACAAAATAAAAATAATAAATTAAAAAAAATTTTTTTTCTTTTGTTTTTTTTTTGAGACAAGTTCTTCCTGTAACCTCATCTGGCCTGGAACTCACTATGTAGACCAGGCTAGCCTTGAACTTATAGAGATCCTCTTGCTCTGCCTCCCAAGTGCTAGGATTAAAGGGGTGTGCCACCATACCTAACCAAATAAATATTTTTTAAAGGATTTTATTTCATGTGTATGTATGTTCAGCCTGCATGTTAACACAGGTGTGCAATGTTTGTGAAGACCAGAAGAAGGGGGTTGGGTTCCCTGGAACTGAAGTTAGGGATGGGTGTTAGTTACCATGTGGGTGCTGGGGATCAAACCTGGGTCCTCTGCAAGAGCAGTAAGTGCTCTTAACCACTGAGCCCTCTCCCAGTCCCACATCGGCTTTTAAAGACTTGGGTTCTGGGCATTGAACTCAAGTCCTTGTGCTTTCAAAGCAAGCAGTTTACCAATTAAACCATTTCTCCAGCCCTGAACCTGGGTTTTTGGATAAGGAACCTAGGCTCAGAGAGGTTAAACAGCTTGCCCAAACACACACAGCCAGTAATACAAGAGCAGGAGTTATAATACGTCTGACTTCAAAGCTTGGGCTTAGTTTTCTTCACCAAAGGCTCCTGGACTCATGGAACCTCATGGACCTGGGAGAGTGCTTAGATGAACCTTTTAAATTATGCATGAATAGCTTTTCTTCTGTGTGTATATATGTGGTGTGTGTGTATGTACCTTTGTGTCCTCAGAGGCCAGAGGAGGATGTCAGGTGTCCTGCTCTGTCACTCTCCATCTTATTCCCTTAAGACAGGGTCTCTCTCTGAACCTGGAATGAGGCTGGCAGCCAGCAAGCCCCAGGGACCCTCCTGTCTCCACTTGTCTCATACCACATGGGGTTACAGTCAAAGAACAAAGACATAGAAAGTAGCTAGGACCCTGCTGTCCCATTGTGCTCCCCGCTGCATCCCAGGAAGCCGAGGTGTTGGGCAGAAGGGACCCCACACTGGGTCGTGGAAGGGAGGCATGGCTTCCATTGTCAGCTGCAGGGTCTGGGGAGTTCTCTTGACCTGTTTGGGACCAGGGAACACAGAGCCTTGGCTTAGATGCAGAAAAGAATTTCATAATGAGCCAGAAAGAAACAGAGTCAGAGTTTATTAAAAACGGAAACAGTTTGGAGAGGTGGCTCAGCAGTTAAGAGCACTGCACCCTAGCGGAGGGCCAGGGTTCAGGTCCCAGCACCCACATAGTGGTTAACAACCTCCCATAGCTCCAGTTCCAGGGGATCCCATACCCTTTTCTGGCCTCTGCATGTATTGCATGTCACAGTACACTTACAAATATGCAGGCGAAACACTCAGATATAAAATAAAAAACAATAAAAAAAATTAGTGACTTTCAAATTGTATCTCAAAGTATTGCTAAGAAATGTTTTTCTTCCTTTTTGATAACTGATATTATAAGGCGGCTTTGGAGGCGCCTTGGATGGGATTATAATCTGACAAAGCGAGATCAGGAGTCAGTAGTGTCGCACAAGGGTTAGGACCTGTCCTTCCCTCTAAATGGGGTTTCTGGAGGGATTCCTAGAAAACTGAAGGTTTTACGACTGGGAAGGGAGAAAGGCCTTAGGCCGTTGTTAGGTGCTGGATTCTGGCTTCTCAGCTGGTGAGAGGCTTCAGCCAGATTCTGAGATGAGGCAATCTTTTCCCTTCCCATGGCCCCTTAATCTTCTCTTTCTATCTTGCTGCAAGTAGACTGAGCTTAGGTGAGGGGTCTTGGGCCACACACCAAGCAGGAGGCAGAGCCGGAAACAAGCATCTTGGTGATGCTTGTCCTTGCTTCCTTCAGTGACTCCTGTCAGGACTCTGTGAATTTGAGGAAACCCAAGACCAGGTTTTGGCTTTCACCCTGTAGGGGAACCTGGCCCCAGATCACTGCAAAGTTCACTGGGGTCTTGAAACTTTCGAGCAAACAGACCACATTTCTATTGGGTGTCAGCTCCAGCAGTGCTGGGGATAGTGGCTTGCGTGAAGGATCCGGGACAGTCCATCATCTCAGGGTGCATGTGCTCCAGACCCCTAAACCCCAGCCAGGGAGGAGATGGGGAGAGAGAACGAAGGGGAGGAATGTTTGTTCATTTGCATCTGAAGTTTTGGAAGCTGCTGGTGAGATTTGTGCTGATGATAACGTGGTAATGAACGGCTGTGGAAATCCCCTTCTGTTGGAACGGCTGTAAATACTGAGGGAACCGGGGCTCCTCTGAGCAACATCTTACTGTTTAGCCTTTTCAGAACCCACTTAAGTGGACACCACCCTCCATCCCCTGACTAGGAACTCTTCAAGGTACACAAGGCAGATTGGGGGGTCATGTATTTGTGCATTCCATCAAGACTGTTCCTTTATCTGTAGTGTGTATGTCAGAGCACACATGTTCATGCACAGACACACCCCAGGACAGGGAGGAAGGACAAGGAAACATCTTATCAATGTTTTGACATGTGGAGAAGGTTTCATTTTGTTGAACCATCTGTGTTCAGCTCAGATTGGTCCAGTTTAATGAGTGGAAACAGAGGAATGAAAAAGAAAGTACAAGCAACAGAGAGCCAGAGTCCTGCAAGAATCCAGGTTCCAACCAGCAGGTAAAATAGTAACTGTTCTCGAGAAGGATGAGGAGGCACATGCTTGACATCGCAGCATTTGGGGGTCCAGAGGCGAAAGGTTGGAGAGTTCAAGGTTGTCCTGGACTACATAGCGAGACCCATTCTCAAAAAATAAAATAAAATATTAAGTAAATAAAACCAAACCACTGTCTTCTCTTGCTGTCTGGCAATGTGGCCACAACATCCCTGAGGCTGGGAAAAGAAATAATGGAGAAAGCCTAGGCCTGGCCCAGACTGGATAACCAGACTGTGATTCATAAAGAGCTGCCTCTCTCTAAACACCTCACAGTTAGAGAGTGGGAGACCCACTGACCTCCTCGTGCGCACTTCTAGGAGTTACATCCTCGACAGCGCCTCTGTCATGATCTTTACTTCTTTTTCCTTTAGTAGTGCAAGTCTAAATGCGTATTCTACCCTGGGACTAAGAGTGTTCGAGATGCTCCTGAAACAGGGGTTTACTATGCAGCATCCAAGGTGTGGTGTGTCTACCGGAAGTAGTCATGAACTTGCGTCCTCTCATACTTGACCCTTCTGGCATTCAAGAAGCTCTCAGTTGGATTGGAAAGGTATTACATTGTGGGGGGCTCCATGGGATGCAACGTAGATGGTTCTTACCTGGATTCAGTGAAGGAAGGCCACTGCCTCCCTTCCCTTCAGTGTCTTTGGACTTTTGATTGTGACCAGAACCTGTCAACAGACTCCGAGGGATGGTGGTAGCCCAGAGTGGGAGAGAAAGAGACCTACCCCACCAGAGGTGCCAGCACGGGTGGTGCCTGGGGTGCAAGAGAGGGGCCATTAAAGGCGGAAGAAGCTTCCCTTGCGGGTCTCGCAGCAAGCCTGTCCGGGACAAATCACCAAACCGAGTGGTGCAACGGGTGGAGGCATTCGGCAAGCACTGCATCCTGTCCCCTGGGGGAGGGGACCATTCATTTCCTAGCAAAGAGTTCACTGTCCCCAAGAGATGAGAGGAAAAGAAGTTGGATTCCTAAGTGTCCATCAAAGACCTACAAATGGGGCTGGAGAGATGCTCAGTGGGTAAACTGTTTGTGCATAACATGAGGAGCTGAGTTCTGATCCTCACACTACTCACATTCAAACCCGGGATGGGGATGCACTGAAGCCCCAGTGCGAGGGACGCAGAGATGGAAGGTCTCCTGGAGCTCCCTGGCCAATCAGTCTGACTAAATCCATAAACTTTAGGTTCAAGAAGAGACTCTGACTGGGAAAATAAATTGGAGAGTGACTGGAGAAGACACCAACATTGACTTCTGGCCTCCACATGCATGCACATACACACACGCACACAAACACATACACATACAAACACATCCCAACGTACAAACTTGAAAGGGATACATAGCAGCCATGATGGACATGAACTCCTACATGGTTACGTATCAAGGTGAGGGGTAGGTGTCTGTGAATGAGTTTGGTGTAATGTAATGTCTAATCACCCCAATGGGAATAACACTTTGGGTGCCTCCAGAAGTTAGTGAGTCTGGGCTATAGGAAGTGGGAACTGCAGCTTTGAGCCCCAAAGCAGGACAGCTAGGAGAATGATGACAGGCATGTCAGGAAGGGGAAGGGCGAAGGATTTGAGATCAACTTAGGGAGGAAAGGATTTATTTCATCTTTCAGATTCTAGCTTATTATTGAAGGAAGCCAGGCCAGCAGCTCAAAGCAGGAACCTGGAGGGAGGAACTGAAGCAGAGACCACAGAGGACTGCTGACCGGCTTGCTTCCCCTGGCCTACTCAGCCAGCGGTCTTAGACAGCCCAGGGCCACCTATCCAGAGCTACACTGGCCCCTCCTACATCTATCAGCAATCAAGACAATTTCTCAGAGACATGGCCACAGGCCAGTATGATCTGAGAAATCCCTTAATTGAGACTTAAATGAGGTTAGGCCAAGATGACAATAAAAACCAACCAGGACAGGACCTGAGTTCAGATCCCCAGCTCCCACTAAAGGCCCAGTGCAGTGACGCGGGGCTGTGACTCCAGTGCAGGAGTCGTAGAGACAGGTGGATCCCAGGGCCTCTCTGGCCAGCCAGTATGTCTGAAACGGCAAGTTCCAAGTTCAGTGAGAGACCCTGCCTCAGAAGACACGGTGTAGACAGACAGAGGAAGACCTTCGTGTTGACCTGTGTATGGAGAGGCGCACGTATGGGCGTGTGTACTGCCACAACACTTACTGTGCGCGCACGCACGCACGGAGACACACACACACACACACACACAAAGAGGTTTCACTTTAAGGGAGCTGCTAAATATTACTGCTCAGTGCAGAACATCACTCTCGTGTGTGTGTGTGTGTGTGTGTATAGAGGTTGGAGGATCACTTTGGGTATCAGTCCTCGTCCTCTGCTTTGTTTGGGACAGGATCTCCTGTTTGGTAGTATGTAGGCCAGGCTAGCTGGCCCATGAATTTCTGGGGATTCATCTGTCTCCAGCTCTTATCCTGGTGTGGGAACACTGGTATTACAGACTGGCATGCTACTATTATGTCTGGCTTTATGTAGGTTCTGGGGATCTGAACTCAGATCTTCATACTTGTATGGCAACTGCTTCACCTCCAGCCCTAATACACATTTTTTTTTGGAGTCCCTCCCTAGACTGTGTCCCCTACAAATAGTATAGATCTCCTAGGTCCAGGTGACTTGACAGTCCAAGATCCTGTGCTTTCTTCCTTTCTCTAGTTCCCTTGAGAGCAAAGTTGTCATGGAGACCTTGAAGGTGATGAACTTTTAACCAAAGCCCATTAGAACAGGAAATGCGCTTTGACCGCTTCCTGGGAGTTTCCAGGAATGAAACAAATTGTCATATTGTGGCTGGAGAAAAGGACAAAGCTATAGCATCGAGACTTGCACATGAAAGGAGCCAGTTTGCAGAGGAAGATGGAAGCCCTTCCTTGCCTGGGCTTCTCCTAAGGGACAGGGGTACAGGAGTGGGGTGGGAGGGTGGGATCGTGGTTTATCAACTTGGGAAGGCTGGTGTTACATGGATATCCTGTGACGGGTCCGGGGCTGCATGACCCAATCCTTTTTGGGCTTTTTCCTCAGCTCACCAGTGAACTGCTTTTCTTTCTGTACTAAGCCATCTCTATTTCTAACCATGTGTTCCTGGTGCAGTCCTTTGCCCTGGGACACAGGAGCCTGGACTCAGGTGCCTCTGAACTCAGTCCTGCAACTTGACACTCCAAAGCACACTTTTCCCGTGCTTTGAGATTTACTACTCCTTCTTTGGTCCCCGTGTCTAACTTAAAAGTCATATTTTTTTTCTCTATCTCCCCTCCTCCCAGCAATTGCTGGGACTTTTGGCTTGCTTGTCTTGTTATTTTTTTTCTCAAAGTTTGATAAAATTGTCCTTGAGACTCCTTCTGACTCCATTTTAAATTCTTTTATTAATGAGAGCAAGAGCTCAAAAGGTTTCCCTGGTAACAATATTATGTTTGGTTTAGTTAGAGACGAACATCCCCCGCTCCTTCCATTGCTTGGTTACATCTGCTTCTGCCCAAAGGATGTTAGCTTTAAAAGATTTATTGCTGATGTCCAAGATGGAGGAGCAGGCCAGATATCTTGGTTCTTGTAAGTCTGAAAAGCAAGCTTTCTTCTCAGCATCACCCAAAGACATAGAACAGAAGTCAGGAGGAAAACACGTTGAGCAGGTGTTTGAAAGCAAACAGATATTTATAAATGTGCTTGTTTAATGACTGGATGAACAAATCATTGCCCCAGGTCAATTCTCCTTACCCTTTCTCCTTCACCTCTTGCTTCCACCTACTTTTTGGCTTTTGCTTGATCTGGTTTAGTAAGCACATCAAAGATTTAAATATCTGGGGCTGGAGATGCATCTCCGTTGACAGAGTGCAAGCTTAGTGTGCTCGAAGCCCTGGGGTCAGTCGCCAGCACCACATAAACCCTGCTTGGTGGTGCAGACTTGTAACTCCAGGACTGACGTAGTGGAGGCAAGAGGAACCGAAGTTCAAGGTCAGCCAGGGCTACATAGGAAGCTTGAGGCTAGATGAGACCCTGTCACAAAACAAACAAAATTAAAGTTTAAATATCTGGTTTTGATAAATTGTCCTAAATTAGCATTATGTACTGTGAACTTTCTTCTTACTTGTCATAATCTAATATATAAAAGAAGAGGAGAGAGAGAGAGAGAGAGAGAGAGAGAGAGAGAGAGAGAGAGAGAGAGAGAACTTCCCCTCCAGCTCAGTACCTCACTCGGCTCAGTTCTCTCTGTTCCAGATTTCCTTTTCTGAGTGTTGACTTGAATTGTGTCCCCATGGGAATAGATCCTGAACCTTTGCTCCAAGTCTCTATAAACTTGACTTTCTGTGAAGGAGGATCTTTGTACATACAAATGAGAATGAATGGCCTTGAGGAGTAGAGAGGGGCCCAACCTAGTGTGACCTAGAAGGGGACATGAATGACATCATAGAGGGCCAAAATGCTGCAGCTCCAAGCTTCGGATGGCCAGCATCACCGGAGAGGCCGGAGGGATAATGGGTGTAGGTTTCTGAAGCAGGTGGCCCTGGTGACCCCTTGATCTCAACTTCCTGCCTCTAGATCTATGGTACAATCAGTTTCTGTCATTCAGAGCTGCATGGTTTGTGGTACCTTTGTTATTGGCACCCTGGGAAAGTGCACACAGGGTACCACTGGGGAAATGCCAGAGACCCGGGACTTTGAAATCAGATCTGCACTTGAACCAAGGTACAAGTACTCCCGATGTGAGTTGTGGCAACTTTCTCACCGAGCCTCATTCCTTCCCTGAAACCCAAGTGGCCCGTGAAAGGTGAATAATGAGGCTCACCGTGCGGGGTGATTACAAGGATGAAACGGAATAGGTCATGTAGATCTTCAGGAATGCTTGTACTAGGGGAACAGAGACCCGATGGAGCTCCATGGAAACAGGGCTCGGGTGTGAGAACAGCGGGATGTCTTGAAGTGTGCAGGGGTAAGGAGGCAGCTTGGCCCCAGCGAGAACTGCCGCCCCCACCTCATTGTTTCCCCGCTTGCCAGTCTGAGCATCAACTTCTGCCTCCCTCATTCCTCGTTCCGTCCCTCACTTCACTCCAGCTCGCGCCACCTTCCACTTCCTAAGAGTCAAAGCTTCAGCAACCAGAAAGGACCCAGTCTGAATGCTGCTGGGGACAGGGGAAGGGCCTGATGGCCTGCTTTGGGGTAGGAGCTCCTCTCACTGCCCAGGGCACAGGGTGTGTGCATCCACATGTCTAGAAAGGGAGGCACTGGATGTAAAATCACAGCACACAATTTACAAGGTCACTTAGCCATAACAGAGGCAGAATGGCATTGTGACGTCTGGCGGGGACTCTCCTCAATCTCTCACCCTCTTCCACAGTGCCTTTCTTTAAGACTGAGTTCCATTCATATCTTGTCAGGCTGCAAGTTCTTAGTCAAATTTTCCATATCCTGTCCACATTCGCCTGTTTTCTCTCTTGTGACTTTTAGTTGTTTGCATGCATTGTTTTTGATTTTGGAGGTTTGGGGGTTCTTTGTATGCTTATCTTAGTAGTTTTTGTCATCATTTTGACCAACATGCCTGTCACGGACAACTTAAAGGAGGAAAGGTCTATTTTGGCTCATGGTTTCAGAGCTCATTATGGTGGGGAGGATGTGGTAGTGCAGAGCGGTTCACATCATGGCTGTCAGGAAGCTGAGAAAGATGTTACAGGGAGGGCCTGAGCAAGATACAGTCCGAGGATCTACTTCTTCCAACTAGTTTCCACCAGCATCATCACCTCACAGTAAAGCCAACCCTTTATGACTCTATCAAAAGATTAATCCACTGATCATATCAGAGCCCTCAGGTTCTAACCAGCTCAAGAAATGCCCTCCAGACACCCCAGAGGTGTATTTTAGGAGTCTCTCGGGCAGTCTTCATTCCAAAGAGGCTGGTAATCAGGATTAACCACCACGGTCCCTGGTTACCTTCTGGCCAGTGGCTGGTCTGGATGCTAAGCACCTGAGGCCTGGAAGTGTGCTTTGCTGTGCTATTTAGCACGTCACTCATTCCACTTCTCAAAGCACAGAGAATGTTCTAGAAGCAGGTTGAGGAAGGTGTGGTCAGAGAAGGTAGCCAGGGCTCTAAGAGTACTCAAAAACCAAGGATGAAACTCCACGAATTTTACCAGCCTCCAGTCCCACTATTAGGTTAGTTTTCCAAAAATAACATTTTAATATCAAAACAGAATGTCCTATGGGATAGAATATAAATTTTGCTGTCAACTTTTAAAAGATGACATATACATTTTCAAAGAACTGTCTCCCTTTCCCTAGGTCTCTGTAGCCACATCTTATGGTTCTTAGAGCTCCTGAGTGGCAGGTGGAAGACTGGTGAACTGCATTTCTCTCAGAAGCAGAGCCCTGTTGAAATGGGGTCTCCTGGGGGCAAGATTCATGTGGAAACGGGGTAAAGGGGGAGGCAAGTGTCACCAGACATTCACACCGGGAAGACTGACTGTAGATCTGAGATCTTTGGCTGGGAGTCCAGATCCCTGAAAGGCTGGAAGGGGAGATCGTAGACAAAGTGGGAGACAGGGGCCAGGGGATAGGTTATAGTCCAGAAACGTGAGAGGAGGCCTTCAGTTCCCTCAGCAATAGTTCGGCGAACACAGTCACACTTCAGAACCTCACTTTATAGGCATAGAAAGAGCTGGAAAAGTTCTAGCCCAGGTTTCTCAGTTTAGAGTGAAAAAAAATGGAAACTCAAAGTATTTAAGTACCTTGAAGAAGAACTCAGACCTAATTAGTGCTGGCCAGAGTTGAGGTTTTGATATCAAGGAGATTTATTGAGATTATATAATAAAGTTATAATATGTCTCAGTCAGCATTATGGTAGAGCCAGAACATCTGTAACTACTGAAAGGAACATAGTTGATTTAAAGAGAATTTATTAATTACCTTTCTCATTACTGTGATGGAATACCTGACAGGAACAATGTAAAGGAAGAAGAGAATTTATTTGGGCTCATGGTTTGATGAGACACAGTCTATCACCCTGGAGAAAGTGTCACAGTGGACAGCTCTGTGGTGGTGTGAACCTCGGGCTGCTTCCTCAGATCTCAGTGGATCATGTGGCAGAGGGACCGGGGCTGGAAACATGACTGGGCTATAACCCTGAAGGTCTGCCTTCCAGCAACCCACCTCTTCCAGCATGGCTCCACCTCCTAAAGTTTCTAGATCCTCCCCCAACAGTTCCACCAGCTGGTGCCAAATGTTCATGCTCAGGGGCCTGCTGGGGACACTTTACATTCAAACCATGACAGAGATAAATCTTAAGACCACAGTGAGGTGTTAAGAAGGTGGTTCAGTGCTTGCTTCATACACAAGGGTCTGAGTTCAGATCCTCAGCACCCAAAAAACCAGGTGTGACAGTGCATAATCCCAGCACTGGGGAGACGGAGACAGGAGATGACTTGCTGCTCATTGACCAGTCAGCCTCGCCAAATCAATGAGCCTCAGCTCCCAGTGACGAGACCGCATCTCAGAAAAATAAAAAAGGCAAGGCTGCAGAGATAGCTCAGAGGTTAAAAACACTGGCTGCTCTTTCAGAGGACCTGAGTTTGATTCCCAGCACCCACACGACAGCTAACAACCATCTGTAACTCAAGTTCCAGGAGAATTTGATGACCTCTTCTAATTTCCGAGGGCATTGCATGACACATTTGCACTTATATACATGGAGGTAATACATTCATACACACATATGTATATATATTATATACATACACACACACATATATATATATATTTATATATATTAAAGGTGTAGAGTGATTGAGGAAGACACCCAACACTGACCTCTGCCAAATGTATATGCACACACATGCCTAAATCCCTCATGCACACATGCATATACACACACATGAATACATACTTATCATTTACCCACACATGCGCACGTACACACACACACACACACACTCAAAAAGAAAAGAAGAGAAACTACTGTGAGCAAAAAGGGCTAGTACACCAGTCAAGTCAGTATGACCCTACCACAATGACCATTTTCCTCAGACCCAAGGTCATTGGATACAGTATGCACTTTAAGTGTTTTCTGATCAAGCAGGATTTAAGTTTCTTAGGATAGTCTGTAGAAAAATTTTCACATCATCTTATGAAGAAAAAAATGAAAACAAAAACAGAAAGGCAGTGGGGTGGGGACCCAACCGTATACACTAGTATGTGTGCTGCTTGATTTATTTGCATACAAGCTGGAAACGTCACCTCATCCCAGATGAAGCCAGAGATAGTCATGCCAAAGCTAGCAGGTAGAGCAGTGTTTCTGGGTTGGAGGCCTTCCCGGCAGCAGGAACTCTGCTGGGAGGTCACAGGCAGGTTTCCCAGGTTCTCTGTGGCGTTTCATGATGGAGAGGCAGACAGTTGTCACTGCACAAACACATACACTATGTTCTGGAAGCGATCGGTAGTCTGAGGTATCTCACCTCTGACAAAAATCTTTCAGTGGCAGGAGATGGTCAAAAATCTCCAGCTGAGGAGATGGTTCAGTCTGCCATGCAAGCACAAAGACCCAAGCTGAATCCCCAGAATCCACGTACAAATCTGGGGTTGGGGGCATCACTTCTAATGCTGGTGATGGGAAGGTAGAGTCAGGAAGACCCCTGGAGCTCACTGGTCTACCAGCTTCATCTACTTGGTAAGTCCCAGTTCACTCTGGGAGAGCCTGCCTCAAACAGCAGGATTGATAGCTTCTAAGGAACAACAGCCAACACTGACTTCTGCCTCACCTACGTGCACACACATACATGTGCACCCACGTGTACACCTGTACACACCCACATGAACACATCCATCCATCACACACACACACAGTAAATATCTTAAATTAAAAAAAAAAGTCCCCTAGTGACTGGGATTGCCTGAACAAGTCCCGAGGAAATTCTAAGTTCCCATTCTACAACTGCTGCTAATTGTCCCAGGCACCTTCTTCCTGTCAATCTTGCATTAGTTACTGAGGGGAAGTGATTCTGTAGAACATCACTGGGTAGGATGACTCATCTGACATAACTTCCTTCATTTTCCATCCAACTGGAAGAGTTCCAGGAACTTCGACCACCATGAAGTAAAGAGAAAAATGAACTGAGTATCCTCCAAACAGCTGAGTTCACTGTGACCAAGAAGGGACTGTGGGTGGGGCCGTTCACCTTCCTGCTCCATCACCTTCCTATCTCCAGATGTGTGTGATGCCCAGTGGACTACGGGAATAGATCCTGACTACTTGTCTGTTTTATAACTAATCACTGAAATGATGAATCAGAGCACTCCCAAATCTCAAGTGCATATTTAAGACACTAGCAGTTATGAAAGTTTTAGTGATTCATCTAAAAATATTGTGCAGGAAACTTCCAAAAATAAACACAAAGTCCAATACTATTATACAATTAACAGTGTATACGCCCTTACTGTGATCTCTGTTTACTGTGTGTCACTGGCTTATCAATATACATACATTGTACTGTGATGGTTAAGATTCATCGTTCAGTTGGCTGAATTTAGAATCATTGTGGAAACACATCTCTGGTTGTGTCTATGAAAGTGGTTCCAGAAAGGTTTAGCTGATCAGGGAAGACCTACCCTGACTGTGTCAGCACCATCTTTATGGGCTGGGGTCCAGGACTGAATAAAAGGAGAAAGCAAGCTGAACAGCGGCATCCATCACTCTGTACTTCCTGATTGTGGATGCTGTGTGACTAGCTGCTGCATGCGCCTCATGTCCCACCGTGATGGACTGTACCCTTAAACTGTGAGCCCAAATAAACCCTTCCTTCCTAAAGTGGTTTTGGTCAGGTGTTTACCTCAGCAATAAGAAAAGTAACTAACATACTTGTTATTTATAAATTTTAAAGTTACATTCATTATTTATTGTGTGTGTGGGTGTGAGTGTGGCATAGCATCTGTGTAGAGTTTACAGGACAACTTGCAGGGGTTGTTTCTGTCTTTCCACTATGCGGGACTTGGGGATCAAACTCAGGTGTCAGGCTTGGCATCAGGGACCCACTGCACCATCTTGACTGCCCTTGTTATTTATAATTCTTGGGGTTTTCAGTTTTTTTCTTTGTGTCTTTCTTTGCTTAAGGATGCACACATACCCCTCCGTACACCTGTATTTCTGATCTACTTCAGTCAGATGTGAATTGCTAGCTATGAGGCGGTGATAAAGGGTAGCAGAAATATACTTTCAAATGCACAGGCTGTGTTTTAGGGAAGGCACCAGAGGAACGACCGGGGATTGGTGGCACCCATAATTCCAAGCTAGAAATATAGCACCCCTTACCCTTGGTGCTCGCCATGAAGCTGGGTTCCAGGAGCCTTTAAGAGAGATTTCATCAGGCATTCAAAGGCACGGATTTTAAATGCAATTACTGTGTGTAATTAGCTGTTTCATCTTGGGTGTCAGTGAATTTGAAATTTAATCTTTGATTGCACAAAGGAGAATACTAAGCAGCTTGCCCCGTAGTCAAGCTAGTGTGGCTGAATGTTGATGGTTGAATGAAATGGCTAAACTCAAAGCAGCTAGGGGACAAAGGATGGAGAGAAAAGGCTGGGGATGTGGGGATGAGATACTGGTGATTGCCTTAGGGGTCTCCAAACTTGGATGAAGACCCAGGTCGCAAGTCACTTCTCCCCTGAAAAATCCTCTCACCCTTGCCCATGGCAGATGGAGTCAGTCACCCAAATCAAGCACAGCATGGCAGCCACCTCTGCCAGTGTGCACGTCTGCCCTTACGGGATTGTCAGTTCCTCTCTTACTGTGTGGAAGTGCAAAGTTTAACCGGATAGAGCACAGTGTCCAGCTCTACAGCACTCCGATAAATGAACGAAGCGCTGGCTAAAATCAGCTGATGAGCCCTGGCGGTGCTCAGCTGACAGAGTAAGTGCTCGCCCTGCGAGCGTGAGGACCTGAGTTTGGTCCTCAGAACCACGTGGAAAGAAAAAGTCAGGTGTGGTGCCGCGTGCTTGTAATCCCAACACTGGGCAGGCAGAGGCAGGCAGATCCCTGGAGCTCCAGCCTAGCCGAATTGGCAAGCCCCAGGTCCCAATGACTGGCAGGAGGAACTATGCCTGAGCTTATTCTCTGGCCTCTATTTTTATTTTTGTTTTATTTTATTTTTATTTTGTGTGCATGAGTGTTTTGCCTGACTGTATCTAAGTATACTGGTGCTGAGGCCAGAAGAGGGTGTTGGATTCTCTAGAATTGGAGTTATGGATGGTTGTTAGCTGCCATGCAGGCACTGGGAACTGAACCCAGTCCTCTGAAAGAGTAGCTACTACTCTTATCCACTGAGCCGTCTCACTAGCCTTTCTGGCCTCTATTTTTTAAACAGCAATGTGTGTGTGTGTGTGTGTGTGTGTGTGTGTGTGCAAGCTACAGCCCATGTGTCAAGACAGAAGACAACTTTCAATAATCTATTCTCTTCTTCTACCATGTGAGTTCCAGGAATTGAACTCTAGTCATCAGGCTTGGTAGGAGGCTAAAGGTAAAGACCAGCTGAGCCACCTCATCAGCCCTTTACTGGCCTTTATATATGTACACATGCATGCAGGCATGTGGGGGGAGAGTGGAGGTAGGAGGATCAGAAGTTCAATGTCATTCTCAGGAGCAGTGAGTTCTAGGTCAGTTTCTGCTGCATGAGACCCCATCTCAAAGAAAGCACAGCAAAACAAACCACCGTGAACTGCTTGCTTGACTTCCATAATGGAAAAAAAAAAAGCTGGATGGGTTCACTGTAGTGAGTTTCATCCCCCAAAGAATGGCAAAGCCCTCTAAAAGCCATAGAGAAGAAACTCAAGAAAAATTCCTCTCAGAGCCTGCCCTAAGTAGTTACAAATCAAATGTTGCCTTGGTGCCAGCGGAAACAGCGATGACTCTCAGAGGCCTCATGGGGCCTTTGATCTGGGGTTGGCTGGCCAAATCTCCAGTTTCCCCAGTGGAAGGAGATAAGAGGTGAGGTTGGTGGGTGAGATCTGGGATGGGCAGATGGAGGGAGTGTTCCCAGGCTGTAGAAACACAAACATCTGCTTGCAGACTGGACCTGCATAGCTCACGTGGGATGCAAGCTTTCTGCCCTTGGAGCACACAGAGTGGCAACACACAAGAACCCATGAGATTCCTCAAGTCCGGGTGCTTGTAGGGGACATGAAGGACATCATTTTCACATGATGCTATTGGCCAAGTAACTCATCCCACAGCCTCTGGGGGAAAGGTAGATCCCACAGCAAGCCACAGCTGGTATTGTGGCAAAAGAGACAGGAAATTCAAAGGGGGATATTCCAGTTTTCATTGAGCTTGTGCCCTCTGCCCCAGTCGGTTTAGGGAAATGAGAGCTCTGAGTACTGTCGGTCCCTTGATTCTCAGCACTGTGCCTGGCAAGCCAGACCTGTGCCACCCCGACACACTGAAGACCAGCAGGAGCTGGAGCAAGGGGACACAGGCTCTGCACCTGTCAGCATGCATGTCCCCTACCATTTGTTATTCTGTCTGCATATGTTGTGTGTGTGCACAGCTGTGTGTCTTTGCATGTGCATGTATGTATGTAAAGGTGTGCGTGTGTATGTGTACATGCGTTGTGTTTCAGTGTGTGTTTTATGCAAACACATACATGTGCCTGTGTGCATGTGTGTGCATATTAGGTGCACACATGCATTTTGTATACATGCATACATGTATGTGGCTATGTATGCATACTGTGGCATATCTGCATGTGTGTTAGCATGCACATAGGTGACACTCTGCACGTATGCCTATATACCTATCCGTGCACAAGCAGTGTCTGTGTGAGTGTGAGCATGCCTGCTGTGCGGTGCATGGTGAAAGAGGACTACTTGGAAGGGAGGATGCAAGTCTCTGGTTTACTCTTCCGTCTGAGACAAGTCTTCTGCCCTAAGTATTGGTGTGTTGCCTGAGACGATGTGGTCAGAGGGCCCCCTCTGGGGATCTCTAGTGCCCTCCCAGCCATCACTGCATTTGCACTTCTTTTCTCTCTTCTTGCCACAGCCATGTGTGATGGTCAGACCTCATCACATGGTAGAACAGGAGTCCACGGCAAAGGCTGTGGCCGTGGAACGTGGCCTTCTGGGCTCCCTGACCAGCTAGCTGCTGTAGGCCCAGCATAGGAGAGCAGCCATGCACTCCGGCTGGGGTCATGGGTCTGTGCTGTTTCTCCAACGCTGTGTTCTCTTACTGTTCTTATAGTGACCACATATTCCACGCCAATCTGCTCACCAAACAGATGTGCTTACAAGTCACCTTAGGACTCTCTCCAGACATTGCCCTCTCAGTAGCAATCACAGCACTGACCACGGAGTACTGATCACTCTTGTGCCAGACACCTTGCCTTGTATCCCACACACCTTACCTCAATTTATCTTTGTGTCATTCCTTAAAAGGGATAAAGGTCCCTTGTTTTACAGAAACCAAGGCTTGGAAGGGTTAATTTTCATCTTTGTTTATGCAGCCTGTTGAGCAATACTCCCTAGTTAAGGCTTTGGCCTGCACCCAAGGAGGCCAGGCTCAGCAGCCGTCCCACATCCTGGGCCTCTGAGACTCCCCGATTTGGGGATGAAAGAAGAAATGGCTGAGGAAGACTGAGTCTGGGTGAGCAAGGCCTTAGCGAACGGGGAAAGACCCCTTTGCGACCTCTACGAGCTTGTGTTAGCTTGCTCCAAGGCCTTTGCTGAACTGCTCTGGGTGCTCCTCCAGTCCTGCAAGGGATGTGTGACATCCTGCTACATGGAGGAGGTACCTCTCGGGACCTCTGAGGGCACCCTGTCCTTGTCACACATTTCTGCACTTCGCAGGGCCTACTGGAGCCAGAGCCCCACTT
The DNA here is from genome assembly GCA_035773235.1 of Eospalax fontanierii. Lineage (NCBI taxonomy): Eukaryota > Metazoa > Chordata > Mammalia > Rodentia > Spalacidae > Eospalax > Eospalax fontanierii. Next base: position 4,443,156 of record CM069524.1, on the reverse strand, counting down.
CACTGGGCAGGACATGTGCTGAAACAAGGCCATAGTCACCTCCAACTATGTACAGGCTGCTCTCTTGAGAAGGGCAAGGACCACTGCAGAAACATGGGTCCTGGACAAGGTTTAATGCCAACTTAGCCACCTCTGCAAAGTCATTGAACTTCTCCGTTTTTTCCAGGCTTAAGATGAAATGTGAACTTTGGGCTTCACTCCAGGTGAGGTGGAGGCAAGAGGATCACAAGCTCAAGGCCAACCTGGGTTACAAAGCAAGATCCTGTATCAAACAGACAACAGCAACAGCAACAAACCCACAGTGCTCTGGGTTAGCTACTCTGTTTCTGATCTCTTATATTCATCAAGTGAGTTCTTCTTTGATGTGATGGGTCTAGCCATGGGGAAACTCCAGCTGACCTGAAATTAAGATTACTAGGGCAGCTGGAAGGGAGAGGAAACAGTTCTCTCTCTCTCCTCTCCTCTCTCTCTCTCTCTCTCTCTCTCTCTCTCTCTCTCTCTCTCTCTCTCTCTCTCCTCTCTCTCTCTCCCCCTCCCTTTCCAGAGGCAGGTTCAGAGCCACAAAACCTTAGGGACCATGATGGCTTTCTAGAGGACAGGACTCGAGCTCACATCCACAGTGCCCTTCCACTGCCAGCATCGCTCAGGGGACAGTGGCCCTTTGCTCCCTCATGCATCATGGTCACTCATGATTCAAAGAACATCAGGTAGCTCAGTTGCTGGCCTAGCATGCACAAAGGCCTGGGTTTGCGGCCCAGCACCACAAAGACGGGGAGTAGTGATACAGGTCTGTAATCCCAGCAATCTGTAGGGGAGGCAGGAAGATCAGGAGTTCAAGGTTGTCTTTGCTTAGGTGGAGAACTTGAGGTCAGCCCCGCGTTCATAAGACCCTGTGTCAAAAAAACCTTCAGTAAATAAAAAAATAAAAGAACTGGGACTAGAGAGATGACTCAGTGGTTAAGAGCACTGGCTGTTCTTGCAGAGAACCTGGGTTTGGTTTCTAGGACCCACAACCCTTATAGCTCCAGTTCCAAGAGATCCAACACCCTCTTCTGGCTTTACGACCCGGGTACACTTGTATGTATGCAAAACATACATGCACATAAAATAAAAATATTTTGAAAAATAAAAATAAAGGGCTGGAGAGATGGCTCAGTGGTTAAGAGCACTGGCTGTTTTCACAGAGGACTTGGAGTTTGATTCCCAGTACCCACATGGCAGCTAACAACCACTCTTAACTCCAGTTCCAAGAGATCTGATGTCCTCTTCTGACCTCCATGGGTTTTGCGTGATGCGGGTGCTCTAACATACATGTAGGCAAAATACTCATATGCGTAAAATGAAAACGAATAAATAAAAAAAAATTTAAATTTAAAAACTAGGTCCTCCAACACAGAGATACAGAAGTCTAAGCCTTCTTAATTCCCAATGTGTATCTCATAAAAGAAATACATTTCAGAGATCAAAGTTGTGCCATTCACTAGCTGTTTGGTCACCGAAGTGTTTTTGGAAAAGGAAAAGAGCTATTCAGCATTAAAGATTTAGGAATGTCTGTTGACATATGGAGGAAACAACCTCAGGGGAGAGCTGACAAGGCTCCCAGAAACATCTCCAAGGGAACGGTGATGCAAATGGGCTCCATTTTCACAGGCTGGCATGCTGCCAGACTCCCTGCCTGACGACTGATGTAACGCCAGCTAGACCCTATCTAGGTTAGCATTGCTTAGATATCAGCTTGAGCAGCTCTGCTGCTGTAGGCAACAACAGGCTCCTTTTACAGACGATAGTGAAGGCAAATATATATATATATATTCACATGTATTCTTCATCCAAATGCACCTATATCTCTCTATGTACATACATATGAAGAGGTGTGATGAAGCCTGTGTATTGTATAAAAACAAAGGAAAAGGAATCTAACATCAGCCTAACTCTCACCTTAACACACTAGGTGTGTCTGTGCAGAAGCTGGCCGGTCACCCACAAAAGATACAGCGATTTCACAAGTACCAGCTCTAAATGTTTTTAAAGCACATTTGAGTGAGTAAGATATCCTTCCCAGCTGAGCTAAATAATGATGGGAGACAGCAGAAGACATTAGTTGGGAATGTGAAAATAATGATCTTTTTCATTATTGACTAAATGGGCTGATTCCTTTGAAATGTGTGCATAACAGATCACTGTTTTAAAAAACTTTCTTCTTCAAAACTGCTGCCTTTCAGTTATCAGTTATTTTAGAATCAATAATGAGAATCATAATTATGCAAATTTACATCTGACTTGGGTTGACCGTTGATGTGAAGTGAAGTGTCTTCTAACAGGTATGAAAGGGGCCACTTCTCTTTCTCTCTCTCTCTCTCTCTCTCTCGATGATTTTAGCTGTTTAAGAAAGAAGATCCATTTTAAAAACTCATCCATTAGGCACGGTCTTACTTATTTACTAGATTATGGCAGGGCGGAAGGACCTATGTTGTCTTTAAAGACTAGTATAGCAGAGACATAATTAGTTGCCCCACCTTTGGAGGGCAGATAATTAAACTGGTGAAGGAGGTGGGTGCACAGCAGACAACAGAATTATGCTGATACTATAATGAAAGGGACGGAGATAACAGGCAACAGTCCACAAGATGCACTGCTGCTCCCATTCCTGTTTATGACATACCTCTTCCCTCCCTCCCTTCCTCCCTCCCTCCCTCCCTCCCTCCCTCCTTCCTTCCTTCCTTCCTTCCTTCTTCCTTTCTTTCCTCTTCCTTATTTTGATTAAAAAAAACTATTTTGTTATTTTTACTTTATGTGTATGAGTGTATTGTGTATTGCCTGCATGTGTGTAAGCACACCCATGGCATGCCATACCTGCAGGTGTTGAGATGAGGGAATTGGATCTCTTGGAACTGGAGTTATAGACGGTTGTTAGCCGCCGTGTGGATGATGGGAACTGAACTGTGGTTCTCTGCAAAAGCAGCCAGTGCTCTTAATCGCTGAGCCACCTCTCCAGCCCCCTTTCCTTGATTTATTTTTGAGACTGGATCTTGGCTGTGTGGTCCAGGCTGGCCTCAAACTCACAGCAATCGTCTTGCCTCAAACTCTCAAGTGCTGTGATTACAGGTATGTGCTATCACCCCCAGCTTAATCCATTTCTTGGTTCCCTGTGTGTGTGTGTGGGGGGGGGTGCTGTTCTTATGTAGTTGTAAACGCATTTGCACATGTATGTGTGTGGGTATGCATATGGAGGTCAGAGGTCAGCTTCAGGTGTTATTCCTTAGGCACCTTTCACCTTGTTTCATGAGACAGGATCTCTCACTGGCCTGGGTCTCACCAAACTAGGTGAGGCTAGCCAGTGAGCCCCAAGGATCCACCGGTCACTGCCTCCCTGGTGCTGGGATTACAAGTGTGCACTGCCTTACCTGGCCTTTTTACGTGGGCTCTAGGGGTTGAACTCCAGTCCCCAATACCTGCAAGGCAAACATTACTGACTGAGCTGTCTCCCCAGTCCTCAGCTAATATATTTCAGGGGGTTTGTTTTGTTTTCAACCTATGAGAAATTTAAGGGTACGATGCACGGATCAATCCTTGTGCTCACATGAAAAGCTGATTTGTATGTGCATATCTTTTTGAGAGAGGGACTTCTAGATATGATTCACTGCTCAAAGAAGTCTAAGCGGCCCCACTCCAAGGTTAAAACTGTTGAATTCTCTCAGGCGATGTGGCTCATGTCTGTAATATCAGCACTTAGGGGTCTGAGGCATGAGTTTTGAGGTAAACCCAGGCTGCATATCTGCCTGAGCCACAGAGTGAGACTCTGTTTCATACAAACTATAACAACAAATACTGTTGAATTCTAAGGAGCTAAAAATCCCTTAGAAAGTGTCTCCCAATTATTCTCTAATTCTCAAGATTATTTATTTATGGATAGAGAAGAGAGAAACTGAGAGGCTGAGTAGCTCTCTCAAGTTCAGTGAACCAGACTGAGGCCACTAAATCAGACGGTGGCCATGCATGACTGCTGATGGCACGTCCATTAGGACTCTCTGTCAGAGCAGTGCTCACACAAGCTGGGGTAGAGGGAGCTCAGGGGGTCTTCTGAGGAGTTCAAAATTCACTTCCGTGGTTATACCTGGCTGCTCAGGTTCTCCCACGCTGACCATGTTCCCTCTCTATTCACCTGTCCACTGCTCAGGGACCCTCTCTACTCATCCAAGGCAAACCCAAAGATACTACAGCAGTATTCTCCAGCATCTGAACAGCCTTGCCTGAAACGGAAGTGTCTTATCACCTTTCTTCCATAAGGCGGTGGGGGTTTCAGAAGTTTGGAATCATTCAGATCCAGAAGAAAGGATAGAGAACAGGAAATGAGCATGCACAGACAGGAAGGACTTCCCAGGACTGGAGACAATAGGAGACACATTCAAATCTCCAGACCCACCCTAAATGTGGGCAGCACCATCCCATGGGTTGGGATTCTAGACTGGGGAAAAAGGAGAAAGCATTCATCCTTCTCTGCATCCTGACTGTGAATGCAATGTGGCCAGCTGCCACACATTCCCGCTTCTTTGCTTTACAGTTTGCCATGGCTGAGTCAGATGTGATGGCACATGCCTGTGAAACCAGCACTCCAGATGCCTAGGCAGGAGAATCTCAAGTTTGAGTCCAGCCTGGGCTGTATAGCAAGGTCTTGTTGTAAAACAAACAAACAAGTCAAAACAACAAAACCAAAGAAACCTAAACAAGAGCAATGGCAAAAAAATGCCTCCCCTGTGGTCACTCATATCCTAGTGTCACTGGCTGGAGTTTCAGGTGTTTTCAATTCAACGGTCAGCAAACAAAAGAGATATCTGATACCCATGTTTGCGGTATCCTTGTTCACAATGACCAAGATGTGGAGTCAGCCCAGGTGCCTATCAACAGGTGAATGGATAAAGACCATATGGCATAAGCTTACAGTGGAGTTTTATTCAGCAATAAAGAAGAATGAAATTCGGGCAGCTGCAGGAAAGTGGATGGAACAAAATCATCATGTTAAGAGATATTTGCCAGGCTCAGAAAGTGTTGTAGGGAACAATGCAGGATGGGCCTTAGCCAGGTCCCCTGCTATGAGGAATAGAGGCATGGCTTCCGGGGCGTGGCACTCCACTCAGTTGGGACCCCACCCCATAAGGTCATTGGCTAATCAGACCTGTAAGACCCTTTGCACTTCCTTGAATAAACGAGCTTGCAGCGCCATCCACGTGATTCTCACTCAGCTCCCAGAGTTCGTGTCTTAACTCTGCGCTTACCCCCCCCCCCCCCCCCCCCGTGGCGGAGACCCTTCTTCCGCTCGGGCTGGTACCGAGCATTGGGACCGTGTGCTTCCTCTCTTATGCGATAACTGGAAACAAGCAAAAAAGAGAACCTGGAAGAAGAAGAATTATTGGGGGAAGGGGGTCAGGAGGAGAGGGACAGAGTGCAGGGAGGACGGGAGGACGTAGGCACGCATGATGGCAGCACGCTTGGCTGTCAACCTGACACACCTGGGAAGAGGCGATCTCAGTGGAGAAATTTCCTTCATCAGATTGGCCTCTGGCCATGTCTGTGGGGCATTTTCTTGATTGCTGGTTGATGGGGAAGGGCCCAGTCCTCTGTGGGTGGTGCCATCCCTGGGCAGGTGGGCCTGCGCTGTACAGTACCTGAGCAAGCCAGCAGAAGGCAGCCAGTAAACAGATGTTTATAGTGTCTGTGGTCTCTGCTTCAGTTCCTGCCTTCAGGTTCCTGCCTGGCTCCTGTCCTGGCTCTCTTCAGTGATGGATTATGACCTGGGGAGCTGTAAGCAGAAATAAACTCCTTCCTCCTCCAAGTTGGTTTTGGTTCGTGTTTTATTACCGCAACAGAAAGCAAACTAGAACAGCATGTATGTAAGTGCTAGAGTGAAGTCTATCGATTAGTTCAGTTCATATGTGTTAATGATAATTAAAGAACCTGATCGTGCCTTGGACTCTGAAAGCCATGCTTCTCCTTGGTATCCAACCCACACTCGACTCTTTCAATTAAATTGAGCATCTTGGATACACATATTGCTGGTTTGCACTCTGAAATTTCCTGCATGGTTTCCCTCATAAATCACATTTCAACCCACCTCAAAATGCAGATCACCCCTAACGCTGCCTTTAATAGCTTCCCATGAGCACATAGTGCACCAGAGGAAGGGTGGAAACTGACTTGGAGCTGATTTGCACACGTCACTTACATGACATATCACTTAAATTCGAAGTCATCTCACAATATTTTCCCTGCAAAACTTTAGCTTCCATCCTCTAGATCCTTTCCTAAAAATGCTTAGAAATACATTTTTACAAAACATTGGACATGAGTGTGATCTGTTCTGTGTGAATTGCTGAGAAGGGTGTACCGCAGCTGTTATTTTATCCACATACTCCACTCAAGCTGTCATGCATTTCCTGTGTTTTACAAATATGTGACATATTTGGAAATATATTGTTCATGTATCTTGCTTGTTTTCCATTCAAGGCATGCTAAAAATATGGTACCAGTTTGTCAACATGGCTTTCAAAAACAAGATACCCTTGGATGAAAATTTCAAGAGCGTCCACAGTGCTGGCCAAGTAATTTCTACACTTTCTGTTTCTTCATTTGCTCTGTTCATGTACATCTCTGTCTTGTGTGTAAGTTATACTTGAAGAACCTAAAATATAAACATACCAGATGTGTGCCCAAAAGCAAGGTGCTCCCTCAAATTGCTCATGCTCTGGAATTCATGTTTATTTATTTTTTAAATATTCATTTTTTAAATTGTGTGTATATGTGTGTGTGTGTGTGTGTGTGTGTGTATGTACTTATGTGCATGTGAGCACAGTGCCTGAGGAGGTCAGAAGAGAGTGTCAGATCTCCTGAAGCTTGAGTTACAGGTGATTGTGAGCCAAGGGGCATGAGTGCTGGGAACCAAACTTAGGTCCTTCGGAAGATCAGTATACATTCTTAATTGTGGAGCCATCTCTTCAGGCCCTAGACTGTGTGTTTATTGTTCTGGTTTCTTTTCTCCTCACTGCGACCAAACACCTGGCAAGAAGAAAGGATCTATTCCAGCTCACAGTTTGAGGGCGTACAGTCCATGGCTAGCCAACATGGAGGTGGGCCATCCTCTGGCAGCAAGGACACGAAGCAGCTTGCTCACATCTCAGTGGCCAACCAGGAAGCAGAGACCTCTGTCACAACCAGCGTCACCTATTGCCCTCTGAAGTCCCTCTCCTGTGGCCCTGCCTCTGCCCGCTAGGCCCCATATTTCAAAAGGTTGCACAACCTCCCCAAACAATGCCACCATCTGGGGACCAAGTGTTCAAACACACGTGCCTGGGGTGGGGGGATATTTCACATCTGAATCATAATATTTATCTTGATGCGGGGAGACAAGAGGGAGAATTGAGGCCGTCTCAAAGGCCAGTGTTCTTTCTAAATGTGTCAGGATCATCTAGATGACATGATGCTATTGGGAGCTGAAGGCTTCAAAGCATGCAGGTCAGAAGCCAAGGCGGCTTCCTGGTCCTTAAAAGACTTGTTTGCTTTTCATGGAAACAGCACAGCCCTGGGCTGACAGTGGACTAGTGCTACTTCCTGGAGCATTTAGACCCCAAGCAGAGTCTCACGTCTGTAGCACACACTGGGCGTAACTGAGGAAAGTGAAAGTGTGGGCGATGGGGCGGTAGAATCGAAAGAGCATTTTGAAAGGTGTTTGTTATTATTTTTTTTTAAGATTTAAAAAAAATTTTATGCATATATATAAGTGCCTGCCTGCATATATGTAAGTGAACCAGGTACATGTCTGTTGCCTGTAGAGACCAGAAGAGGGTGTCAGATCCCTTGGAACCAGAGTTACAGGGACTTGTGAGCCATCATGTGGGTGCTGGGAATTGCACAGGAGCATCAAGGGCTCTTAACCACTGAGTCATCTCTCCCGCTCCTATTTTTATTACGTGTGTGTATCTATGTATGTGCATGTGAGTGCAAGGCCAGAAGAGGCCAGAAAAGGGCCTCAGATCTGCTGGAGCTGGAGTTACAGGTGGTTTTGGGTGCTGGAAACTGAACTCAGGTCCCTAGAGGAGCAGTATGAGCTCTTAACTGCTGAGCCGTCTCTCTACGTCCTAAGTATAATTTTTAACAAAAGCTATTTGTCCTTTCGAAGTCAAAACAGTAAGACAATGACCGGATGAAGAAAACCACTCAGTGCTCTCCAGTTCTTCCAACTTTAAATTATCTTTGTTTTTATAAAGTACATCTGTCATTTTCTTTTAAGTAAGGGCAAAATTATCCTAAGAAATCCATAGCATACATCTCCCACTTTCAGCAGAAATAACAGTCACAGTGACAAGCACCGCTAGTCCAAGACCATTATTCCCTTGCATGTTTATTTTTTACATTAATCTGATCTAAGATATTATAAGCCTTGTCTCTCCTGGCAGGAGTCAGGATTGGGGAGAAGGGGGAAGGGGAGCCTGCTTGGAGGGGGTCTGCAGAGAGCTGTGTCCCAGCCCGGACTGTGGCTGCATTCCTGGTCTGCAGCTGATGGAGAGAATTGTCACAGGGCTACCTCATTTCTTCTGTGTGTCTGATATACACACAAGGGATGAAGGAAGCTGGATCTAGAGGTTACTTGGGAAAACTTTGACCTAGAACTCAACTTTGAGCTAAAACTTTTCTCCTTTAAGTCTCTCTCTCTCTCTCTCCCCCCCAAACACATATTCACACATAATCAATAAATGTAATAATTTTTTAAAAAGTGTTGGGCTGGGGATGTGGCTCAGTTAGTAGAATGCTTGCCTAGCACGCATGAAGCCCTGAGCTTGGGCTTTGGAACTGCATAAATCAGGCCTCGATCCAGTCCTTGGGAGGTAAAGACAGGAGGATTAGAAGTTCAAGGTCAGGGTTAGCTCAGTGGGTAAAAGTGCTGGTCACTCAAGTCTGGTGACCTGAGTTTGATTCTCAGAACCCATGCAAAGGTGGAAGGAGAGACTCATTCCACAATTTCCTGATCTCCACGTGCATGCTGTGCCTCGCATCCCCTTCTGTAGGCATTGCTGATTCTCCTAAGATGGCATTCATAGTATCACCACAGTGAGAGCAGTTCCCTTGAACAGGAAAAGGCAAAGCTTGCTCCGATGTCCAGGCCGCAAAGGCTGTACTTTTTGAGGCAGGGTCTCTCTGAAGCCCCAGCTGACCTGGAACTCACAGAAAGCCACCTACCTCTGCCTCCTGAGTGCTGGGATTAAAGGCTTAGGCTGCCCACATTCTTTTAAAGTATGTGGCTGCTCCAAGGCAGGACCTCAGACAGGATTGACATGCTTAGTAGGGACATGGCATGCACATATTAGGCACTGAGGAAAAGTAGAATATATGCAGGTGGTGTTGACTTTTGAGAGTAATCTTGCTTTAAATGGCAGATAAAAGCTGGGCATGGTAGTGTTCACCTGTAGTCCCAGCCCTGGGGAGGCTGAGGCAGGAGGATTATAAATTCCAGGCCAGCCTGGGCTACATAGTGAGTGAGGTAAATCTGAGCTCAAAAGCCAACAAACCAATAAAATCAAGTGGAATGGTTAGTCTATTAACTTTTGTTTGTTTGGTTTTGAGACAGGGTCTTCTTGTAGCCCCAGCTGGCCTTGATGTCACAGACATTTGCCTTCCTAAGCTGAGATTAAAGTCATGGGCTACCATGCCAGTTTTATTTGCTTTTTTAAAAAAAAGTATGACATTTTCTTAGAGCTGTTGGGCCGGCAGGTTGGTGGGATGGGGTGGGCGTGAGGAGCAGGAGAGGACTGAGGAGTCTCATGGAGTTCTGGCCAGGTCTACTCGGGGGGACAGTGCAAGTGACAGAACACAGTACACTCACGCACTTCCGGGTAGAGATAAACAGAGATGTGGGGCTAAGAGCGAACATTGTGACACATCCTGTAATCCCAACACTCAGATGCAGGAGGAGAGCAATAGGCTAGCCTAGGCTCCATAATGAGACCTGGTCTAAAATAGATGATAGATAGGTAGGCAGAAAGATAAATAGGTAGACGAACAGATAGGTGATAGGTAAGTAGATGATATATAGACGATAGGTAGAAAATAGATAAAACAAAAATGAAGGCTGTCACTGAAGCCAGGTGAGGGTGGGAAGGCTGAAGCCTGGGCGAGGCCACATGGTGTCTTTGGGCGCCAGCACCAACAGGAGCAGCCACTTTCTAGTTGTGTGGACAAGACCAGGTTACATAACCTGTGCAAGCTCCAGTTGAATGATTCTAGTGATTCTAGTGCCCACCTCATGGGCCTACTGTGAAGACTGCATAAGATAACTCACATGACATACCAAGGGGCCAAATACACGGTCAGTATTTGTAATTATTGTTTACAGAAATTAAGCTTAAACCTGGGTGGTCTGAATGACAAGTTGGATGCTATAATGCCTGGGGAATGCTTTACAGCCTTACTCATCTTCCAGAAAATTCTGCACTTGTCCTCAGAACGCCGCTTACATCAGCACTGCTTTTCCCAGGGGTGCATGGGACTCCAGGGTGCAGGCTAGAGGCAGTGTGAGCATCACAATTCATACCTTGGTGTCTGGCCTTCATTCCCATCCTCCCTTCCTTCTCCGTGGTTGGCAGTGCCCACAGGCTCCATAAGTATCCTAGGCCTGGTGATAGCAGGCTGTGCTGCCTTTGTTGAGAACTTAGAGGCTGATTTTGCCCACATTCAGGAAACAAAGCCAGAAAGCCAGACAAAAAGGTGTAAAGGGTCCTCCTCTAAATAGAGGCAAGAGCTAGAGAATGAGAGCCCTTCCAGAGGGTCATCAGTGCCCACGGGCCACAGTGCAGGAAGAGGGGAGGGAGCCACTGTGAAGTCAGAGCAGGCCCAAGAGACCTCACAGCGGGTAGAGCTGCTCCTCTGGCTCCTGGCTTCCTCGATTCCACTGCAAAGATCCAGGAGTTGGAGGAAAGGAAACGGAGAGAGTGTGTTCTGTGCTCCAATATAAACCAAAAACAGGATAGATACCAGGCCAGGAGGGCTTTCTGGGGGCCCTGTCCCTCCCCGCCCCCGACTTCAAATGCACAAACCTGTTTAACTTTCCAGTGAATGCTCGCTCTGGGAGACAGTTCGGGAAAGGAGAGGGAATTCCTTAGTACTGAGGCCTTCCTTCCATTCTTAGGGCAAGCTAGTCAAACAGCACCTCACTAGCAATAGCCATGCACTGACTTCTGAAAGAAAGGAAAAGCAGAAGAGGTGGAGGACTGGACAGGACAGAGCAGAGAGGAGGAGGGGGAGGACCGACGTCGGAGAGGCAGGGGAGCAGCAGGCGACAGGTCAATGAAGGTTTATGCAGAAAGTAGGCTCGTTCCCCATTCCCCCTCTGAGGAATCCTGCTTTCCCCGGGAGTGGTGTGTTTCCTCGTAATCCAAGCCCTTGGGGGTGCTAAGGCAGGAGAATTGGGAGTTCAAGATCATCATCCTTGGCTACTTAGTGAGTTTGAGGCCAGCCTGGCTACATAATACCCTGTCTCAAGGAAAAGAAAAACAACCAATTAATCAGATGATCAATCAACAAATAAATAACATATTCCATGCTGTGTGTGAATACATAGCTTTGTTCCACACTCTGGATTGTAGTCACAGTTTCCATGAAGAAATTTCCACAGTGAGGCCTGGGAAGGTGCTCCCAGTCCATGCGAAAAACCTGTCTCATAATCATTATTAGGCTCAGCCCTTGGCGGTCATGTTGAGAGGGAGGTTCTCCTGTTCCCCATTTCAGAAGTCAGGGCCCAAGGTTATCACCTGGTGTCACATCCCGTGCCTCTTTCTGAGCCCCTGGGGTTCTTCACATTTTGGGAGAATAGCAATGTGCACACACAGCTTTTCTCTCAGTGAAGAGGTAAACTGAGGCACAATTTAGCAACTTGATAGAATGGTACAATTGACACTATCATCTTAGAGATACTAAGTCACATGATCTTGTGGGGGTGTGTGGGTGTATGTATGTGTGCAGGTGTGTGTATCTGTGTGTGTACAGGTATGTATGTGGGGGTGTATGTGTAACTGTTTATGCACAGGCATGTGTGGGTATGTGTAGGTATGTGTACAGGTGTGTGTGGGTTTGTATGGTTGCGTGTGCGCTTGCCCGTGTGTGCTTGCCTGTGCACGCATGTGCGGAGGCCAGAAGCCCATGCTGGGTGTCTTTCTCTGTCCCTTTCCTCACGTTTGAGGCAGGGTCTTTTACTCAATCTAGAGTTTACTGACTGGGCTAATCTGGATGGTCAACAAGCTCCTGGAATCCTCCTTTCTCTGCCCTCCCAGTGCTAGACTTATAGATGTGCACCACAGGGCCCAGCTTCTATGTTGGTGCTGGCTCTGAACTCAGGTCCTCATCTTATCCCCTGTGACCCAGAGGATATGATCCTTCAAGCCCTCCAGAAAGCAAAAGGAAGCAGTAGCTTGGAGAGATGAGGACATTGCCCTTGGAAGGCTGTGTCCAGTCGCCTTCTGGGAGCTGGCAGGGATTCAGTGTACCGTCTCATTGTGTGCTTAATATGATTATCTCATGTTGGCTATGAGTAATGCCAAGGGCTTCTGGGGAGGAGGCGTGGAGCTCTGGCCCTTGACAACGGCCCCTGGGCAGAGCCCATCTGAATCACAGGAGAGGGCCTGCCACTCTTGATTTGGAATCAGAAAGTGCATGATGCAAACACTGCGAACATCGCCTAGCCCTGGAAGGAGGCGCGCAGGGGCAGAACCTTCTGATGAGAAGCCTGGCAGCTGCCCTCCTGCCTGCTCTCCCTTTGACCGGCTTAGCAAGCCTTCTGGGGCCCACCCTCTGCCTCAGAATCTGCCTGTGTGGCGCTTTCACAGTCTGCAGGACTGAGCGGGACCCCAAGGCTCCATGGTGCATGTGCTTGTGAGCTGGGGGTCTGTCGTCTCAGGCTGGGGGAGGCAGGTTTGCTCACAGGGTGGCTGGGCCGGCTTAGATCCCACTGCTAGTCTTGCTGTGTGCAGTCTCTGTGTCCTGTCCCTCCCCTCCGAGCTCTTTTGTTACCTGTTACTGCTTTTCCTATCTTGATTTTAGCCTGTCTCCGTGATGTGAGACATCCTTCCTTTCTAGAATTCCCAGGAAGCACAGCTGCCTCCCACACATTACATTTAATGTAATCCAACCAAAATTGGAAGCCATTTCTCCCAATTCAAGAGAAGTTGGGAGCTTGGCAGCCTCAATGAAAAAAAAGACACACACACATAGAGACACACACACACACACACACACACACAGGAAATAAGGTAGTAGGTCTGAGGGGTGTGTTTCTTGTTTGGGTTGTGTGTATTTCACAAACAGCACAGAATTACGCTCAAAAAGCAACGGCTCAGAGAGGTAGAACCTCTCTTGTAGTTCATGTTGTGCATAATGGATTTGGCAGGCCCGAGCACAGAAATTTCCAGAAGTGTTTGCGTGGCAGTGGTTCTTAGCCAATTCACATTTTTTAGCTGTCCTGGCCAGCTGCCCAGCCTGCAGAAAGTCTTGTATCTCCACAAGTTTGGCTGGCCTCGCTGTCGAGTTTCCAAACTGCATGGTGGTGTCCGATGAGCTTATTTTCAAGTGCCAAAAAAACTTCTGCTACTTATATTGTTACTAAATACCAGATGTGCTTAATAAAGAGCCAGCAGAGCCAAACCTTAGGGTAATCAAATAACCTATCATTAACATTTTCTAAAAACAACAAAAAAATGCAATTGGAACAGCAGATTACTGTTTTCTTTTGTTTGCCTCACGTCCTATTACTGGGACCTGAAGGGTGATAGGAAGGGGATGCCGGGCGGGAGGCGGACTCCGAGCTCTGTGTTTACACCCCGACATCGGAGATATGTGTGAGAGAATCGAGACTGCGCATACTCACACACACACTGTACATACCACACACCACATACACCACCACACACTCACACACATGACACACACCTCACACAAACACACCAGACACACTACACACAAATACACATGCACACTGCACACAAACTTACCACACCCTCACACCACATACACCATACATCACACAGAAACACTCACATGGCAGGCACACTCACACACCACACACATTCACTCACACATGCTCACTCACACACATGTACATATTACATGCCCACACCCATACACTCATAGACACACATTCACACTCACACACACTCACACCCCCATTCACTCATACACTAACTTAGACACTCACATACAAATTCGCATACTCACACACTCACATATACACATCATTCATACACACACACTCACATACAAACTCACACATATACACACACACTCACAAGTGCACACACCGTAAGAGGACCCACAGCTTGTGAAGCATTGGGAATCTGAGGTGCCCTGGAATTTGATATTGAAGGAGAGAACTAAGCAGGAGAACAACTTGAGGACTTGATAAATGAGAGACTGTTCTAGAACTGGGAGCGTCTGTTGCTGTCAGAACGTGGCAGGGGGGTTCTGGAAGCTGGAGAAGCTGGAACATGCAGAGCTGAGTCAGTGGCCCTGCTGGTCCTTGATTGACCAGCAGGGTCTTCTTTTCTTTGTTGTTTTTTTTTTTTTTGTAGTCCAGGTAGGCTTGAACTTGTGAGCCTCTGACCTCAGCCTCCTCATCTGGGAAGGCACGCCTACATCACAAGGCATGGCTTCAGTGCTGAGACTTTTGAGGTCTTCATATAAAAACCTCCAATTCCATTGCGAGTTTTTAGGGGTGGTGATGGTAAATGTTCTAGAACCACCCAGTGGGAAAACCCTTTGCTCCATCATTTTGTCCTCTTTATCCAGATCATTCCTGCTGTCCGGATATCCCACCTCCACTCCGTGCTTTAGGACTGACTCCTCCAAACACTGGGATCTTTGTTTCTCTAGTGTCCCCATCCCCAGCTCTGAGAGACGGAAAGAAGTACCCTTCTGCTTCCAGGGTTAGTGGGTAACCCTGGTAAAAGGTGACTGGCTGTGTTAGGGATCATTCCAGAGAGAACTGGAATCGACAGAGTCGAGTTTGATAGATAGAGATGGAATCACACAGAAAGGATACCTGGAGTTAGTAACTCTTTGGAAAATGTTTGTTCAGCTTTAATGTAGCCATGTAGAGGAGTAAGGCAACTTTACTGAAAAAGTACTGTAATGCAGTCCTGCTTTGGATGCCACCTGCCAAGCCAAATTAGGAGGTCCAAGATGCACAGTGTCTGCTCAGTGTGAAAGCCATCAGGGGTACACCAGGCGCTGGTTGACTAAGCAAGGCTTGGACAGTATTGAGTTGGATGGGATGGCAATGATACCATTCCATGGAGTTGACGTTTACTGTCCTTTTTGAAAAATTTAGTAAAATGGTATGCATGTGTATAAGTATTTGTGTGTATGTGGATGTAAACATGTGTAGAGGCCGCAGTTGATGTTGGATGTCATCCTCCGTGACTCTCCAGGTTACTTATTTTTTCTTTTCTTTTGAGACTGGATCTCTCTGTAGCCTCAGCTGCTGGGATTAAAGGTGTATGCCACCATGCCTGGCCTCACTTTACTTTTTGAGACGGGGTCTCACTAAACCTGGAACTCACTGTTTTTGGCCTAGGCTGGCTGACTGGTCAACAGAATTCAAGATCTCTCTGTGCACCTAGTGTTTATGTGAGTTCTAGGACTCTGAAGTCAGGACTTCATGCTTGTGCAGCAAGCACTTTACCCACTGAGCCGTCTCCTCCACTCCTCTGCTGTCTCCTTGCTAGAGTAGTCATGTTTTTATTATTATTTTTATTATTATTATCATACATATATATGTGTCATATATATACATGTGACATATATATATGTCACCATGTGGACACTAGGAACCAAAGCCAGATTCTCTTTAAGAGCAACTAGTGCTCTTAACCACTGAGCCATCTCTCCAGCCCCCAACTTGTGCTTTATTACATCAGACCAAAATTGTCTGTAACATGAAGCCCCAGAGAGAGCTGATATCTGCTAATGATTTGCCTTGGACTGATGGGACCCCATCCTCAATCTCTGGTCCAGAAAAGTTCCAGAGGTCCCAGAGAAGCTCAGAGCCCTTCACTGTCTCTGCCTGGGCAGCAGAGACAAAGGACTGGCCCCAGGGAAGGTCAAGGCAGAACTGTTTTGTTCCCCAGAGCAGAGCAGAGCAGAGGAGGCCAGCGACACCACCCAGGCTCTGTAGAGGCAAGTCCAAAACAAGAGCTGGGGAGCCCATCTCCTTGGAGCTGTTTACGCTACATAACGCTACATAACTCAAATAAACCCAGCCATGCCGCAGTGCTCCTCAGTGAGGCCAGACAAGGGCGGCTCCCTGCTGCCCCCCGTCACCAGGTCAGAAACAGTGCCTTCAAAACAACAATAATCTAATTCTCAGGGACACACCAGTACAATTCAACAGGACAACCTCAGTTTCTCAGAGCAGACTTGGCAGGGTCCTTATGTTCTCTAGCTAAGGAAATGAGTCTTGATTAGAACATCTTGATGAAGTAGGGAGATGGATCCCCGGATGGTTGCTTTCCTTTGTAAAGAAGGAAACAGAGCCATGGCCGTGGACGATCTTGGCCCCTGAAACCCAGCGAAAGTGATCCAGAGTACAGGCTGCTTTCTCTGGAGTCCAGTCCTTCTCAGCCCTGGGCAATGAGGCAGGGCTTGCCTTCTGGAAGCATCAGGCAATTGACAGGAAGTCTGTGAAGAATGCATAAACAAGCCAAGTCTGGTAACAGAGACTAAGAGGAGGCTCAGGCGTTTAAGGTCTAGGCTGGGGAGATGGCTTGTGCTTGCTATGGAGGCCTGAGGATCTGAGTTCAACCCCCAGAACCCACCTTGAAAAAAAAAACATGTATGTATGATGGCACATACAGTACTAGGGAGGCAGAAACAGGAGGACCCCTGGGGCTCGCTGCTCAGCCAGCCCGGCCCACCTGATGAGTGCCAGGCTAGTAAGGAACGCTGATTTAAAAAGCAAGGTGGACATTTCCAGAGGACATCCCCAGTCATCCTCTGGCCCCCACATACATGTGTATACACACAGACAGTACACCTTCACTCAGGTGAATACACACACACACACACACACACACACACACACACACACACACACAGAGGCCTGGCTCTGCTACAGAATGAAATCAAAGCTAGCCTGAACAACTTAGCAAGAAAGACCCTGTCTCAAAATAGTTAAAAAGGGGCTGGGAATGTCACTCAGGGGTAAGGTGTTTGTCTAGCATGTGGGAAGCATCTGAGAGCAGATGAGAACCCAAGAGACCTCTTTTCATCAACACCCTGCAGTCTCTGGGGATGGCAGGCCCCACTGTGGGCCGGGGACAAGAATAGGATGCCAATTGAGAACACAGCCCTCAGAACAGGCGGATGGAACCCGCTGCCAACAGTTGCCCCATTAGTAGGCTATGGGGACATAGAGAGAACATTTTCTCTTGGAAGCTTGTGTTTAAAAATACATCTTTCTTTAGAGCTGGCTGGGGAGTGGATGGGAAATTCGAAGCCTCCTGCATCTGTGTGGAGGGGGTCCGAGCACACTCTGCGATTCAGTGTGGCTTGCTTACCATTCCTCCCTACCCCCCATCCTGTGTGGGCCCCTTGAGAGTGGCTGAGACCTTGGGTCTTAAGCAATCCAAGTTTAATGGTGGCCAGCTAAGCATGGCTCCTTTACAGTCTGGTTCACAGGTTGGGGATGCCGCTCAGTGTAGATCACTCTTCTACCCTTTGCAGGGCCCTAGATTCCTTCCCCAGCACGGCCACACTTCAGGGCCATGTCCTGCGGGGGAACTTGCTGGACGCTCACTGGGCCAGGAAAGAAAGAGGACGGGTAATGCTGTACCTCTCTCTCTGGGCTCCGACCCCTCCTCTATGGACATGTCCCCAATGACATGTCTCTTCCAGTTTCCTTAAAAGCAGTATAATTCCGGGACTGGTGAGATGGTTTAGCAGTTAAGAACACTGGCTGGTCTTGGAGAGGACCCAGCGCCCACACAGCAGCTGACAACCATCCTAACTCCAGTTCCAGGAGACCCAACTCCCTCTTCTGACCTCTGCAGGCATTGCATGACACAGGTGAACTTACACATATTCAAGCAATACACTCATACATATATAAAAAAACAAAAGAATAAAGTCGTACAACTCTCACTCCCTCCCTAAAGATGGTTAGGAACTGTACCAGCAGAGGTTATTTAAAAAACCTGGCCATTGAATTCCACGTTCAAGTTCAAGTGTTGAGTGATTCCCCTCTCTCAGCCTGCCCAGTAAAGTACTGATGCTCTCCTTTAAGTATTGTGCTGACAGATGGTCCTGCAGGGCATGGAACTGCTCTACCCAAAGAGGTCTTAGGCACCTCCAGAGAAGTTGGCTTTGGAAGAACCTCTGACATCCCTACAAGTCCAAACGTATGTTCTCAGTAGAAAACAACAGGTGATGAGCTGTCAGGTAGAGAACTTGCCAGGATCCACCCTTGGGCACCCAGAGCTTGGCACTCTTCCCCAGGGGGAGCCTCAAGTGAACAGATCAACATGGCGGGGTCAAGTTCAAGTTTGCCTCAATGAAACTCTAGGGACTGTCTTCTTGAAAAACAACAGGGACAGTGTGACAGCTGTTTAAAGATGCCAAAGAAAAGGGTCCCAAGGGGAACTTCCCTAGGGACGTCTCTGCTTGCTGGAGTCTGCTGTGAGTGATGTGAAAGACAGGCAGCAGGAACCGGAGAGCCTGGCCCAGGTGAACACGCTAATTAGCCAGTGAACAGAAACACTGGGTGGCAGACGGAGACTCTGGAAGAAGCTATGTCATGATAACAGTGATCATTATTGCCAAAGGCAATGGGCCCTGGAGCAGTGGATTGCTCTTGGGCCGAGGCCCCCAGCGACAATCTCTATTGTTCACCAAGTTGCAACCCTGACAGCCTTCTGTTGTTTCATTTGGGGTGTTGGCAAATAAAATGAAAATCACGTTTAATGGTGGCCAATAGATAAACATAGCTACCTTAAATCTGGTTTACCAGCCTCAGGAGATGGCTCAGTTGGTACAGGTGTTTTGCTGCTAGCCCTGAGTTCAGTTCCTGGATATGATAGAAGGAGGGAGCCAACTCCCAAAAATCCAGTGACTTATGCTCCTGATACATGCATGCCCTTCCCCCAAATAAATAAATATAAAAAAATTAATTAAAATCTGGTTCACGGGCTGGGGAGATGGTCCAGTGGTTAAGAATGCTTGCTGTGCAAGTAAGAGGACCTACGTTTGAATCCCCCATGAAAAAGCTGGGCATGGCTGCATGGGTCTGTAATACCAATGTTGGGGGCCAGAGGACAGACAGATCCTAGGAGTTTGCTGGCAGCCAAGAAGCCTAGCCGAAATGGTGGAGCATCTGGTTGAGTGAGAGACCTTTTCTCAAAACATCAGGTGGAGAGGAACAGAGGGAGTCAGCTGACATCGTACTCTGGCCTCCACAAGTGCACACCCACACACCTATGTCTGGCCTCCACACGTGTACACCCACACACCTATGTCTGGCCTCCACACGTGTACACCCACACACCTATGTTTGGCCTCCACACGTGTACACCCATACATACCTATGCGTATATACAATACTCACACACACATTACAATAAAATAATTAAAACTGAAAATAAAGTCTGGTTTATGGGGCTGGAGAGACAGCTCAGCGGTTAGGAGCACTTGCTTTTCTTGCAGAGGACCCAAGTTCCATTCCCAGCACCCACATGGCAGCTAACACCCTTTCTTAACTCCAGTTCTAGGGTATCCAGTGCTTTCTCCTGGCATCTGCAGGTCACCAGCTACAAACGTGGTATCCTTATGTACATACAGGAAAAACATTCATATACATAAAATAAAAATAAATACCATCTTAAAAAAAATCTCGGTTCATAAGACTGAGGATGTAGCTCAGTGGTGGAGCACTTGCCTAATCTGTGCAAGGCCCTGTGATTTATCTCCAACACTATGAAAAACAAATCTGGTTCATTATATGAGTCATTGTCCTTCAGGACAGGTGGATGGTGGGACAATAACAGGAAAAAGAGGGACAAGATCCCTACTTAGGAACAGGAAAACAGACTTACTACCCCAAAGCTGCTGCCTCTGCAATGGGCTGAGAAATTTCCTTCTCTGATGACACTGGACTTGAGACACCCAAGATCTGGTTATGACTCATGACTAGGACACTTCCTTAGCAGAGCCTCGTGGAGTCTCATTCACTCTCCTTTCTAAGACTCTGTTGCCTCGAGCACTCGCCAGAGCTCAGGCTGCCCATTTGAGAGGGGGCTCCCTGCTCGGAGCATCATGGCATCGACTTGTGCAGATGTGGCCTCCTCTCTCTGAGAGCATTTGTGACACAAATGCCCTCCTGAGAGGGGGCTGCAGACATAGGTGAGAACATGTCCTCTTAATTCATATCACCTGTCAGCAGACTCTGTGGCTTTTCCACAGTGGATGGAATTGCCTCCATTTTCTCCTGGGCTTAAGTGACTTTCTATTTCCTGCTCCTTGGGTTCTGCCCTGGGTAGGACACGAATGCTGAAGGCCCAGAAAGAAAGCAAGGCGGGATTAATGTGGCGGCACATTCCTTATATTCTGTCTGGATGAGTCTCTAGGCTGCAGCAGACCCAAGTGAGTCCCAGGCCTACAGCAAACCTGTTCATCCATGGGGCTGTCTTAACATGCCATTTGCAAAGTCAAGCTTGCAGTGTAAATTCTGTTCTCCCTTCCCTTTCTTCAGGGATTCACAGATGGGCTCTTGGCAGCCCTTCCTCTCCAAGCCTCTTCGGTGCTTCAGTGTGAGGTCACTGCTCTGGAACATACTACCCCCGTCAGAACAGGCCCTCCAGGCAGCAGTCCTGTGGCCAGGTTAGGAGGGTAGGTGGTGCTGGCTCTGCAGCCTACCTCTGCTTAGGTTTGTTTTTGGCAGATTTTCTCATCCTTAGTCTTTATCACAAGCCCATCGGGCAAATGACAACGGAATTGCAAGCTTGAATGGGCTTGTTTGACAGACCAACTTTCATCCTGTGAGCTGTGGCTGACTGCTACAAAGGAACTCTTCAAGGATGAGCAGCCCCACTAATTCTTCCTGTAATTTGCTTTTAAGTTTTAAAACATCTTGTTTCTGTCTCCCTGGTTGTGAAGCGTAAGAGAGAAGATGGGATGTGCCTATGATCACCAAGTTTGTAATAGGCACCTGCCAAGGTCCCTTTCACTCTGAAGTTCCGCCGCTCAGAACACTGATGGACACTTCCAGGGCTTTCTCTCAGGTACAATTACATTCAAAGGAACTGCTGATAATTTCCAGCTTCATGGGCTGGGAGATGGCTCAGTGGGTAAAATGCTTGCCATGTAAGTGTGAGGACCCAAGTTCAGAATCCCAGAACCCATGTAAAAGTCTGATGTAGTAACCCAGGCCTATAACCCGAGTATATGCAGAGATGAGAAGGTAGAGACAGACAGAGGAATCTCTGGATGCTCTTGGGCCAGCTAGCCTGGTGTATGCAGTAACAAACAAGACACCCAGTGTCAAACAGGGTGGAAGGTAAAGAAGGCTGACGCCAAGATTGCCTTCTGATCACCACATGAAGGTGCAAACACATACCACACACACACACACACGCACACGCGTGTGCGCGCACACACACAACGTAAAATAAACTTCCAGTTTCAGCAGAAGCAGGGTGTTGCCTGGGACATAAGCTTCACTTTCAACATCCCCATCACTCAAACATTTCTTGGAAGCAGGCATTGTTGTACGTGCCTTTAATCCCAGCACTCAGGAGGCAGAGTCAGGCAGGTGGATCTCTGTGAGATTGAGGTCAGCCTGGTCTACATAATGAGGTCCAGCTACAGGAAGATCCTGTCTCAAAAAAAAAGAAAGAAAGAAAGAAAGAAAGAAAGAAAGAAAGCAAGCAAAAAGAAACCAAAAACCTAACCCCTGAAAACAACAACCCCAACCTATTTCTTGGAATATCTTTATTCCCCAAGCTGCTTTAAGTGGAGGTGGGGTGAATTTAGACAAATCCACCAAAGTAAGAAGATCTAAAGCAAGGTGTGGTGAGTTGCGCCTGTAATCTCAGCCGCTCTAGAGTCTGAGGAAAATCATTAGTTCTAGCCCCACCTGGGCTGAAAGAAAGAAAGAAAGAAAGAAAGAAAGAAAGAAAGAAAGAAAGAAAGAAAGAAAGAAAAGGAAGCAGGCAAAAGAAAAGATAGGATTGTCTAAAGCCCTGGATAGGTCAAGTCCAGCTACGGAAGGTAGTTTGCAGAAGGTAAAGAAAGGTAGGTTCCCACCAAAGAGGAAGCCCAGACACCCTGCTGGAGGCGGTAGTGTGACCCCAATGCAATCCTCTAGGGAAAAAGGCGGAGGCTTAGAGAGAGGCCGGGCGGGCAGCCATGCACAGAGCGGCAGCAGGAAGCAGTGATTCATAAATCTGCTTTGGGAGAGCCTTAATCCCAGCCCTTCACCACTTCTCTCCAAGGCCTGCTACATTGCCACACTGTACCACAGCTAATCCTTTTCCCTAGGGATGGGATGCTACTGGTGTTTCAAAGCCTTCACCCTATTCTTTGATAGGACTAGAAATCTTTTGCTGGGCTGGGGAGATGACTCAGTGAGTGACGTGCCTGTGGGGCAAGGATGAAGACCTGAGTTTAGATCCTCAGAACTTACGTAAGGTGGCAGGCATGGTGACGTGCCACCTACCCTCAGTGTTGGGCAGGTGGAGACAGGTGGATCCTGGGGGCTGATGGGTGAGTTCTAGGTTCAGTGAGAGACCCTGCCTCAAAACAGTAAGATGAGAAAGGCACTGGATATCTCTGACTTTCACATACAACGGCACATACATACATGTGCATAAGAACAGAGAACCAGCCCCAGGCCTTACCTGGAGTATCTTAAAGACCTTCATATACTCTCACCAAGTTTCAGAGGCCCTGATAAGATCACCCAGGGTCATGTAGAATTTTTCCCTGGGGGTCAAGTCTGCATCATTAATGGGAGGGACATTAGGTGCCTCTGGCTGCTTGGCCTTTGTCCTATGCTCCAGCTAAACAAAACCCAATGCTCGGGGCCTATGTGCCTTTACAGGTATGGTTCCATCTATGTGGCTGCCCTCACCCTGCTCTTCCATCTGTGGACGTGTCCTTTCAGGTCTGGGTCAAGGTTCTCTCCTCAGAGCCGCCAGCTGTGGGCACAGTGGGTAACCAGTCACTGTTGGATCCACAGCACTCCCTGGAGGTTGGGAGGGGCAAGCAAGACCAGCATAGGACAGGTGGTTCTGCCTGCAAACTCTGTGTGTGTGTGTGTGTGTGTGTGTGTGTGTGTGTGTATGTATGCACGTGTTTGTGGTTTTGGGTATCAAGTCCAGGACCTTGCACATGCTAGCCAAGCGCTTTACCACTGAGCTATACCCCCCAGTCCTCTGAATCAAGCTTCAAGAGACAGGGGCAGAACACACCCTTTCTCAGTTTCTGTCCCAGAGTTACACCTGCCCCAGCGCTCAGAAGAGTACACTTTTCAAATCTGACAGCACCCGGGGAAGGCGTCACCAGGGCCAAGTGATGGGAACAGGATTCAAGGGGACTTTCTTGAATCTGGATGGGCATTCATGGAGCTCCAAGTCCACCCCTAATGAGCTGTGGGGGTTGGGAGAGTGGGGGTATTGTGTCTGAGGGGTGATTTGCTCTCAGGGCCCAAGTCTTATTTTGAGAGCTTGCTCCACTTTGGGGTTTCTGTCTCCATTCCTACATGTTTATGGCAATGTCTTCTTAGATGGTTATTCAGTCTCCAAAGATTGACTAAGCAGGGCCAGTGAACTGCAGTGTGTGAGAGAGAGGTTGGCACTGCCTGGGTCATGTGAGAGGTTAGAAGACAGGTGAACATCACAGCCTCTGGCCTGGCTGGGTTTCCAGCTGGCATCAAGTGCTGCACAGAGCATGCCTCAGTTTCCCTGCCTGAAAAGAAGTAATAGGTCCCTTATTGAAGCATTTGGAAAATCCAACAAACCAGACATAAGAAGTCCATGGAGTGGGCCTGGCACATGCATCACACACAGAAAAGTGGCCCTTGGCTTTCAGACTCTGTGATGGTGTCCTGTCTGGACTCCCCAACCGGTAGGTCATCTAATCTGGGGCCCATCACCCCAGCTCTCTGCTTAAAGTTTCTGGTCTCTGAGATTTCAACCCAATGCTGTCCTTGCTGGTTGTTATGAGACTCAGTGAGGTGGCGGGCACATGTGTGTTCTGTAAGCTCTAAGGCACTTCCTTCAGACTTTTGCTAAGGCGCCCGGGAAGAGGTTCAGGGAAGGGAAAGCACTGTGAGCTCGTGTAGCGTGAGAATTACCTTTACGCAGTTGAGACTGTCAGCCGTTCATTAACCTTCCACTTTTGGAAAGTGATCCTTTACCCTTCTTCTAAGGGTCTGTGCATTTAGCTACTTTTCCTGTTGCTCTGACAAACACCTGACAAAAACAACTTAAGGTTGGACAAGTTTATTTTGCCTCATAGTTTCAGGGTTCAGCCCATCACGACGGAGAAGGCGTGGTGGCAGGAGCTTGAAGCAGCTGGTCATATTGTGTCCACAGACAGGAAGAAGGGATGAATGTTGGTGTTCAGCTGGCTTTCTCCTTTTTATGAAGTTTGGAACCCCAGCCCATGGGATGGTACTACTCACAGTTAAGGTGAGTCTCACCTCAGTTAACCTAATGTAGGCATTTCCAGAAGTTTGTCTCCTAGGTGATTCTAGATTCTGTCAAGTTGACAATATTAACTATCATAGATCTATAAGCATATTATGACTTTCCCAATTGTGGTGGTCAATTGTATATCAACTTGGCTGAGTCATAGCACAGATGAATGATCAAACATTGTTCTAGATGTTTCTGTGAGGGCATTTTTGGATAAGATTAACATTTAAGTTGGTAGACTTGACTAAAGGAGATTGATCTCCATGATATAATTGGGCCTTGTCCAGTTCAATGCAGGTCTGCTCATCGCCCCCAAGAAGGTGGGAGCTTTGCAGAGGGATAGTGTATGCACGTGACCTGCTGTATTCTCTGGATCCCCACCCTGAAGTTCTTAGACTTGTTTGACTCCACAGTCACATGAGCTGATTCCTTAGAACAGTTTGTCTCCTTCCCTCTCTGTTTTCTCTTCCGCTCTCCGTGCCCCTCCTCACGAGCACACATACACATACCCGCCGGAGAACCTTGACTGGTGTCTGGAATCCTCTGATAACTCTAAGCTATACACTTCAACAGTCACAACGAACACAATTTTCACTACCAGCCCATCACAGAACTAACCGATTCTGAACCCGACGCTCTGCTTCACTCACACCTCTCTACGAAAACTTGGATGAAAAACCTCTGCTCACAGTCCCTTCCTTCTGCTTCTTCCCCCTTGCTGTCCTGGGTGACAATGTTCTCCCAAGGGAACTGTGAGTTTAAACTCCTTAAACTTTCTCAATCGCCCATGAGCTACACCCAACCTTCCCACACTCCCTCCAAGGCATTGTGATAGAATGGCCTGCCCCTGCAGGCTGGGGCTGGGACGGCCTTCTACCAGCCTTCAGACTGTAGTAGTAGGTAGATACTTTGTCCCCATCACATGGCATTAGATGTCAAAGTCCTATTCAGTGTGACATATAAGGCACTCATGGAAATGGCTGTAAACTTCTTGAGCAGCTTCATATGAAGGAACTGTTTTCCACATAAAACAAATCATCACATCATTATAAATGGGATCCTGACCCTACAGAGAGCTACAACAGGCATGCTGTCGATGGAGAGGGTATCCATCCAAAGGAAGAATATTCTTGGCTGCCCTGTGGTTAACAGCACTCCCAGCTCCCCATGTGGGGACTCTGGCTTAGAGGAAGGGCTGACATCATCTGGGGTACAGGAGAACAATTATATCCCTAACTGGCTTGTAAATTCACAGAATCACACAATTACAGAACCATAGAGTTTCAGAGGCTGGGAGAGACCTAGTCAGTCATATGGATCCATTGCCTTCATTAACAAACAAACAAACACACCAATCCCAGTTAAAGACTTCCAGTCATCTGCTCTTCCTATGGAGGAGCCCCAAGCGAGTGCTAATTAGGAAAATGGATAGAAGAGCAGCTTTTACCTATGAGCAATTTTGCAAGATGTCTCATGGATTCATTAGCCTTTCTTTCCGTCTACCTATGTATGCACCCATCTATCCACCCGTCATTCATTCACCCATCTGCCTTCTTTCCATTCACTCATTCACATATCATCCGTCTATCCATCCATCCACCCATTCATTCATCAGGCAATCTTTCCGTCTACACATCTGCCCCTCCATTCATCCATCTCTCCACCTGTCCACTCATCCTTCTGCTGATTCATCCATCTCCCCTCCATGTAACCATGAATTAATCCATCTATCCATCTACCTGCTCATTCATCAGCCCATCCACCCATCTTTCTGTCTGTTTATTCATTGCCAGTAAGAAGCCGAGGCAGTCGTATAAAAAGCAAATATGCCTTTGTCATCGCAGCGCATCCTTTCGTCTTTCTCTCTCATCCAGGGTAAAGCCGAGCGTTCTCACAGAGCTCGCGGTGTGTACGGTTAGGGGAGAAAGACCACGAACTTTCAAAGTCATGGTGATGTTTTAGGATCTCTCTAAACCCCTCAGGGGCTGTGACTGGTGTGCCAAGTTGGTGAGCCTTGACTTGACATAGCATATGTTAGAGAGAAATTGCCTGAAGATATCCAAGTAGATTCAGGAGAAAACAGCCCTTCCCCCTCTTCATAATATCTGTTAGTGCCAGAGCAGGGACTGCTAGATGAAGCTGAGGACAAATAAAGGTAAATAAACCAGCCCTGGGAGCTGATGCCGCCCCATTTCTCATGCCTTCGCGGGGCAGGGGTCACTGGGTGAACTGTTACTGCCGACTGAGAAGGAGCGGGCCAGTCTCTGATCCTTAGTGACACTGGTTTTTACACAAGGTAAATTAAGGGTAATTAAATCCAGTGCTCCAGGCACATAAACAGATCCCCACAGGAGGGCAAGAATTAATTTAATTCCACTCAGAAACCCACCCAGCGCCTCCACCAGCTCTGTGTAATGGACTGAACACATGACTGGGGAGACATAAGGAAAGAAGAAAATTGTGCTCTGAACACCAGGTATAAGCCTCTACACTTATCAGGAGCTTGAACTTGATGGGCTTTGAGACTGATCTGGTGTGGCAGACCCAGCGCTTCTTGCAGCGCCTCTCTGCACTTTGGTTTATTGCACACAATCTGTACAAGGGCTGTTTTCACCCTTAATGGCAATCCTGAATCACTGTCTGTTTCCCATCTTTGCCTGCAAAACAGCAACCCAGAGCGAGGGCTGAGCCATAAATACCAGGCCCATAAAGCCACAGCGGTATAGATTTGCCTTTTTGTGCATGTGCGTCTGATTCACGGATGCGCTGGCAGCCTTCCAGGCTAGAGGAGAGGAAGAGAGCATCCAGCAGCCTCATTCTGATCTGTGATACGGAGAGACTCATTTCCACTTCACAGGCTCTGCTGAGCTGTGTGCCTTGGAAAGACAAACCCCAGACGTGGCAGGAGGAGGAGGCGGAGGGAAGGGAGATGAAAGCGGGAAAGGGCTGCATTTATTAAGCTGTTTTTCTTTTGGTGAAAAGAAGCATTTATCAGTGATTTCATATATCATGTGAGAGGTGGCTTCCTGCCAATTTCCAAGACGCCAAATAACCCACTGACATCATATGCTAAATATAGCTCAGCCTTCTCTGGAGGTGAATAAATAAGGCCACTGGGAAGGGACAAGCTCTCCTCTGCTACGTGTTGATTATGGTCAGGCTGTCAAGCTTGTGTAATCAGAAGCATAATGTCCGGTTCCAAGGAAGGAGAGGGATGGGGCTAAGCATCTCCAAACAATTCTGCAGGTGACTGATGAGGATCATTTGTATTGCCTCCCTAGGTCCTTGACCCCCCCACAACATGTGTGTGTGTGTGTGTGTGTGTGTGTGTGTGTGTGTGTGTGTACATGTTTGTGTGGCATTGCCATCTCTGTCCTTCCCTCCAAACAACATGGCTGATGTTTCACAAGTAAATGCAAAAGAATAAAAGGCTGACATGGGAATTTCCATATGGTCATGAGTTCTGAAGAGGCTGGGCAGGGGAGAGAGCTATGGAGTTTGGGGTAAAGGCAGCCAAGGCTGTCTCAGTGTCTGCTGCAAGTTTTCAAGGGCACTTGTGGATGGTGACTGGCGAGCCAGTCCCGGCTGCTCTTAAGCTCAGGTGCCTTTATTCCCTATCCTAGAGCTTTTGTGGCCAGCACATTGTGTCTGGAGCTGGGGCCTGTCCTTGTGTCAAAAGCCACCTGAAAGAAAAATATTCCTGCAGAGATTCCGGGTCTTTCGCCAGCACCATCTTTCTTCCCACCCACCCTGTGGCTCTCACTTAGGAAAGACAAGCTATCCTACAGGGCTTCCCAGTACTCAGAGAAGGTCAGCTGCAGCGAGGGGAGGGGGCATGAAGAAAAGGAAAAGAAAATTAGTGCAAGGAGATAAGAAGACCGCATCCACACAGCTCCTAAAAGGGATTGTTGGATCCCTAGGAACGATTTCTTTTCACAGTCAGGGATACAATGGCGATGGTTGCTATGGAAACGAGTGTAAAAGCAGCGTGGAGAAAGGAGAGGGCTGGGAGAGGAAGGAGTGAAGGCAGCAATGTTGCTAAACCATCAAAGAAGAATTCGACACCAGCCCGTCTTCACGCGAGAGAGCAAGGCAGAAAACGGAAGATGACCAGGACAGTCAGGGACCATCAGGCACTGTGATCCCGTCTGTCTGGAAACTGTGTACTAATCCTGCTCTCCCACAGTAAAGACTGGCGCTTCGTTTCTAGCTGCTTGCGGCCTGGGGTCAGCTCTTCAGCAAGCTGTCCTGTTCTACATAGTTTGTTCATGACCTTTGGAGACAGTCTTAGACAGCAGGTCATTTTTCTGTGACTTGGTTTCATCACGTGCCTTCCCTCCCAGGAATGATAAGCACCTTGCTTAAGAAAGAAGTGGTAGCGTTGCTTAAGGCGGAGACATGACAGTGTCAAGTGCTGTGTGGAGCAGGGAAAAAATGTGAGCCACTCCAGTCAGTGCCCTGAGCATACCCCAGAGGCCCCCAAAGGAGGTGGCGACCAAAGCCATGGACACTCCTCACCAGTTTCACTCTGTTTCAGTGTGGACATCAAAGGGTAAATGTGGCCCCTCAGACTAGGGAGAGCCTCTGCAAGTCACTGTCCTTTTGTGCTGATTCACACACAGCCCTGCAGATCCAACCATCTAATGGAAACATACCACCTGCATAGACGTTCTTAAATGTTCTAATAGCCACGGTCAAAGGATCAAAGAAACGGATGGAATATACTTTAACAAAATTTATCTAAGCCAACATATCTAAATTATGATCATCTCAACAAAAGTAGTATAGAAATCTTTTATTTTTTCAATGTTGGGGATGTGACCCAAGGCTTTGTAGATGCTAAGTGAATACTCTACCACTGAGCTACAACCACAGGCTTCAAAAGAGAGATTAATAATGAAATATTTCAAATTCTTTCGCATTAAATATTTGAACGCTAGTGTGTGGGTTTCACTTATAATATATCTGGTAAGTCACTTCTTAGTAGTTCTATAGCCAGGCTGGGTTCCTGTGTTGGATAGCACAGATCTAGAATTTTCCATTAGAGAGATGGGGAACATCAAGAAGAAGGCAAAGGAGAAAGGGTGTTGCTCAGTGGAAGAACATGTGTTTAGTGTGGTCTACAGCCAAGAGTGGTTGAGTGTGGGTGTCTTCTGGGGTGGGAAAGCATGCAGCTATCACCGTGGAGTCAGTCTATGCAATTAGTCAGTCCTGGTTCTTGTGGCCCCAATAGCTTTGTGACACTTTAAAGAAATGCTCCGTCCTAAATTCTTTCCCTCCCAGAAGCCTCAACCAGATCAGACACTCAGGGCAGCCTGGTAAACCAGGGCTTGGTTAGGGATTGGGAAGGGAATAGTCCATCTCAATACCTGTTCTTTCTAGACCTGGTGTGGAGAGGTTTTTTAGTCCTGAAAACAATGTGTCCTATATAACAGCATTCCCGTTGCACAGCCTAGAAATATTCTGAAGTTCAGACGTTCGGAGCTGTGCCTGGTGACACACCCCTGGAATCTCAGCCACCTGGGAGCTTGAAGCAGGAGGCACTCAAGTTCAGGAGCCGGACCCTCACTTTCCCAGATTAGCCATGTCCATATGTTCAATTAAAGATTGCTTTGATAGTAAGCTTTCAAATAAAACTTCCCAAGAGGGCAGTAAAACTCTCCACAGCAGCGCACGTGTGCGTGCACACACGTACACACATACACACGAATTGCTTCTTAAACATCTCTGTGCCTCCAATTTGTCCTCTGCAGAGTGTGGGTGCCATCGCTAGAACTTAATGCAGCGGGTTATTGTGAGAACTAAGTAGAAGGGAACACATAAATTGCTTTCAGCAGAGCCTGGCATGCCGTAACTGCCCATAAATATTAGATATTCTCATCACCTATGCCACATTAACTATTTCCAGCAGTAAGGGAATGAGAGGGTCATACTGAGAGCTGAAGGTGTCCTCCATTAAGCCAGACTCTTCTTAGGACAGGTGATCCCTTGAGCTGTGGGCTGAAGAAAAGGAAGGACACTTCCCTGCACTCCAAGCACTCACTGACCAGGGTCAAGTATCGTCGCAAAGCACTGCTGGAACACGATCAGGAGGCCATCCCATGTCAAGAGAGGGAGAAAGACTATGCTACCATGAGTAAGGTGACAGATTTGTGCTAGGGGTTTGGGGAGCCCAGAGAAGGAGCCTGACCCCACGGGGAGAGTAGGGGTACCTGAATAAATGGTGGTGGGAAATGGCAGGCAGCAGGACTAGGGTTACTTAGGAGTGAGCAGTTGTCACAGTGGTGATGAAAACCTCATGTCCCAGTCTTTGGAAGCACAAGGACCTTCACTCAGTCTCTTGCTGACTGACAAGAGGCCCCTCAGTTTGTACACTCCATCTCATGCCCCTACGGGAAAGCCACTCTAGGGTGAGAGCTGCACTGAATCCCACCATTAAACAACAGTCCTGGACGCACCCGGCTCCTGCAGCTTACCCTGGCTGAGGAAAACCTTCAGGAAGTTCCCCTCAAAGACAAGGTGAAGCACCGAGACTTGCCTGGCTGTGAGTCTCATCACTGTTGGCTCTCACAAAGGTGAAATGTTAACATCCTCGATACGCTCACCTGAAGAGGCCCAACATTCTCCAGTAGAGAAAACAAAGGCCGTGGCTATTTTAGAGTTCAGAAGGGCCTGCTGGTCTTGTGTGGCAGCACAGTGCCTGCCTCCGGGGCCAGATTCGGATGCATGGCAGGCAATTTCAGCTGGCAGTGTGTTCCTGGTGCTGGGCGGCTGAGCGTGTGCACCACATTCCATGATGCTGCGCTTCCAGCAGACCTGTGCCCGCAGTCAGGGGGAGCGGTCAGAAGGATTCACAGCTGGCCCTGGGTTTAGGCCTCAAGAACTTTCAAGAAGCCCTGGAGATCCAACCATTGAGTCCCTTAGCAGATGGAACACTGAATCCTGTACCTCTGTGGAAAAGAGACACGGCGCCCTTCTCGGGACCTCGGGCTTCTTCCTGCCTTTTTCTGTCCTTCCAGCTGTTGCCGAGGAGAGAGGAGGCTTTTCTCAGGCAGAGCTCTGTTTTGGAATTTCTATTTAAACGTTTACTTACTTATTTTTACTTTATGAGTGTGTTGTGTATGTAAGTGCACCCACATGTGCAGTGCCCGCAGAGGCCAGAAGAGGGCATTGGATGCCCTGGGGATATGGAAGGTTGTTAGTAGCCAAATGGGTGCTGGGAACTGAACTTGGGTCCTCTGTAAGAGCAATCAGTCTTCTTAACCCCAATCATCTCTCCAGCCCCAGATTTTTTTTTTTTTAAAAAGATTTTATTTTTTACTTTTTATTTGTGTGTGTGTGTGTGTGTGTGTGTTCCAGTGCCTGCAGAGACCAGAAGAAGGTGTTGGATCTCCTATAGCTGGAGTTACAGGTGACTGTGAGTCTTTCTATGTGGGTGCTAGGACTGAACTGTAGTCTTATGGAATGTATGTGTTCTTAACCATTGAGTTAACTCTCCAGCCCTGATTTTTAAAAATATTTTATTATTTTTATTTTATGTATATGAGTGTGTTGCCTGGCCGTATGTAAGTATACCCATATTCTGAAGTGCCTGCAAGGTTGGAAGAGGGTATCATATACCTTGGATATAGAACTGGAGTTATGGACAGCTGTTAGCCACCATGTGGGTGCTGGGAATTGAACCAGGTTCTTTGCAAGAGTAGCCAGTGCTCTTAACCACTAGGCCATCTCTCCAGAACCAACCCCATTTTTTTCAATAGTGTCTCCTGTAACCTTGAGCCAGCTACATAGTGGAGGATGATCCTGAGTTACTTATCGTCCTGTCTCCATGTTTGGACTGCTGAGATTGCAGATTTATACCACCATGCCTGGTTTACGTGGTGTTGGGGATCATACCCAGGGCTTTAGGCATGCTAGGCAAGTGCTCTCTCAGCTGAGCCCCGATTTTTGTTTTTTGAGACAGGATCTGGCTGTCCTCATATTTGATATGTAGCCATAGTGTGCCGAACTCCTAATCCTCCTGCATCAGCTTCTGAGACGGCATCAGATATGGAGAAGCTTTATTTTCTGTTGTATTTGTTTCAGTCTTATGCGTCTTATCTGGTTCTGTCCTGAGCCTCACTGTTTGGACACACCCTGAAGGTCACCAGCTGTTCAGATCTTAGCCCAGAATGTCTCCAAACCTCAGAAAGACCTTTGACCCTGGGCCAACTGGGTCTGCTGGTCACCTGCCCTGTCTGACCTTTGGTGGTCCCAGAGCCAGGCTGAGTTTCTGCTTGAGCAGTGGCCACATCAAGATTCACCCTCCTTCCTCAGTCAAAAGCGTTTTAGAGTTTAAGGCAGCAAAGAACAAGCGTAGGTTGGGGTGCTTAGCCTCTGGTCTAAGGAGTAGGTCCAGAAGCAGAGAAGCTTTCCCATCGCAAATGTTCTTTCTGCTGAGTTTTGGGCTCTCAGAGGCCTGGGGTATCAAGGGGTGCAGAAGGAAATGGTGGAGAGAATTGTCTATGTGGTAGCGTGCTGTGCTGATCAATCAACTGGCTCTCTGAAATGGAGGCAGGCTGGTGCCCCCACGATGGATTATTTTGGTTCACAGTTCAGTCCACTTGTGGAGCAGAAGGCCTGCTGGCACAACCAGCTTCTGACTGTGGTAACAGGAGTATGAGGCTACTGGTCACACTAACAGACAAAATAGAGACCACTTGGGCCAGGGCGGGCCGAACTACAATTTTCACATGCCTCCCAGTGACCCACTTCCCACCTCCTAAAGGATATACAACCTTCCAAAACAGTACTAACAGCTGGGAACCAAGTGTCGAAACATGTGAGCCCGGGAGGACCTTTCACATTCAAACCAGAACAACTTCTGTGGCCAATTTCCAACTACTGTGGTGATGGATGCGGTCAGAAGGGAGGTGCCCAAATGGCTCCCAGGAGCCAAGGACACCGTGTATTTGTACTGAGTGTGAACCTGGCTATGTACACAGGGCACCTGTAAGGATGTGCAAAGGTAAAATCAGCCAGGAAGTTCGAAGTGATTGCAAGCTGCCCAGTAGCTCTAGGAGCTCCGCTTCCTCTCTGGAATCTTGAGTGTATTTAACCTTGAGATTTTCCCCAGAAGTAGGAGTTATAAATCAGACAAGTGTCAGCTGTGAGGAAATGAATGGGTCTCCTTTAGAATGGTGTAGGAATACACAGCCAGCTAAGACCAACGAATTCCATTTTCACTGTGCAGATAAGTGAGAAAGGCTGGGGTTGTAGCTGGGCTGGTAGAGCGTCTGCCTAACATGCTGGGGGCGCTGGCTTCCATCCCTGGCACTGTATAAACCAGGCACATGCCTGTATTCCCAGTGCTCAGGAAGTGGAGGCAAGAGGATCAGAAGGCCAAGGTCATCCTGGGTTACATAGTAAGTCTGAGGATATCTTAGGCTACTGTGAGATTCTATATATAAAAAGAAAGAAAGAAAGAAAACGTAGGAAATGAGGACAATTGAGTGTTATGGAGAAACAAAACGGAAAAGAAGGTCATGATTTTTCTTCACCACTGGAAAACCTTATTTATGTGGGTATAATCTGGAATCAATTATTAAATGTCTCTCTGGATAGAGCATAACTTGTCGTAAACTGCAGATAGGCCCATTCATTTCATTTAACGATGAATCAAGTGGGGTTTGACCAATTTGATGAAGACAGTAAGTCAAACTTAAAGAGCCTGGCATTTGATAGAGCTGAGACCATAAATCTTATTAAGAAGCTTTTTTTTACATTTAAAATATGCAAAATACAAACAAAATTTAGTAGTGAAAGTAAAGTTAAATATTTAATGACACAATTAAGTCTTATTAATGGTATGTTCTTTATTTTGCTGATTAAATATTCACAAAGATTATCAACTCTTTCATCTTTATTACTTACACGACGTGTTTTTCATAATTATTTGTTAGGTATATTCATTAACATTTGATGAATATTAATAGTTAAAATAAAAAACAGTTTTTATTTCTGTTATAATGACTTTATGGTGGTAACAATATATAACTGTTTATAATGTGTTTCACTTGTGAGCATTTAGATTGGGAGTATTGTCACCAAAGAATCAAAGCCTGGGTCTTTATGGGTGATAAATAGCAATCGACAAGCTCTTCCATTATTCTTTTTTTATTTATTTAATTTACTCTTCTAAAATTTAGTCTTCATTGTAGGAGAAATATGAGTTGTAAACTTACAACAAGAACTAGTAAGTTGGGGCTGGCGAGATGGCTCAATGGGTAAAGTATTTGCTGCATAGGAATGAGAACCTGCATTCTGATCTCCAGCCCCCATGTAAAAGCTGGTTGTGATGGTGTACATCTATAACCCCACTGCCAGGTGACTGCAGATAGAAAGATCCTGGGAGCTCACTGGCCAGCTAGTGGAGCTGAGGTGGCAAGATCCAGGCTCAGTGAAGAGATCCTCTCTCAGAAAATAAGGTGAAGAGAGATATAGCAAGATAGCTGATGCTGACCTCTAGTCTCCACATGTACCCACAGTGGCAAACATGAACACATGTACACATGCGAATGCACATACACACAAACTCAAGTTGTAGTTTTAAAAAAGATTTGTTTTGTTTTTAAATTAGGTGGGTATGTGTGTAAGTATGTGCATGTGAGTGAAGGTGCCCATGGAGGTCCAAAGAGGGTGTTGGCTCTCCTAGAGCTGAAGTTACAGGTGGTTGTGAGCCACCTGACCTGAATGCTGGGAACTGAACTTGGGTCCTCCACAAGAACAGCATAGCAGCTCTTAACAGATGGGGCAGCTCTTCAGGTCCTTAAGTCATATTTTAAGCTTAATCCTAGTCATGCTACTAATGATCTGAACATCTTTTTCACATCCTTATTGGCTTCTTATGGTTTGGGCCCATCAGAATTGCACCACCTATTATATTAGCTCTCCACAGCCTGTACAACATAGGCCAGTGGCTGCATGAATATTTCCCTTCTGGGGTTTTCCATCCTGAATAACATGACCAGAATGCATCCGGGTCTCCTAATCTTTCAGTTACATGGTGGCTTGCATTAGTCACTTTCTGTTGCTGTGATAGAAACACTGACCAAAGGAATTTATAAAAGGAAGAGTTTAGGGGAAAGAGTCCATCATGCGAGGAGGATGGCAGCAGAGGTGGCTAGAGTAGACACATAAGCTAAGAACTCACATCTTCATGCAGGCACAGGAAGCAGAGAGTGATTGAAGATCTGGCAAGGCTTAAGAACTCTCTAAGCCCGCCCCCAGTGATGTGCTTTCTCAAGCATGGCCATATATTCTAAGACCTCCCAAAACAGAGCCACCAACTGGGGACAAAATGTTCAAATATTTAAAGCCTATGGGGGACATTCTCATTCACACCACCACATGGCTGTAGCAAGCAAGCAAGGGTGAGTCCAATAATGTGCTCTAATCTAAGGATGGGGAGTGCATATAGTGACTACCCCTCCCCTGCACCAACTATGGCCGCCATGTTGCCTCCGGTATGCCTGTTGAGAGCTTTAAACTTCTAGGGAAGCAAGCCCAAGAGCTGCATGTCGGCCTCCTCCATGGCAGGACTTTGGAAAGTGTGGAGGCTTTTTCTGCAGCCTTAAGGGATGCCTGTCAGGAGGATGAGGGTGGCATGTCCTGGACTTGAAGTCACATTTCAAAATGGTCCCTGAGCTGCTCAGAGCCCTTTGATGGATGTCTGTACAGTTCTGGAGTCCAGACTGAGTCAAACTAAATCAGAACAGCATGCCCTTTGACTTTCTGGGAAGGCTTTTGTGCCTTCTGCAAGACTGATTTGCATTTTTAAAGCCACAGGTTGTTGCTAAGAGCTTTGAACCACTCAGGGAGCAAGGTGAGCTTCTAGACACCAACAACTTACAAAGGGGTCATCCTTAATGCTCAGAAGTTCCAATATTTGTTTTAAGAGTAGTTACATAATTAAAAATAAATAAACAGAGAGGCTGGAGTCATGGCTCAGTAGTTAAGCGGGCTTGTTGCTGTTCCAGAGGATCTGAGTTTGGATTCCCGCATCCACACTGGTCAGCTCACAACCACCTGTAACTCCAGTTCCAAGGGATCCAACATCCTCTTCTGAGTTCCACATGTACCTGCACTCATGTGCATAACCATACACATAGGCATGATCAAAAAAAAATTAAAAAAGGGCTGGAGAAATGGCTCAGTGGTTAAGAGCACTGTTTGCTCTTGCAGAGGACTTGCATTCAATTCCCAGCACCCACATGGCAGCTAACAACTGTCCTAACTTCAGTTCCAGGGGATTTGACGCCCTCTTCTGGCCTCTGTGGGCATTGCATAACATGGGTGTTCTTACATACATTCAGGCAAGACACTCATAAACATTAAAAATAATAAATAAAATATTAAAAAGGTAAAATAAGTAAAAGAATAGCCACAATTTATTGAGGGATCTAAATGGGCAATTTCTGATTCTCAAAGCCTTTGCTGAGTCTGGGATCACTTCATGCTATGCACATGCTCTCACTTGCTCAGAGTGTCAATTGCCTCTCTAAGCCAAAGACTCCTGGCTGGTGCAGGGTACCACTGGGATTCAAGCCAGGTCCTTGTGATTCCAGTTTTGTGTGATTCCCACTTCTCACTGTGGCTTGACACCTCCTTCTCCTATGCCTTTTTCTGTGTGGTAATATAGGACATGGATTATAATCTTTTAAGAAAAGCCCCAAGCTGGATATGATGGTGCAGGCCTATTATCCTAGCTACTTGGGAGGTTGAGGCAGGAGGACAGAAAGTTCAAGGCCTGCCTAGGCAACTTAACATGACCCTGTCTCAAAATTATGAGTATGAAGAGGTTGGAGAGACTGGAGAGATGACTCAGAAGTTAAGAGCTGCTCTTGCAGAAGACCAGGGCTCGAATCCCAACATTCATATAACAGCTTACAACCATCCATAACTCCAGTTCCAGGGGATCCTATGTCCTCTTCTGTCCTCCAATGGCATTGCATAACATGGGTGCACTTACATGCATGCAGATAATACATTTAACAGATAAAGTAAAAATAAATAAAAGTATTTAAAAAAAGAGAGGTTGGAGACGTAGCTCAGTGACAGAATGTTTGCCGAGCATGTGTGAGGTCTTTGGTTCAGTCTTCAGTCTGGCCCACGCCGTGCTCAAGCTGGTACGGAGAATGACAGTACTCTGTCCCGACTGTCCTGGCTGCTAGCTCCCTCTCTGGCCCTGGACTGGAAAAAGCCGTGCCTCCTCTCAGGTTTTGCTGTCTATTTGTCTGTCTTGCCAAGCTGTGCTTGGGTCTGTGGGCAGGGCCTGCCCTTAGGAACCTTCTCCAGACCACTACCAGAGCTAGTCTGGGATGACTAAAACTCAGATTTCAACAATGTGTGCCTCAATCACTTTATGCTAAAATTGTTAGACCTTAGCCACATCCCATGACTGTATCTGCTCTTGGTACCATCAACATGGGGAGCCACATGTTCGCAATGCTGGCAGGAACAGGAGACTGTGGTCACTCCACACAAGGTCTGTGTGAGTCTCCTGGGCTAGGGGCAGAAGACAAACAGATACACAGGCCTCAGTTTCCCCTTTCGTGCTTTGAGTGCATCAAGGAGAAAACACATGTGGGCGCGACAAGAACAGACGTGGGCTGGCACACCCAGGGGTGAGACAGCCTCTTTTTTGGGTGGTGCTGCAGACAGCAGGCGATGAAGACCACACAGGCTGACGTCAGACTATCCCAGCTCTTATCTGTAATGTCTCTCCTTGTCCAACGGCAAGGAGACCATTGTTTATCACCTGTGGAGCTCCAGCACCATATTTGGCTTCCTACACAAGATAGACAGATTATTCCTGTCATAGCCGCCACTGGCAGCCCTCCAGCCCCTCCCCTTCCCTTTCTCCCTCCACCTTCCAGTGGCCAGAGCCAGGATCGGATCTCCCTACCCGCCCCCCCTCCCCCCAGTGACTGCAGACCCTTTTGAGGAAGCTGTGGAGAGCAGAGAACTGATGACGGAGACCCAGCTGCCTCCGCGTTCAGGAACTGGTGGGGTCTGTGATTCATCTCTATCGGGGAAGCTGAGGACAGTAGCAGAGGGCACTTCTGGAATCTTCTCCCTCCCAATTCTCTGTGCTCCTTAACTCTTCAGAGAACGGAGGTGCTGGGGCTCACAGGCCTGGGAGGAAACCAACCCAGATGCACTGGCCAGTTACATGGCTAGAAATTAAACTTGAACTGTGGGATAGAGTGACACAGAGCTGGAAACCATTGTCCTGACGTGTTCTGAACTGAGTGGCTGGTGACCTGAGTTCATGCTGGTCCAATAGAAGTACTGGGGCAGGGGCTGGGGAGATAGCTCCGTCAGTAAGGTGCTTGCCTTGCAAGGACAAGGACGTGAGTTCAGTATCCTGAATCCATGTGTAAAGCATATGTGGTAGCGCACACTCATCACTCAAGCTCTGGGAAGGTGGAGGCAGGAGGATTCTCGGAGCTTCCTGGCAGGCCCATTTGTCCTACTCTGTGAGCTCCTGGCCTCTGAGGAGAGACTCTGTCTCAAAAAAGTAAAAAGATGAACAGCACCTGAGGAACAACACACATGGCTATTCTCTGACGTCCATAGGTACACACACACACACACACACACACACACAGAGAGAGAGAGAGAGAGAGAGAGAGAGAGAGAGAGAGCGAGAGAGAGAAAGAAAATTTACTGCACTTTCCACAGTTGACAGTTGAAATGCCATAAGGCA
The DNA here is from genome assembly GCA_035773235.1 of Eospalax fontanierii. Lineage (NCBI taxonomy): Eukaryota > Metazoa > Chordata > Mammalia > Rodentia > Spalacidae > Eospalax > Eospalax fontanierii. Next base: position 4,403,688 of record CM069524.1, on the reverse strand, counting down.
GAGAGGGACAGTGTCCCAGTCACTGGTTCCTTACTCTGTCACCAACTGCTGATGGGACCTTATGCATGGTGTCCTGAAACTTACTGACACTCATCATGTGAAAGCCATGTTCAAGCTGACTAACTTAGATAGGGTCTGTTTCAGAGCCTCACCTGGAGGCTAAAACCTGAGCTTGCAGAGGAAGGGCTGAAACCTTCTGAGCATGTGTGGCGGTGTGGAGGTGCCACGATATTCCCCTTGACAAGTGGCCTCAGAGTTGTTTCAGATCAAAGAAGTTCACAGTTTAATAGTCATGTGATGGCTTTTCCTAAAACAGCTAATGATTTCTCAGATTCTCCAACACCAACTGGGTGTCTTATGACTCAGTTCCATCCTGATACTACTCAGATTAACTACCAGAACAAACTACCCTGCAGGTTAAAGGCTTAGTTCAATAAGTTGCTCCGTTTCAGATGTCAGCTTCAACAGGATCCTCAGTGGCCAAAGTCTAAATATTGTTGTTCCCTCCCAAAGTGCAGACTTTTAATCCCCAGACGTTTAATCCCCAGGACAATAGTCTTGAGAGGAGAGGTCGCTGGAGTGGTCTGGTCTTGAGGGTGGAGGCCTCATAAGCAGGCTTAGCACCTTTATGAAAGGGGAACTGGGGAGTTAGTTCAGCAAAGTGTCTGCCGTGCGAGTGTGAGAGCGTGAGCTCAAGCCCTAGCACCCACATGCAAAGCCAGGCTTATAATTTCAGGGTTGCAAAGTCAGAGACAGGCAGAACTTGGGTTCTCTGGTCAACCAGCCTAGCCTAATCACTGATCCCCAGGTCCCAGGGAGAGACCAGTCTTAAAACAAAGTGGATGTTTCCTAAAGAAAAATGTGAGTTGACCTTGTCCTCCACACAGACAAACATGCACATACCACACATACAGAAAGGAAGGAAGGAAGGAAAGAAAGAAGGAAGGTTCAAAGAGCTTGCTTGCGGAACCATTAGAGACTCATAAAAATGTGGTCTACAAAGAAAGGCCCTCACCAGATACCCGATCTGCTGACACCTTCACCTTGGACTTCCTAACCTCTAGGAGAATGAGCAATACACTCCTGTTGCCTATAAATGACCTAGACTTAGGGGTTCTGTGGTAGCCTGAAGAGACTAAGATACCACATTCCCATACTTCTACCTAGTCAAACACGAATCTGAGACCCCCTTTGGTTTACAATTCACTACACAATGCTATATCCACTCTTACAGTTTGTTGCCAAGGGAAGAAATAAACAGCCCAATGAAGAGGCACACAGAAAAAGAGGTAGGAAAGGCCACCTCAATGGAGTTAGGGGGCACCATTGTCCCAGTAGGGCTATTTGCCCATCCGGAGACTCCTGGACCCCATTGGTTAGAGTTTTTTTTTTTTTTTAATGGAAGTTGTATTATTTACTTTACTCATTTCTGTGACAAAATACCTGACAAAAGCAACTGAAGGAAGGAAGGTTCATTTTGGCTCACAGTTTGAGAGGTACCGTCCATCATGGCAGAGAAGGCGTGGCAGTGGGAACACGAGGCAGCTCATCATATCGTGTCTACAGTTGGGAAACAGTGAGAGATAAATGCTGGTGCTCAGTCTGGCACCTCAGCTCATCAGATGGTGCCACTCGCAGGGTGGGTCTTCCCATCGCAATTTAGAAACTTCCCCAAAGACATAGTGATTTTAAATCCCATCAAGTTGACCATGAAGCTGGACCATCACAGGGTCTAGAGTATGGGGTCCCACTGTAAGGGAGTCATATACCCTGAGATTCACTATGGTCATAACTTTGTGTGTCTTTGAATCATCACATCTGATGACCTCAAGCAGGTCACCCCCACCTCCAAAGCCTCAATCACCCCATCCATATGGATGTTGATCACTGAATCACTCCCAGGTTATTATGGGATATAGCAAGGTCCCGAAAGCTCTGGCATGCCATATTCTGTACATGTCAGTATGTCAAGTACTCAGTAAACCTCAGCTGTCACTCCTGACTGATGATGGCCAGGATGACAGGGAAATAATGAATAAGTGAGTGTGGCTGAAATGCCTTGTGATCCATGAGACACCTGCTCACTCTCTGGCGGGCACATGCAGACCACCAGACAGCTGGCTCCTAGACAAGTGCTTAATGGTCTGTGGTGTGGCCTGTGCTCCCTCATGCTGACAGCCACTGGCTCCCTGTGTCGGCTTCTGCAGTGCCCACTTGCTTGGCCTATTTGGATGACATCTGAAGAAGCTCCCAATTAGGAAGGAATAATCTTTGGGACAGGGGGGATGGCACAGTTGGTAAGGTCCTTGCTGTACAATCATGAGAACCTGACTTGATTCCCCAGAACCCACTTTAAAGCTGGGTGTAGTGGCATGTGTTGTAATCCCAGTGCTGGGCAGGCAGAGATACAAAGATTCTTGGCATTTACAGGACAGCCAGTCTAGTGAAATCTGTGAGTTCCGGGTCCTTTGACAGAAGCTGTCTCAAAAACTTAGGTAGAGATGAATCAAATATGAAACCTAATGTTGGGGCTGGAGAGATGGCCCAACAGTTAATAGCACTAGCTGCTCTTGCAGAGGACCTAGGTTCAATTCCCAGAACCCACATGGCAGCTAACAACCATCAGTAACTCTAGTTCCAGGAGAATACGATGCTCTCTGACCTCTGTAGGAATAGCACAACACAGGTACACCTACACACATGCAGACAGTACACTTTACACACAATACAAAATAATAGATAAAAGCTTGGCATGGTAGCACCCACCTTTAATCCCAGCACTCGGGAGGTAGAGACAGATGGATTTCTGTGAGTTCGAGGCCAGCGTGGCCTACATAGTGAGTTCCAGGCCAGATGGGGCTACAAAGAGACTCTGTCTCAAGAAAACCAAATATAATACATAATTAAAATATTAAAAAAGAAACCCAATAACAGTCTCTGGCCTATACATACATGCACACTCATATGCACCCACATATATATGTGTACTCACATATAAACATGTTCACACACATGTAACACACATATATATGCATGTGTGTGCAAACATACATGCACACACACACACACACACAAAATAGCTAATCTTTTTTTGAGACTGGGTCTCTCTGTAGCTCTAGCTGGCCTGGAACTTGCTATATAGACCAGGCTGGCCTTGATCTCGCAGAGATCATATCTAATCAAATCATGAGAACAAGGGCCTCTTTTTTTGTGTGAAATAGCCTTCCAGCTTTCAGTGTTTATGCCTCTAAACCTGGAAGAGAGAAGCTTGTGTTCAGCATGGCAGGGAGCACGGGTCTTCTGGGAAGGTGTAAAGGAGACCTAGACTGGTGGGGCTGCTCATGGGCAGTCATTGATCCAGGACTGCGCTGTGGTAAGGATCCAGCTCCTTGGACTCTCGTGATCAGTGGTCTTGACCTTGGGAGTCAGGCCTGGGGTAAACTGGCCCACTGCTAAGCTGCTGCCCCTCACTCTGGCTTGACATGAACCGGAACCAGGTCCCTGCGTTCTTAGCTCATCTCCCTCAGTGCAAGTACAGAGTGAGACAGCCAAAGAACTGTGGCATCTTGGGGCCTTGCAGAGCTGCCTGCAATCTCTTTGGCCTCACAGGGCTCTGAACCGCAGAAAATGAGATGCTCGCTCAGCACACAGCTGTGGAGATGGTTCCTCTCTCCCCCTTCTGGGTTGCCCAGGGGAGCTTCAGGCTTGGAAGATCCCTTTGGGGATCAGTGTAATGGAAGCCAAGGGTACGTCTCACATCAGCTGGTTCCATCTAGGAAGGGCCGGCCCTACGGGTCACCACTGGGGGCTCGGCTGCACCCACTGTAAGGTTTTGTGAAGTTAGTTACATTGACCCTGAAAGGAATGGGAAGTCAGGTGTGAGGACTTGGGAGGATGCAGGGAATGTCAGCAAGAAGCATGGGTGGGATTCAGAGAACTAGTAAAGCTGGGGCAGGCTAGTCCCATCCAGTGACAGGCATTGTGTTAGAAGGGAAGGAACCAGAACCAGGCACAGGCTCTGTCAGGAACAGGATGTGCTAGGCCCATTCATCTTCTACTTCAGGGGAACTACTCCATGGATCAGCTTTTCTTGAAGGACAGATTCCTAGCCTCGTCTCCTGAGTTTACATTTCCTTCCTTCCTTCCTTCCTCCCTCCCTCCCTCCCTCCCTCCCTCCCTCCCTCCCTCCCTTCCTTCCTTCCTTCCTTCCTTCCTTCCTTCCTTCCTTCCTTCCTTCCTTCCTTCCTTCCTTCCTCCTTCCCTCCCTCTCTTCTTTCTTTCTTTCTTTCTTTCTTTCTTTCTTTCTTTCTTTCTTTCTTTCTTTCTTTCTTCTTTCTTTCTTTCCTCTTTCGTCTCCTTATAGCCGTAGTTGGCCTGGAATTCACTATGTAGACCAGGCTGGCCTGGATCTCACATAGATTCAACTGCCTCTGTCTTCCAAGTGCTGAGATTAAAGGTGCGGACCACCATGCTTGATAATTCAGTCTTTGTTTCTTTGATTCTTTTTTTGAGACAGGGTCTCCATATAGCCCAAGCTAGCCTGGAGCTTTCTATGTAGACCAGGTTGGCCTTGATCTCACAGAGATCTACCTGCCTCTGCCTCCTGATTACTGGGGCATGCCCCACCATGCCTGGGGCTTTCACATTATTTTTAACCATCACCTCAGTGCTTAACTGCTAGTGGTTGGTCTAAACACACACGCGCACACACACATACACACACACACACACACACACACACACACACATTCCTTTGACTGTTCTGTAGGGACCACCAAGAGGAATCTTCACCTGGAGCTGTGAATAGAAGACTCAGGGAGCATTCTTGACACGGATACCCAAGGAAGTGAATCTTAAAGATGTAGGAAAGTGAGGAGTCAGTGGAGATGGACTGGAGCTCCCTGTCAAAGCCCCAGAGAGGCAACGGCAGAGGAGATGCCTTAGTTGGTGAAGTGCCTGCCTTGCAAGCATGAGGACCTGAGTTTGATTTCCAGCACTCGAATTTAACACAAGAAAGGAGGGGTGGGGCATGGTGGCATGCACTTACAATCTTACTACGGGAGAAGTGGATCTAGGCAGATTGCTGGAGCTCACTGGCCATCCAGGTTAGCCTACTTGATGGGCTTCAGGCTGATGGAGAGACAGTGCCTCAAAAAAATCCAGGTGGACAGTGACTGAGTAATGGCATCTGAGGATATCCTCTGGCCTCTGTGCATGCGTGTGCACACACACAGTGCACACACACATACATAAACTCAGGGAAACACTGATTGGATCAGTGTGAAATTAATAATAATTTTGTCATGTATTTTAATACTTGTGTCCCTGAGGTTCCTACCTATCACTTCTAGGGGCTCAGGTCTGGATCCACAAAGAAAGGATTTGAGAGCAAAGGAATCGGGCTAGCATTTCACAAGGACAGTTCTTCTAGAGCCTGGGCAGAAGCCTTCTTGCATTGGTTATGAAAGTTGGCTGAAAAGCTGTGGAGGACCAGGCCCAGATATCAGAAGGCACCTGGAGGAGAGACAGTCTAGAGAGATATTTGGAAATGGGTTAGAATTTTATGGTTTGAAGGACATAGAGAGATGGAGGGTGATTCCTAGATTCCTGGACTGGAGAACTGGGTTGCTGGGGAATCAACTGAGATACTTCTCAAGGGTCTCCATGATTATTCTACGAACATGTTGACCTCATTTATATTTGTCAACAAGTCTTCCCTATAGATGGGGGAGAATGAAATTTGGTTTTAAATTCATTTGTCCTGAGCACATCCAGGGTAAGATCCAGTGTGTGGGAGAGGGCAGGAAGTGTGCAGAAGAGTGTCCCAGGACAGACATCTCTGGAGTAGTTTGCCAGACACTTGGCTTCAACAACAGACCTATAACTTTTTTTTTCTCAGATCCTGAATGCCAATTTTTTTCTTTTGCTTGGAACCTAGCATTGGCCTGGGAAATACTGCTCTTTTGGCAAAATATATACTGATTTTGTTACTAGACATAAAAATCAGTGCTTTAAGGCTGGGGGTGACTCTGTGGGTAGAGTGCTTGCTTAGCATGGTGCAGTCCTGGGGTTGACCCCCAGGACAGACTAACAGTTGCTGTGGCAGTAATCCTAGCTCTGGAGAGACAGAAGCAGGAGGAGGTCTGGGTTATTCTTGGTTACACAATAAGTTCCAGGCCTGCCTGGGCGACAGGGGCCCGTATACGAAGGAAAGGAAGAAGATAGGAAAGAAGGAAGGAAGCAAGCAAAGGAAAGGAAAGGCGAGAGAAGGGAAGGGACAGGAAGGAAGCAAGGAAGACATGTGCTCTAAATGGGAGCTTTTCTCTGCTTCACAACCAGCTGGCCCCAGCTCTCAGCTGGCAGGCTCGGTGACTGCGGATCCTAGGCTAAGAGGGAACTGAGTCTGATTTAAAATTTTCCCGCTTTTTCAGGGCTTCATTCAGATCCACCTGCTGTGCCCGTGCTACATTCTCTTGGGTGTCCTCAAGCCTGGAACTTTAAATCACTTGCTGCTGAAAATTCAATTCACGTAGAAATATGACTGAAAGATTTAAAAGAAAAATTTTAAAAATTAGATGCTGGACAAAATCAACTTGAGGCAACTGAGAAACAAGGGCTTCTCTAAAGCTTGTGTACTGACTTGTAAGATAAAACTAGAGTTAGGTAAGAAAAAAATCCAGGTGGCCCATGACTTAATCCCAGCACTCGGCAGTCAGAGACAGGCAGATCTCTGGGAGTTCAAGGCCAGCCTGGTCTACATAGTGAGTTCCAGGCCAGTTCGGGTCTACAGGGAGCCCCTGACTCAAAAAGATAAAAAAAGAGTTGTCATAGAAGATATTAAGAGAACAGAATATCATTTAAGTAATTATTCAACAGAAAATTTGCTGTCTTCCTATAAGAACAACACATGCGGATTATGCAAAATTTGAAAATATAAGAAAGTATAAGACAAAGCAGTTCAGATGGGGACATGGCTCCAGCATGAGGTGCTTGCATTGCAAGCATGAAGACCTGGGTTCTCATTCCCAGCACCCACATAGAAACTGGGCATGGCAGTATATGCTTGTAATCTTAGCATTGTGTCAGGCAGAAACAGGCAGATTTCTAGGGCTCACTGGCCAGCCAGCCTAGCCAAAACAGGCATCTCAAGCTCTACATTCAGTGAGAGACCCTGTCTCAGAAAAAGAAGATGGAGAGCAATAGAAGAGATACCCAAAGGCAGCCTCTGGCTTTCACATGCACAGGGACTGTGTACACCCCCCGATGCGTATATCATTACACATCACAAGAAATACATAAATAAATAAAAAGATAAAGCAATGAAATGTCTACAAATTGCCAGATACCGATACTATCATTAACACTTTGAGGTATTCCCTCTCAGCCTTGTTTCTGTGTTGTATGTATATAAATTCTTGTTTAAGTATTTCTGCCATATTTTAAAGGTAAGGATCTAGATTGTTCATTTGAAAACCAGATTTGCTTAGCAGCACACTTTGAAATAATTTCCCTAATTAAAAGAATGAAGAAAATTTATAAGACACGGAAAAGCACCAAAGTACACAATCAGTTGGACTCCAACAAAAGGAACCGTGGCTCGTGTTTTAGTACGCACCTTCCAATATTTTTCCATGTATAACAGGGTGTCTTTTTCTGCTATGTTCACTTCTCACTTAGTGATCCAGAGCAATTGCACTAAAGAGGACACAGACATACTTATTTAACTTTTCTGACAGCTAATACTAAATTGCCTCCAGAAATGTGGTACTAATTTATCTCTCCGCTTGTCCAAGCTTTTGAAAATGTGATTTAGTAGTAATTATTTCTGTATCATTTTGGACAACTGAGGCAGAAAAAAATATTAAGGTCAGGGCTGCATAGCAAGTCAAGGAGATAGGTTGCATTCATAAAGATCTTAGAGATCTGGTGTGTTGTGTGTACCTTATACATAATCTCATTGAAGTCACTTTCAAAGGAGCTGTTTTGGGGCTGGAGGGATGGCTCAGCAGTTAAGAGCTTTTCCAGAGGACCCAGATTCAGTTCCCAACACCCACATCTGTGAGTCACAGTCACTTGTAACTCCAGCTGCAGGGTATCCAATACCCTCTTCTGTCCTCTGTGGGCACCTGAACTCACCTACACGTACTCACACACAGACATAGACATGTACACATATGTAATTAAAAATAAATTAAATCTTTTTTAAAGAAGCTATGTTTTTTTTTTCAATGTGTGTATGTGTGTGATATATGCATGTGTGTGCATGCATGTATGTAGAGGCCAGAGGTCAACACTGGGTATCTTTTTCATTCTCTCTCCAATTTGTTTTTTGAGACAGGATCTTTCACTGAACCTGAAGCTCATGGATTTGGATTCAGCCACACTGGCTGGCTAATGAGCCCCCAGGATCCTCCTGCCTCTGCCTCCCCAGTGCTGGGATTTCAGGGTGTTTATGTGGGTGCTGGGTATCTGAACTCAGGTCCCTATGCTTACACTTTACCAATGGAACCACCTCCTCATCCTTTAAAAAGAGCTGCCTTGTCTCCATCTCCAGATGAGGAAAGTGGGGTGCTGAAATCCAGCCCTGAGCCTTCTCTTCATGATCTCCTGCCGTCTCCATGACAACGAGCTTAGCTAGACCACCCAGCTGCAATGTGGTCAGAGTCTTAATGTGTAACCCAGACTCACCAATACCAGGCAAGCTAAACTCTGTAGACATAAATGTTCCATTTTAAGCATGTCAGTGCTCTGACACATCCTTTTTTTGAGAAACACTGCCTAAAAGATCTTGCCCTGGATTTATTTCTCAGGTAAAAATAGCTTTGTGGTTCTGCACTCTTTCCTTCAGGGCTGGGATGAGGGAAGAGATGGGGCTGGGATGAGCAAGACAGCTTCCTCTGAAGATTGAGCACAGTGTAAGGGTATGTGTCCGGGTTGGGCTGGCAGACCTCCCGTCCTGACTCAGAAGCAGGGAATTCTCTCTGGTTTCCTCCCCGGGTTGCCTGGTTGCTCAGTTACAGGGCAGGACGCATGCCGAGGCAATGAAATTCTGGTGACCTGTCACACTGGGAGAAAGGCAGCTATTCACGGGCTGAGTCATGGCTCTGCTGCAGGTAGGGATGAAACACTCTTCAGAAATGCAGAGCTGACTGCCAGATGCCTGAGCCATGAGGAGAACCAGGTCTGTGGGTGACCTGACACGCCCTGATGATCTGGAAATGGCTGTGCCGTGGAAAAGGAGAATGAAGACGTCTCAGTCAGACCCAGCTTCACTCTTCATTGTGACAAAAATCAATCCTAGGGTTTCACAGAAATGAGGCACTTAATGAACAATACTGGACTAGATGTAGCTCAGGGGTAGGACGCTCATCTAGCATGCCAGAGGCATCCCCAGACCCAATTTAAGTCAGGTTAGGTGGTACACATCTGGAATACTACCACTTGGGAGATCGAGGCAGGTGGACCAGAGCCCTCAAGTTCATCCTTGACTTGAGACCAGCCTGAGTTACATCAGATCTTGTCTCAAAAAATAAACTAATTTGAAAAGTAAATTTACAATTTTTACAAGGCTGGTGAGATGGTTCGGTGGGTAAAGTAAGCCTGCCAACTCCATTTGGACCCCCAGAACCCACCGTGGAAGGAGAGCGCCAACTCCCCAAAGTTGTCCTCTGACCCCTTTCTTGTGCCCAGACATCACACACGCGCGCGCGTGCACACACACACACACACACACACACACAAATAAGATTAAGAATTGTTAATGAACATCTTGGTTGAATCCCAGTTGTATATGTTTTTGCTTTCTTCCTGTCATTGCTGACACCTGCTGTTTGTTTTGAAAAGATTGTCAATCAACAGCCTGGTGACCCCACTGGGCAGCTAAAATGGCAAGGGGAGAGAGCAGAGCACTCTCTGTCACCTGATTATTCTACCAGTACATGGGCCGTGAACAGTGACTTCCTCCCAGGCTGGCTAGGTGACCTCAGTAGCCAGTTAATCATTCTATGCTCTTCTGTAAAAGTAAGCACTTCTGAAGTAAGAGAAAGGGGAGGCACTGGTCTCTTGACCCATGTCAAGGACACAGAATCACCATTGTGCCTCTTAGTCACTTCTATTACTGCTTCGCCCAACACCTCCCGACACTCAGCTGCTCTAAGTCATGCAGACTTAAGGAGAGTTTGGGTCTGGGCACTAGAAAATGTGGTTTCATTCAGACCATCATGTTTTATGCACCTGCTGTATGAGCTGAATACCAGTGGCAGCAGCCAGAGCCAGCTCTTATAATCCTCGTGTTGTGCTTAGCCTTTTATCTCAGTGCACTCTTCACACTAATTTACTGACACGTGCAGAAATACTCCCTTTTTAGAGATGAAATAGGCAAGGATTTAAGGTTTTGTAATTTGCCCAAGGTTCCATAGATCATAAGCACTAAGCTGGAGTTCATCCAAGAAAATACTTCCCAATGTTCTTTATCAATGTCTGCGAGGGATGTTATTGTTGTTAGTGGTGGTGGTGGTATGTGTGTGTGCAGGTGCACACTCATATGTGTGCCTGTAAGCAAGCAGGCCAGAGGATGACTCTGGGTGTCATTCCTCCTCAGGCACTGTCTACTACTTGTGTTTTGAGACAAAGTCTCTCCCCAGGATCTGGGGCTCACCAATTAGGCTAGGCTGGCTGGTCACTAGTCCCAGGAATTTGGCTATAGTTACTCCCCAGTGTTGGAACTACAAGCACATACTACCAAGCCCTGTTTTTTTTATATGGGTTCCAGGAGCTGAACTCAGGTCCTAATGCTTACAAAACAAGCATTTTGTCATCCGAACTATCTCCCCTTGCCCAGTTTCTGCTGTTGCTCACATCCTTTGGGAGGGAGAACTGTCATTCTTCTATTTCATGATTTCTGTTGGGGGCTGTGAATTAAAGGACCCTTGTCCATAATCTTCCAACCCTCAGCAATGGAGACTTGATCAAGAGAAGGATGATCAGTCGGAATCCCTTCTGGGTGGAAGAACATACATTTGAATGACGATTCTTCTTCTAGAGTTGTTTGCCTGAGTCTGTGGGGACCAAGTTTCCCATGATACATACAGGGACCTTCTGTAGGAGAGGAGTGTGAGTTCTGCAGGTAACCAAAGATAAAAAAAGAAAGAAAATATAAATGGAGAATGAGTTCTACATAACAAGTTTCAGGCCAGCGAGAGCTACATAGTGAGACTCTGTCTCACCAAAAGAAAACAAACAACACAACACAACAATCAAACAAAAAGAAAGCCATATGTGGCGGCAGGCACTTGTAATCTCAGAGACTTAAAGGTGGAAAAGGGCAGATCCCTGGAGGTTTGATAGCCAGTCAGCATAGCCTACTTGGTGAGCGCCAGGCCAGTGAGAGAACTTGCCTCAAGAAAACAAGGCAGAGGGCTAGAGAGATGGCTCAGCAGTTAAGAACCCTGGCTGCTCTTGCAGAGGACCTGTTTCAGTTCCCAGACCCCACATGATGGTTAACAGTTGTCTGTAACTCTAGTTCCAGGGCACCTGATGCACTCTTCTGACCTCTGTGGGAATTGCATGCATGTGGTGCACTTACATACACATAGACAAAACACTGATATACATTAAAAAACAGATTCCAAACCCCAAAGCAAAAACAAGGTGTATAGTCACCGAGGAAGGATACCTGAGGTCTTTCTGGCCTCCACATATACGTGAACATTCACACATGCATATGTATACACACCAAAAAAAGAAGAAAAGAAGAAAGAGAAAACCCAAGTCAATGGGAAACCATGCTAGACCTAGGGTTCACTTACTTTACAGGTGTGGAAACTGATTTGCAGCTCTATGAAGTAACTGGCTTGATATTGAGCAATTGACAGAATGGACGAGGATCCAAGTGAATTCAGGTAGCCTCACACTTTCACAATACTATTCCACTACCCACTCCACCCACCCAGACAGGGAGGTGGATGGTCAGATGGATATACCAAGAGACAAGTGACCAGACATAGGGCGATAAAGACAAGACAAAGAACAGATGAGTCGGTAGTGTGGGCTACCTTTGCATTCTTATGATCACGACACATGACAGAGACATCTTAAGGGAGAAATGGCTTATTTTAGCACATAATTTTAGAGAATTTTAGCCTATCATGGCAGGGAAGGAATGGAGGCCGGAGTGCATGGTAGAGTCCTCAGGTCATGAAGAGACAAGAATTGAGTGCCAAACCAGAGGCCGGCTATAATCTTCAAAGGCCTGCCCTAGTCACTGATTTCCACCAATCAGGCTGTATCTCCTAAAGACCTCACAGTCTCCCCAAAGAGTGCTGCCATCTGGGAAACAAGGGAGCCTGGGGGTGGGGGAGTACTCAAGATAGGAAGAGATGGGTTGATAGATGGGCAGAGATAGAGTTTTACTTCCCAATTAAACTCATCAGAAAATAGAGATTATGCAGGGAGGCCACACAGTAGAAAGAATACTGAACTAAAGGGAAAATCCAGATTCTAGTTCAGCTGTGCTAATCAGCTGTGTCGCCATGGGAACTCCCTGAGCCCTGTAAATCTTAATTTGATATGTAAAAGGCTCATTGATGCATGTGCTTGGTTAATTTAGAGAGTGCAGGATGGTCCCTTCTGTTTGTGAGGCCACTTTGAGTCCATGAGTTTATACGCAGGCTGTGAGCTCTGTGGGCGAGGATTAGTCTTATTCTTTGAATACAAGTACCGGGGACTGGACAGGAATTTCAAAGCTGATGAACAAATTGACAAGATGGTTGTATAGTGAACTTCCTCATCAGCATGACCCATAGACTCAGTAATTGACAGAGAAGCCTAGTTAAACCAGGAATGACACATATGAAGGAAAACAGGAGCAGGAGTTGTCTGTGGTCGTCTCATAGCTTGAAAGACTTTATCTGAGTAAGCCATGATACTGACCTAGTCTTTTTGTCTGTCGGTCTTTCTCTATGAGAAAGGGTCTCAAGCAGCTCATGCTGGCCTTGAACTCCCTATGTAGCCAAGAATGACCTTGAACTTCTGATCCTTAAGCTTCCACCTCTCAAGTGTTGAAATTACAGGTCTGTACTGCCAACTCCAGGTTATGTAGTACTGGGATGGATCCCAGGACTTTATACATGCTATACAAACGTTCCATCGGCTGAGCTACATCCTAAACACACCACACCACTTTAAAAGGAAAGATTTGGTGCCTGGAGAGATGGCTTGGCAGTTAAGAATACTGGCGGCTTTTGCAGAGGACTTGGATTCGGTTCTCAACACTCACATGGTGGCTAATAACCATGTGAACTACAGTTCAAGGGGATCTTACGCCCTCTTCTGACTTCTCCAGGCAGTGCATGCACATGGTAACATAGATGTACCTATATGCAGGTAAACATGCATACATGTAGGTAAAACACACATACACATAAAATAAATCAAAAAATTAAAAATAAAGATTTTATTTTAATTATATGTATATGAAAGTTTGCTGGCATGTATGTATATATGAATGCATATATGTATACCACATGAGCACCTGGTGCCCACAAAGGCCAGAAGGTGGCAGATTCCCCTGGAACTGGAGTCATGGATGGTTGTTAGCTACCATGTGCATGTTGGGAACTAAACCCTAGTCCTCTGCAAGAGCAGCAATGCCCTTTGCCACTGAGCTGTCTCTCCAGCCCCACCCCACTTTTTTGTTTTTGTTTTTTGTTTTTTGTCTCCCCATAGCCTAGCTGGCCTGGAACTCATGTAAACCAGGCTGGCCTCAATCTCACAGATGTGATATCTCACAGGTATGAATCACCATACCTGCCTATGACCTGGTCTGGTCTTCTTAACTTCCTGGGCTGTCAGACTCAGCTCTTGTGGTTTTTCTCTTAATACACATTTCCTGTCATCTCTGAAAGGTCTCTACTTTACAGAATACATACAGATCTATGAAAAAGACACGGCTCTCTTCTCCACACAATACCTAGGAGTCTGTCTAGTCAGATTTCAGATTTCAATGAAAAAAGAAAATCATTTAACAAACTTTCTGACCTTGGAGAAGAGGAAGAAATTTTACCAAAGTAACCAAGAGAGAAAAGAGTATTTTTCAAAAAAGAAAGACTGAGAAATTAAAATCCATTGGAAGGTAGCATTCTGGGACAATGTAGAACCCAGAAACTAGTCCCCATGGTACCCTCAAATCTCTCCTCAGAGGTCATCCTGCCCAGGAGGCTCACTGCCATGTTCTCTCAGTTGGAACCTCTGTCTTGTCCTAATAACAAGGACCCTCTGGCTGAGGTCAGTCAACTTCCCCAGGAGCAGTCCACATCCCAAAATTACTCAGCATGGGAATCAAAGGCCCGAAGGGGACAGGTGTGTGGACACGCCCAACTTTTTCACATGTGGAGATCAAATTTAGATCCTTGTGCCGGCACAGCAAGCAGTCTGAGCCATCCCAGCCATTCTCACTCTTTCTTATTCTATTCTATTATTTCTGTTCTAGCCTGGGCTTACCTTCTTTAGCTCTGATTAGCCACAACCCTTAGACCCCAAGCAAAAGCCACCAGAAGAACCTAGAAAGAGTGACAGGTGTCTTATGTTACACAGCTGGCAGCTGATTCGATTCCACACACAGCTTGTCATCTGACTCCCACAAGCACTCTGGAAGCTCAGGTATAATTCATTCCATTTCACAGATGAGGAAACTGAAGGTCAGAAAGGTTATGGTCCTTGCACAAGGTCACACAGGTGGCCAGAGGCAGAGCCAGGATTTGGAACCCAAGGTGAAGGAAACTCAGTGAGAAAGATTAAGCTGTGACTAAAGATAATCAAAGGAGCCGGGCCAGGTGGGGCATACTTGCAATTTCAGCACTTGGGAGATGGAGGGAGGAGGATTGTTTTGAGTTCAAGTCCAGGCTGGGCTATGGAATGAAACCTGCCTGAAAAAAAAATCCCCACAAACTGGGCTAGAGTGATGGCTCAATGGTTAAGAGCATATATTGCTTTTCCTGAGGACATGAGTTCAATTCTCAGCAACCATGTTGGGCAACTCACAACTGCCTATAACTTCAGCTTCTCTGGGGTCCAGCCCCTCTGACTTCTATGTGCAAATGCACATATACACATATATAAATGATTAAAAAATAAAAAATCTAACAAAACAACAAAAACTTAGGCAAGGGACTCGGGTAGAAGATGGGGCCTTTTCTCCACAGATACATTGTTTCCTCAGATTTTTTTACATACTTATTTTTTTTTCCCTGAAACAGGATCTCACTATGTTTCCCAAACTTGTCTAGAGCCTACAATAATCCTCCTGCCTCAGCCTTTAAGTGCTGGGATCACAGGTGAGTCACTCTTGGCTTTAAACTTTTTTGTTACCTTTTATTTATTTATCGGGTGGGGAACATACGCCATAGCACAGATGTGGAAGTCAGAGGACAACTTTGAGTAGTCAGCTCTCTCCTTCCACACATGGGTCTTGGAACTCACATTGTCACATTTGGGGACAATTGCCTTTACTTACTAAGCTATTTGCCAGCCTCACACATTTATTATTATTATTTTTAGTTATGAGTGTATGTGTGTGTAAGGATGTGCACTTGAGAGCAGGTACCCGCAGAGGCCAGAAGAGGTTGTTGAATCCCCTGCAGCTGGAGTTACAGGGAGTTGTGAGCTGCCCAACATGGACATCAGGAACTGTACCCAGGTCCTCTGTGAAAGCAGTGTGTCCTCTTACCTGCTGCTGAGCCATCTCTCCAGTCCCCATTCTTGGCTTTTAAAAAATAACCTACTTTTGCCAAATCTAACAGTCAAGTAAGGTCAAGGAGACAGTGGCCCCTGTTTGGGACATTTCTTGAGACTCTCGTATCTGTACGCCTCTTGCTTTTGCATTTGTTTTGACTTTCACACTTAGACCTTGAGAAACTGAAGCCAGGCTCCCTGTGTCCAGCTTAAAGGTATTCTCCAGTTTCAACCATCTGTTTATGATGATCATGAGCCAGAGAGATGTTAGTGGCCGCCGACCATGGAGCCTTCCTTAGGATGATCCAGCTCTGGGTGCTTTGCCTGGACCTACAGTGAGCTCTATGAGGTAAGTTCCATTTTTATGCCTCCTTGACAAATGAAGACACTGAGGAATACAGAGACGAGTCATTGGCCCAGGGTCATCTGCACGCTGAGGGCTGGGCTGCCTGACCTCAGGTGCTTAACTCTTAGCTTGACCCCAAGTCACCTCTCATGGACTTTGTTGTCTCCTGTGTTATGGTCCTCAGCTGTGGGCTTTGCAGTTGATGTGAAGAGCTCAGAGTTTTTGGTAACAGCATCCCCACTGGCCGTTGTCCTGAGTCTAAGACATGACCATGTAGGTCTCCAGAGACTAGATGACCCCTGTGGTGTCCTCAGATCTCTCCTCAGAGTGGCCCTCACTCCCCCAGCTGGCAGGCGAGTCACCTCTGAGTAGCTCACAGCTGAGGTTCTCTCAGGACTTGTCCTAACAACCAGAACCCTTTGGCCAAGGTCAGGTCCCTTTCCCAGGAGCAGCCCACACCCCAAAGCTGTTCATCTTAGGAATCAAAGGTCCAGCCTTCTAGTCCCAATAGGGTTCTCTTTGGGATACCGACCCCAGGGGACTGCGTAAGGCTCACTAGTTACTGCTTACAGCTCTACCCTCCCTCTCCGACAGTCCAGAGCATGCCTCAGTGAATGCGCACACCTTGGGCCCAGGCTAACCCAGTTAATTCAGTATCCTTGGGCTGGCCCTGTGTCTTACAGCAGCATGGGGACTCAAGCAGGATGTGGGCTCCAGTGCTCCCGGAATTCCCATTTCCCAGCCACTTGGAACTGACTCTTCTGACTTTTCTGACTTTGTGTTACTGTGTCGAGGGGTCTTACTTGTCCTTCAGTCAACAGCAGGTGGTATTTCCAGGCCAGACCATACTTTGCTCATCCTACTGGTCTTACCATGCCTACAGGTGGCCTACACGGGGCCCACTCCTGCTGCCTGCTTTCCGGTGACCCTCCAAACATGTTGGCAATGGGCCTGACTCAAGTGCAAAGTAAGCAGACCCAGGTAGATTGCCATGGGAGTCTCGGCCATGTGAATCTCTTACAAGTCTGCCAGGAGCCCAGGTTTGGAGATGGATCTGTCCTGGACTCTTCCCACGTTGCACAACTATTCACCTACAGGAAGTTGGCATCTAAGCCTTCCCACTCCTTGGGACATACTCCCTGACTCCTACTATGATGCCCATGGCTGCACCCTGCACACCCATCCCTATCCTCACGTGGCTGCCACAGAGGAGGCTGCCCTTGGCCAGTGTCGCAGCACTTGCTGTCCTTGGGGTAAGGCCCACTCTCTCCTCAGACATCTAGGCCAGGAAGCATTTATTTTTTAATATTTTATTTATTATTTTTATTTTATGTGTGAATGTATCGTCTGCTTGTATGTAGGTACACCCATGCTGTGCAATGCCCACAGAAGTCTGAAGAGGGCGTCAGATCCCTTGGAACTGGAATTACAGATAGTTATTAGCTGCCATGTGGGTTCTGGGAATCAAACCCAGGACCTCTGCAAGAGCAACTACTGCTGTTAACCGCTGAGCCATCTCCCCAACCCCAGGAATCACTTCTTAATGCAGATGCAGGCTATGAAAAGTGAGGACTATGCTTCTTCAGACATTTCCCCTTGGCCTTGCAGCTGCAATGGCCTCCTGTGACAGGGAGCTGGAGGAAGACATCCTGCCCACCTCAGCACAACAACATATCAAACACATAGCAGGTTTCTCTCGACTGGCTGGAGTGGCTTCTCATCTCACTGTGGCATCAGAGTCTTTCTCGTCTCTTCTTCCCGACTTTCCAGGAATCTTCATGTTCCTAAAATAAAGATGGCTGGTTCTATGCGCAGCTAAAGTTTCATTGTTAAACAAAGCAATGAACAGTATGTTGACACTCTCTTAAATCATGCCTTGGGACAGGAAAACTAAAAACTGA
The DNA here is from genome assembly GCA_035773235.1 of Eospalax fontanierii. Lineage (NCBI taxonomy): Eukaryota > Metazoa > Chordata > Mammalia > Rodentia > Spalacidae > Eospalax > Eospalax fontanierii. Next base: position 4,385,712 of record CM069524.1, on the reverse strand, counting down.
AGGTCTGGGCTGGGGAGATGGCTCAGTGGGTATAGCATTTGCCATGCAAGCCTGATGACCTGAGTTCAGATCCCCGGAATCCACAACTGCTGAATGTGATAGTGTGCATCTGTAATCTCATCGTACCTATGATGAGATAGGAGGTGGAGACAGGAAAACCTACAGAAGTTCACAGGTCATCTAGTCTGGTGAACACAGAGGCAACCAACAAAGAGAGCCTGCCTCAGAGGAATTGGAAGGTGAGGACCGATGCCCGAGGCTGTCCTCTGACCTCCACACACATGCTGTGGTACTCACATGCCTGCACTCACACACAGGAACACTCACATACACAAACACACACATACACTCATGCACATCCTCCTCCCCATACCAAAACTGAAAGTTGATATTTTCGCCACTGTAAGTTGTCAATTTACGATATTAAAAAAGAAAAAAATCTAAGCTAGACCTCTGTCTTCGGCCAACAAAGAGAAAAATGATGATTTTGAAATAATGATATTTGAACAGCAGGCTGAACCCAGAGAAGAGAGAGGCCCTATAAAAACATGGTGTGGGGACCTAGAAATCAAAGACAAGCAACAGATCTATAGACAGATTCTAAAGGAATGATGACGGTGTTCTTGAAAGAATTCAAACTTAGAGTGTTAATTGAGGCCCACTTCCCCCCGCCTCACATTGTCTCTGGTGTCTGGGGATGTTGGACACCTTGGCCAGGCAGCTCAGGTCACCATCCTGCTCTCTGCCCAGTGCCCAGAGGACCAGCTCTGCAGACAGTGATATCATTATGTCATTGCCCAGGCTGCAAAAAGAATTGACTCTTGCATTCAAGTGTATTTTCCATTTATTTCCTTGGAGTCTTGTTCCCCTAACAGCTGGAAGCTTCTGGTTGGAGGCAAAGCTCAGCTGAGACTGGAAGATAATGAGAAAAGGGTGAATTCAGAGAGATTCTTAAAGAGCACAGCAGGGATCTGACTCACACTTGGCCCTGTGCCACCTTCTCTGGGCTTTTACCCTCTGCTCCTGTAGCAAGTCTCTCCTGAGGCAGCTCTCCAGATAAGCCGCCCTGTTTTAGGGTTGGTTACAGAATTCTGGAACTGCCTCCAGTGGTGAGAAAGGAGGGTCCTGTCTCTTCTACTTTGTGTAACAAATTAATGTCCAGACTGCCCTGGGAGCTGGGGAGATGGCTGAGTTGGTAAAATACTTGTCTTCCAAGCATGAAGACCTGAGTTCTATCTTTAGAACCCACACTAAAAAAAGCCAGGAGTAGGCTGGGAGTGGTAGGCTGGGAGTGGTGGTGCACACCTTCAACCCCAGCATCCTGGGGCAGAGACGGGGGAGTCCTTTTGAGCTGGAGGCCAGTCTGGTCTACATAATGAGTTCCAGGCCAGGGAGGGCTACGGGGAGAACCCGTCTCAGAAAACCCAAACCAAAACAGAACGAAAAACAAAACAAAAAAGCCAGAAGTGACTTTGTAATTCCAGAGCTAGGGAGGCCAAGACAGGTGGATCCCTGGGCTTGCTGGCTCATCTGTCTATCCTAATTGGCAAGCCCTAGGTCCTAGTGAGACACTGTCTTGTAAAACCAGATGGAGGGCTTCTGAGGAATGACACCCGAGGTGAGGCTGATTTCTGGCCTCTACACGTGTACTCCCCCCACATATACAGAAATAAATAAATAAAATATTAAAAATAATCAAGCTGCACACTTTCAAAAGCCCCAAATAAACACACACGCTTATTAAAGTACACACAGGGGCTTAGTGGGGCGAGACTGCTTTGCTGTTCCAGCATGAGGACCTGGATTTGACTCTCTAGTACCCGTGTAAAACGTCAGGCAGGACTGCACATGCCTACAACCTCAGCCTTGCAGGGCAGAGGAAAGGCTGATACCCGTAGCATGTTGGCCGACCAGTCATTCTAATACAAACTGCCAGTTTCTGGTTTAGTGAGAGACCCTGTCTCAAGACAGTGAGTGACAGAGGAAGTCACTGGATGCCTTCCTTTGGCTTCTGGTGTTGGGCATGCACATCCACACACTCACTGGCATGCAACACGCACACAGACACACACAGACACATACATACACACACACACACATCCTAGGGAACTCTTCTTCACATAACCTGTTCTGCCGTCTTGTCCCTGACCTGGAAAGCAAGTGCACAGAGGAAGACTTCATGCATCCCTGTTGACTTCTAAAGGAACTCAGCTTTGGGGGTGTGGGGAGTCTGGGGATGCAGAAGTGCTGGGATTGGAGAAAAGCCAAGGTCATCATTCCAAGAGGCCCCTCCTCTCACAGAGCAGGGCCTTGATGGGCACTTGCGTAATGAATTACCCACCGTCCTTTTCCTAGTCTCTCTTTACACTCCAGTTTGGGTTCCAGAGGGCTAAGCTATTTCACACCGCATTGCAGCAGAAACTCGGTGTTGTGCAACAGTACGCCATTCACGCTTCGACTTCTGTATGTGTAATTCACATAGAGCAAAGATCATGTAAGCTAGTACTTGCTATTATCAGTTAAATGCATGCTGCTAGAATTGTCAACAACTTTATTTTTTATAAAACTATGCAATAAAATGTAATCAAATATTTAAAAATGAAGAACAACTTCAGATCTACTTAGATAATTTAAAGATTTATTTACTTTTATTTTATGTATAAGTATGTATAACTGAGTGAATGTATATGCACAACATAGGTACAGGTGGCCAAGAAGGTCAGACCGGGTGACGGCGTCTGATCTAGAACTGGAATTACAAGTGGTTGTGAGTTGTCTGATGTGAGTGCTGGGATCCAAACTCGGGTCCTCTGCAAGAGCAGCAAGTGCTTTTCACCACTGAGCTGTCTCTCCAGTCCAAGATCATTTTAATCTTTGATATTTGTTAATCAACTTAAATCTTGATTATAGTGGATACTTTTGAATATTTTGGAAAAAATAGTTTTTTGAGAACACATCTAAAATAAAGTTTTGGTCTTTATACTAATATTTACATATTGGTGAAAATACAAATTTTAATTAATTTTATATAATTGCATTTATTGGTAATTTTTTTACATTATTACTGTTAGTGAAACACAGGAAAAGATTTTTAGATTTTATTTTTAATTGTGTGTGTCTGTGTGTGTGTGTGTGTGTGTGTAGGAATGTGCACTTGAGTGCAGTGGCCCATAGAGGCCAAAAAATGGTGTCAGATTCCCTGGAGTTGAAGTTACAGGCGGTTGTGAGCCTCCTGGTGTGGGTGTTGGGAACCAAACTTGGATCCTCTAAAAGAGCAATTACGTTCTTAACCATTGAGCCATCTCTTCAGCTCCAGAAAATTTTTATTATAAGAGTTTCATGGGGCTGAAGAGATGACTCAATGGTTAAGGGCACTGGTTGTTCTTCACAAGACCCGGGTTTGAATCTCAGCTCCCACACGGCAGCTAACAACTTTCTGTAATTCCATCTTCAAGGAATCCAACACCCTCTTCTGTCCTTCATAGGCACTGCACAACATGGGGGTACCAGTACACATATAGGCATAACACTCATACATACAAAATAAAAATAGAATAAATGCAAAAAAAAAAAAGTTTCATTACTGGGGCTGGAGAGATGGCTCAGTGGTTAAGTATACTGGCTACTTTTCCAGAGGACCCAGGTTCATTTCCCAGCACACACATGGCACTAACAACTGTCTGTATTCCAGATCCAGGGAATATGATACCATCTTCTGACCTCTGTGGACATTACGTATACATGGTGCACTTACATACATGCAGGCAAAACTCTCATATACATAAAAATAAATAAATACATTTTAAAAAGAGCTTCATTACTTATTTTATTGCAACAAAGGAGAAAAACATCTTTTATAAATAAATATATAGGAATGGATAAATGGATCTGTGCTCATTTTTCTGGTCATTGGGATGTTGCTCTATGTTTTCCTCAAGGTTTTGTTTCTTTTCAGTGTGTTCTGTGTCAGCATTCTCTAGCCGACACACATTTCTCTTTCTTGTTATTGCAGAGGAATATTTGTCATGATAGAAGGGTAGAGCATATTTTATTTTATAATATGTTTTCTTTGTAAAAAATTATGTGATGTGTGTGTGTGTGTGTGTGTGTGTGTGTATGAGTGTGCTCCTCTACCTGAGTGACAGCCAAAGGTCAAGGTCAAGTGTCTTGCTCAATTGCCTCTACTTTATTTCTGGAGGCAAGATCTCTTACTGAACCATTTCCGCTATACTGGTTGGTCAGCAAGCCCCATATCTGCTTGTCTCCCCACTCTGCTACCTCCCAGTGCTGGGTTACAGACATGTGCTGCTGTACCTGGTCCCTATTCTTGTGCAGCAAGGACTTTAACCACTTGATCCATCCATCTCCCTAGCCTACAATATATTTTCTTGATTTAAATTTTTTTCTTTGTTTTTTTAAGGCAGGGTCTCCCTGTAGCCCCAGCTGGCTTGGAACTCATTATGTAGACCAGGTTGGCCTTGAATTCACAGAGATCTGCCTGCCTCTGCCTCACAAATGTTAATTTAAAATTTTAAGGATTTATTTTATTATGTATAGGTGTGTGTGTGTGTGTGTGTGTGTGTGTGTGAATATGCACACACGCTTGTATGTGCATGCACACATGTGTGTGGATGCCTGCAGAAGCCAGAAGGGGCATCAGATACCCTAGAGCTGGGGTGCACAGGCAGTTGTAATCCACCTGATGTGGGTACTGGGAAGTGAACTCAGGTCATCTGGAAGAGCAGCAATGTCTCTTAAGTACTGAACTATCACTCTGGCCCCAACTTATGCTTTTAAATATCTGTACATATGGTACCAAAGCCCCAGATGTCGGGAGTGGGCTATTTCCTTGACCATCCTGGGGTAGGCATTCTGGCATTTTCTAATTTCTATTCAGGGCGCCCATAAAGCAGGGCCCTCCATATGCATTTCAGTCAACACCCCGCCCCTGCCAATTCCTTACATGCGGGTTTCCATGCAGAGGCTGGGACACAGGTGAAGTCACAAATCAACAGTCACCACACAGGATGAGCGGTGCAATGTCCACAGACACATTCCAAGTCTGTCCCCAGTCCCCTCTCCCCGCTTCATCCTCGTCCTTCTCTCCTGTCAGAGGCCGCTGGGCCTGTTCTCCTCTGTTCCCTGCTTACTCTCTAGAGACCCTTCCTTCATTCTTCATCATGTGGCCTACTAGCTCTCTCCTAGAGAATTCCTGGCGTAATACATCTCTTTATGGATCTCAAGCTCATTACTCTGACCTTCCTATACATACATGCAAATATGTATCTCTTACATTACATTTCTTCACACAATTAGATTTGTAAAACCCTCAAAACAACATATATATACATATGTGTGTGTATATATATGTACATATATATATATATATATATATATATATATATATATAAATCTTACATATCTGCCTAGTAACTGAGTTGGTAGGTGTTGGTACAGCCAGTGAGAGGAGCCCCACGTAGAAGGTGATGATGATGATGATGACGACAGATTGAAAACATGGACAATGTTGGATTTTAAAGCACCAGGTACAATTATAGACATTACCTAACAAAACTATGTAGAAATTAGTATTTCCCTGAAAAAACACAAACAGAAAGAAAAATATACAACTAAAGGTTCTTAGGACTCATGTTTAACCTTGGGATGGTGGATCTTGACTGTCAACTTGATGGAACTTGTAGTCACCATGGAAACAAATCTCCGGGTATGTCTGTGAGGGATTACCTAGATTTAGTAAATTGAGGTGGAAGACCCACCCTAAATATGGGCAGCATTTTTCCATAAGTGTGCCAGACTTACAGAAGGGTGGAGGAAGGGAGGGAGGGAGAGAGTGAGAGTGAGAGCGAGAGCGAGAGCGAGAGAGAGAGAGAGAGACAGAGAGAGAGAGAGATTGATTCATCCTCTCCTTCCTGATTGTGGATGCCATGTGAGCAGCTGCCTCACACTCCTGCCATGGTGCCTTCCCCACAGGATGAACTGTGTCCTCGAACTGTGAGCCACAATAAACCTTTCCTTCCTTCAGTTGTTTTTGTCAGATATTTTGCCACAACATGACTAGAACTAATATCAAAAAGGTGTGTAATAATACTAATGTAATAGTGAATTTCTTCCTCTTGTTTTTTTTCCATCTTTAAAATTATTTGGAATTTTAAAAATTCATAATGAAAAATTATATTTATTTAGAATTCATTTTTTTCTAAAGACGATAAAGATAAATTTTAGCACAATTTAAATTGTAAGCAGGCATACCACCCAATCTTTTAGGTAACAATCCTTCTTACTGCTACTTCCTGACTCTGTGCTGTTGAAGATGAAAGTCACCTGGCCTGCTTGCTGCTGGCAAGGTGCACCTCACAGATGAAGCATCAGGCTTTGTCTCATCAACTAGGAAGAGCAGAGATGAAAAGATCTGAGCCTTGAGGCTTTCACACCAGCTCTGTGCTTAGACTTCTATCACTTTCTAAAAGAAAAGCTGGCCATCACACATGCTACAGGGACCTGGAGTCACTGCTAGCCAGTGGCAAAAGATGAAAGCAGCTCTTCAGAGTCCCCTCCTGCAGTGCCTGGTGCCGCAGGCTTGCGCTTTTGCTTGTTAGATTCCCTTGGAATCGAGCCTTGAGGACCACAGAGTCAGGGGTGAGAAGACTGGGAAGACGCCCTCTAAAAGGACTGACCGCCAGCCTGGCCACACATTCTGCATTCTGACCTCCTGTGCTGTATTGTTTTGTCCTTTTGGTGTGTGTGTGTGTGTGTGTGTGTGTGTGTGTGTGTGTGTGTGTGTGTGTGTTCAGAGGACAGCCTCAGGTGTCATCCCTCAGGAGCCATCCACCTTTTTTTTTTTTCAAGACAGTGTTTCTCATCAGTTTGGAACTCACCAGGCAGGCTAAGTTGACTGTCCAGTAAATCCCAGGGATCTTCCTGTCTCACCTTCCCAGGGCTGAGATTGCAAGTATGTTCCAGATTTTTTAAAAACTTGGATTCTGGGGATGCGACTCAAGTCTTCATGCTCGAAAGGTAAGCGTTTTATTGACTGAGCTATCCCGAGCCCAGCCTGTCTCGGCTTTTATCATGTGGTCAACGTGCAGAAGAGGAAAAACTTACCCAATGGAAAAGTCCCAAAGCTCCCCTCTTCTCATTTCTCCTCCCTTCCTCCCCAAACCCTACTGTTAAGTCAGATGTAAAATGTCCCCACAGGCTCATGTGTTTGAACACTTGGTCCCAGCTAGATGCTATTTTGGGAGATTTGTAGAACCACCGGGATAAGAGGCACAGATGGTGGAAGCAGGTTACTGGGGGCCAGCCTGTTAGCATTGGGGGCCAGGCTTTTCGCATTCCAGCCCAGCCTGCTTCCAATTGGAGCTCTCTGTGTCCTGTCCACCAAGATGTGAACAAGCTGTGCTCAAACTCCCAGCTCCACAGACTGAGTCACCTCAGCCTCCATGTCTCGCCCAATGTGGAACCGTGAGTCAAGATAAACCCCTCTTAAGTTGATTTTCTCAAGTATTTTGTCACAGTGATGAGAAAAGTAATTGATGTACCCACCTTCAACTAGGAGTGGTGCTGAGCACTGGAACTTCAAGGTCATATCAGACATGGCCTTGGCCCTTAGAGTTTGAGCTCTGCCCCTTCCCAGTGAAGCAGTGGTCCTTGGATACACAACAACAAGCATCAAGTGTTGTTAAGATGCTTATCAGAAATGCAAACCCTCAGGCCTTGGGCTGACTGGGTGTCTGAATTTTAACAGCTTCCCCACATGACCTGTGGGCACACTGAAGGGTGAGATGGACTGGTCTACAGGGTTTCACAGAACAAGTCCAATTTCTTCCTAGTGCAGTTGTGATCGGGTTCTGGGTTGATATTATGATTTGGCTTTCATGGACAATTTGAGCTCATTACAGTTATCACCCAGAAGTATTTGTGACTGTCACAGGATTCACAGGCTTGGTCATGAGGACAGTGACTTGCCTGAGGGAGTGGAAAGTCCCTGCAGCTTCCCAGCTCTAGACTGGGAGGCTTTGTGGAGAGAGGCAAAGGGAAGGGACAGGAGCAGAAGAAAGAGGAAGTGGACATTTGCTTCTGTAGAGGGGCCACAGGTGGCCGAGCACTGTCTATAGAGTACTGTCTGCACTGGGGCCTGTGAAAACAAGTTTGTAGGGAGCACCTTCCTGGTGGCCACATCTATGCCATGCACTTTCTCCTTAGGTTCAAAGACCAAAGGGTTCTCTGTGTTTTGTCCCCAGATCCCGCATGCTGTACACATAGCCAGTGAGCAAAGAAAATCCTTTAGGGCAACAGAATGTCACAGAAAGTAAAGGGGAGTGACTTCCACCTACCCTCTATACTGTCGCAGGAAGAGTTCTTAGGACTGGCATGAAATTATCTATCTATCATCTATCTGTCTATCATTATTATCTATCATCTATCAATCAATCAATCAATCTATTTACCTATCCATCTATCATCTATCTATCCATTTATCAAATTATCACCTATCTTCCTGTATACTTACCTATCCATCTATCATCTATTTATCAAACTATCTATCTATATATATCTGTGTATCATCTATCAATATGTCATCTATCTATATCTATGTATCATCTACCTATGTCTCTATAAATCATCTATCATCTATCTATATCTATCTATCATCTATCAATCATGTGTCATCTATTGATCTATCTATCTATCTTCTATCCATCTGTCTATGATCTACAATAATTTATCATCTATCAATCTATCTACTTATCTATCTATCCATCTATCATCTATCTATCAAACTATATTTATCTATGTATCATCTATCATCCATCTATATCTTTGTATCATCTGTCAATCTATCATTTATTATCTATCTATCTATCTATCTATCTATCTATCTATCTAAATACTTGTGGAGGTCAGAGAACAAACTTGGGTGTTGTTCCTCAGGTGCCATCTGCTTTTCTCTTTGGAGACCTTGTCTTTCACAGGCCTGGAGCCTGCAGACTAGGCTGGCCAGCTACTGAGTTCTGGAGATCCACTTTTGTCTGCCTTCCATTGCTGGGATTACCCACCACACACCACCATATGTCACTCTCTTTTTTTAAAATATGAGTTCTAGGGATCAAATTCAGGTTCTCGGGGTTGTATGACAAGCACTTCACCAGTTGAGCCATCTTCTCAGTCCTAGAAGAAAAGTCTTAGAAGTGTAAAACCCTGAAACTTGAGTTAGGAATTGGCAGTCTTATATGTTGTAGAGTTCATAAACAGACACTGATTTTTTATAATATTTTTAAAATTATTACCATTATATTATTTGTGTATGATGTATATGTGTGTGGGTGGGTACATGTGCCATAGTTCTCACGTAGAGGTCAAAGGATAACTGTGAAATTGGTTCTTTCCTTTTCTCTTTATGTGGGTCCAGGGGAATCTAACTCAGGGCACCAGGCTTTGCATGGCAAGTGTTTTTTACCTGCTGAGCCATGTCACAGGCTTCCTCTCTATCTTTATTTATTTATTTATTTATTTATTTATTTATTTTTGAAACAAGGTCTCCCTGTAGCCCCTGCTGCTGGCCTGGAACTTGCTATGTAGGCCAGGTTGACCTTGAACTCACAGAGATCTGCCTGCCTCTCAAATGCTGGGATTAAGGGCATGTGTCACGATGCCTGGTTCCATAACATCATTTTTGAAAGATTTATTTGTTTTTATTTTTGTGTATGAGTGTCTGCCTGTATGTATATGTGCACCATATACATGCCTGGTGCTCACCGAAGCTAGAAGAGGGCAAGATCCTGTGGAGCTGGAGTAACAGATGGTTGTGAACTGCCTTGTGGGTGCTGGGAACCTTGCAAGAGGTCCTGGGTCCTCTGCAAGAACAGCACGGAGCCCCACCCCACAATCTCTTAAAGAGTTTTTCATTTTGGCTAATTCTGACACCCCATGAATAACGCAAGAGTGAGGTTGGGCTTCCTGCCTCTTACACCATGGATTCCCAGGAAAGTTTGTTTGATTCCTCAGCCCTCATGTGCTCCAGAAGTAATTTTCTAAGATATATTTCCAGTTCATGACACATCAGATAATTATCTGGCCTCTGAACCAAGTGTGTGTGTGCCTGTGAGCGTATGTGTGCATGTGTATATCTGTGCGTGTGCGCGCCCTTGGGAGTGGACAGACTGACTGGGAATGGACACTGGAAGGACAAAGTGAATGAGTTGTATTTTCTAACATGGACTTCCATTCTGACATGAACACAGCTCTACAAGGTTGGAGGGGGAGTTGCCCTCTGGGTGACATCTTAAACCAGGGTTCCCTTTCACCCAATGCAGGTAGAGCACAAAAATAGCCCCATGTGGGCATCCTTTCCTCAGAGGGCGAGGCAGCTCCGTGTCAGGGAAACACTCTATTTAAACAATGATTCATCTGGGGAGGGACAGCTAGACTTCTAAGGTTCTTCACCCAGAGTTATCTGGGCAGACACTGTGATAGGACATCTCTGGGGAAGCTGGCGGGAAATGTCACCACCCCACAGCCTACACAGGATGGGGGCAGGGTGGGGGTGAGCAGAGGAGGTGAATGCGCCCCAATTTCACTTGTGATGAGACCTACAGGCTGAGCCAGCCTGCCAGCTGCCCCCGTTGTGACATGGCCCTCCCCCAGTAGAATCCCTGCCACCCTTCCACTTCCTGCAGCAGCCACTGGGGCACCTTGCCTACCCCTCAGCCAGCCTTATTTTCAAGCTACCCAAAAATAACAACATTTGATCTGAGGGCTCTGAGGCTTTGGCTGGGGTCATGTTTCCAAATTCTTGACTCAAGGACTGTAAATGTGAGCTCTTTTTTTTTTTTTTTTTTTTTTCCAGTCAGGCTATTTTTCCCCTCTTGAGATGTTGGGAGAACCCCAACCAAGGGACCAGGACTTAATAGTGGTGGTGAGACCCTAACACAAGGCTCTTTGTACTACCATGCACTGGATGTAAAAAACAAGCTCCAAACAGTCCGGTGGACATGCCAGGAGGTGTGGGGGCGTCCCGCCTTGCTGAGCACAGCCACATTCTCCACTTGTCCACTCCACATTCCACAACGTGGATCTATTTCCAGCTTTGCTAGTACACAAGACACCCTATTCATTAAATGCATGCTGGAAAGCATTCTTCCTGGGATGTTTGTGTGCTGCTGGGAGTTCATGGACATCAAGCAAAGGTGGTCAGTGTGTAAATGAGGATCTGGGGCTCTGGACTTGCTGTCTTTCCCTTAACTCCTCCCGAACCACGCGCAGTGGGCTCCCTCCACTCTTGCCTAAAACTGGAACAAACACATGGTTGATTGAAGGTTGGCTCTAAATGGCCTTACTTTGAAAATGAAGGGTTTTGGGCTGGGCTGGCAAGATGGCTCAGCAAGGGTAGAGGTGCTTGCTACCAAGCCTGACCATGCGAGTTCGATCCCCAGATCCAACACAGTGGGAGGAGAGAGAGACACGCTCAGAGACAGAGACAGAGACAGAGACAGAATAAAATAATTTTAAACCTGCAGGAGACATGGCTCATGTTCAGAGGACTTGTTTCTCTTACACAGTCCCCAAGCTTGGTTCTCATCATCCACAGCAAGTGGCTCACAACCACCTGTAACTCTAGCTGCAGAGGCATCAATGTCTCTGACCTCCACAGGCACCTGCACTCCTGTGCACAATACTGCCTTCCCATATTCACATAATTAAAAATAAATCTTGAAAAAGACTTCTTAAGAAGAAAACGAAAGGACTCAGTCCTCGCTTTGCAGTACCCTTAAATGGGAGCTCTTGTTCTGATGAAACTGCATTTTCGCTATAGGGGAAATTCCTTGATGAAGTTACACAGAAGGAGCCACACCCTCCCGTAATTTGCCGCCAGTCGCACTTGGAGACGCAGGGGGATCCTGAGCATTGATCCATAGTGACAGGATGGAGGAGCATTTCTGGGTGACTGTGCTGAACCTTGGGTGGCATTATGAGGGATGTCAGCCTCTCTGTGACAATGACAGTCATCTGCTCCAACAGAAGTGCTGCCCCCCTCCCCCCGGGGGGGAGGGGCTGGGCCTATGGGCATGTGACTTAGCAGCTGACACATGCAATCATTCTCAGAAGTTTTCGGCCCAGAATGAGTGCAGGCTACTAAGAACTGGGGTTTCAGAAATAGTTAGTTCAGGTTACAAGCCTACTGGGCAGGAACTGGAACTCTGGGTATTGGCAACATGCCTGTCCCTTGGGGGTGGTCCAAGTCTTTGGCCATTCAGTGTCCTGTGTTTAAATTCTGAGCCTGTAAGAAAAAAAAATTGGAAGGATTCTCTTACCACTTGGAAACTGCAAAATAAAATCCCCATTGGCAGATTGGCAGACAGCTGCTTTCTTTTGTGGGCTCTCCTACAGTATCTACCACTGAGCTGTCATTCTGTACCTCCCCAGCTCTGTGTGTGTGTGTGTACGTATATGTGATGCAGGGGGTGTGGGAGGAGTGTATGTGGTGTGTAGAAGGTATGGTAGGAATGTATGTGTTATGTGTGTGTTGTGTGATATGTATGGTATGTATGTGTGTAGTGTGGTATATATGGTATATATGTATGTTTGGTGTGTATGGTGTATATATGTGTGCTATGATATGCATGTGGTCTGTGTGTGTTGTGTGTGTGATGTTTCTCTGTGTGTGCGGTGTGTATGTGTGGTGTGTGTATATGGTATGTATAGTGTATGCCTGCCATATGTACAGTGTGTTACATGTGTTGGTAGAGAAGGAGTGGATCCTGCTGAAGTTGTAAGATAGACTGGAGAAAGAGGAGAACAAGCCGATGTGGCCAGGCTGTCCCATGCCCCGTGCTGGGAGCCACCTACTAAGGAGGTGTTTCTGCAGCTGGCATCTGAGTTGGGTTGGGAGAGAGAGAAGCAACAAGGGGCACTGGCAGCACCACTTAGTCCCAGAGCTCCAGGGAAGAGGGCTACGCACATTCCTTGTCATACCAGGGACAGAACATCAATTCCATTGTGACTCATACCTGCCACAAACAAAAGGAGGAAAGATGTACCTAGCACCTGCTTTCACAGGGTCCAGGCCATGGCTGCTTGGTACCATGCGTGTGGGCAGAACAGCGCGGCAGCAGGATTCAGGGTTTTAAAAGAAGTTGTGTGTATGTATGTGCATGTTCTGTGAGTACATGGATTAACGTGCGCTGTGCTAGCATTCGAGGGCAGAGGGTATCATTCCTCAAGCACTGTCTACCTTTCTATTTTGAGACAGGGTCTCTCACTGGACCCGAGCTCACCAAGTAGGCTAGGCTGGCTGGCCAGAGAGCCCCAGGGATCTGCCTATCTCTTGGACTACGAGTGTGCACCACCATAGTTGGGCTTTTGCTGATTTTTTTTTTTAAACATAGTTTTAGAGAATACTTGTTTTGAATAACATTTCCCACTGACTAAGCAGTTCCTAGATTAAGTTGTGATTGTGGATTCTTCACCTCCTGATGGACAGGGAAACAAAGATAGGAAGGGAACAGGGACCAGATATCACCTTCAAAGGCACACAAAGCTTCCATTCCATCTTGAGATAGCGCCACCCTCCGGGGACAGAATATTCAACATGTGGCCTGTGTGTGTAATAAGGATAAGACATCAGTGTCACATAGATCTCAAAAATGGCCCTTCGGAGAAGGCTCCTGCTGCCTGGCTCCTCTCCAGACTGCTGGAAGGACAGGGAGACATGTGAGCGGGGAGCTGAGCCCAAGCCTCCTCCCTGAGGGCTAGGCCTTGCTTGCCCTCTGCTGCCATGTACCAGATGCTTCTAGCAGGAGGCAGATCTGCTGGAGACCTGGCCTGTAGCTCCAGGAGTACATAAGAGAAAGGCACCTGGTATGGAGCTAGCGCCCTTCGGGGGGAACTCTGTGTTTATCTCTGTTGAGGAGGGCCTGGATAAATGAAAGAAAACCTGAATTTCATTACATTACCTGCCCATTGTATTACTAGTCACTTTTTTGGCTGCTGCAACAGAGGCAGCTTAAGGAAGGAAAGGCTTCTTTTGGCTCACAGTCGGAGGGTGCAGTCCAGCCTGGTGGGGAAGGCATGGCGGCAGGAGCGTGAGGCAGCTGCTCACATTGCATCAGAAGACAGGAAGCAGAGAGCTGAATGCTGGTGCCTAGAGCCCCGGTTGTTACTCAGACCAGGATCTCAACCTGTGGAATGGTGCCACCTATATTCAGAGTGAGTCTTCCTCATCTCAATTAATCCAACACAGAAACTCCCTCACAGACACACCCAGAGCTTAGTTTCCACGGCGATTCTAGATGCAATCAGACTGGCCCACCACACACACGGAATAGTATTCTCGAGGGTTCTCAAAGACAGAGATGAACCCATTTTCTTCTGCTCTTTTCCTACCAGTATTCCCAAGGACCAGGCTAAGCCCTGGGGACAGAGCTTTGAAGTCCCTTACCTGCCTGAGTCCCAGTTCAAAGCAAGTGCCCTTTGGTTCACTTCTGAATAACCCTGAGGGCTACTTGGGATCGCTTCCTGAGACTTCAGTTCTGGAAATCTGTGGATCTGTGTCTTCCCCTGTGGTCTGGGAGCTTCCTGAGGGCCTGGTTCCCTCTCCTCTGGCACCTAGCACAGTGCCTGGGACACACGAATAGTTGTGTGACACATGTCAAGCAAAAGTCAGTGCGGGAGCAAAAGGATGAGCTGTCGCGCCCACCTCGTCCAGCAAGGAAGACGCGACTCCGGACTCTTCCAAAAGCAGTTTATTCAGGAACCTTGAACAACCTTTTGGCTTTTTAATTTTATAACTCCTTCTTTCCCCTCCTTACTGCTTCTCCTTCTCCTCCCGGGAAAGCCCGCCACAAAGTTAAATTCCCTCCTGCCAGCCAACCCCAAACTACCACGTGGTGAAAGCAGACAGGCGCACACAGGCGGAAGCAGGGCCAGACCTCAGCCACAGCCAATTATGGAGCTGTTTGCTCCAGAGAGCGCCCACCTCGGGATGGTGGGGGGCGGGAGCAGGCGCCATCTTTAAGACGCGGCAATCCGCGGCTCTCTACAATGAGCCTCACCTGTGCAGCACAAACACAAGAACAGACCCATCGCGGGGACTATGGTTGGCTCTGACCAGGAACTTTGTGCTAGCTTTGTCCTTCTGGCTTCTTTCAGCCTTCAGTCTAGATCTCTTTGTCTTCCTGACCCAGAAGCACTCCTGGCTCAGCCCCACCTGGCCCGTTTTCTGCTGGATGCTACTTCACATCCCTCGCCCTCGTCCCGCCCAGCCTAGGCCTGTCCCGGCACAGCGTCGCAGCATTCTTGTACTCTTACCCAGGCGTGCGTCAGCTCTGCTCTCATCAACGCCCCCCACCTGGAACCCAGAGTCACCGCACTGCCCCCTCGTTCTTGTCCATGCCCTGGGGCAGACGAAAGTCTGAGCCTAATCAACCCCCCTCGAAACATCTCACTAGCTCACTGCTCCTCTGTTGTCATCCAAAGCTGTGTCTTGAAAACAGGGCTGACCTGGCCTGTCAGCAGTCTTAACTCTTCGGGATCCTTGGATGACCTTCACCTGTGGTGAGCTCTCTCAGGCGCCTCTGTCCTCTTGGACCACCGCTTGTGTCCTGTGACCCACTGATGTACTGGTCTTGGCCTTGAGAAGGTCCATCTCACCCTGTTCTTCTCACTTGATCTCCCATCACCTCTTATTGAGTTTGAGCCCTGACTTGTATCAACCACTATACAAACCCTTCATGGTTCCTAAAATACTTGATGCTATTCTCTCTGAATATGTGATGTATGCACACGGGTATGTGTGCTCACAGATGTGTATACATGTGTGTACATGAGGTTGATAATACTGGATGTCTTCCTCTATCACTCTCCAACTTGCTTTTTGCTGAACCTGGAACTCTGGGTGGCGAATGAGAAATCCTCATTTCTTGTACACCCCTCCCAGGACTGGGGTTATAGACACACACCACTATACCTGGCTTTTCATGTGAGCGCTGGGGATCTGAACCCAAGTCTAATGCTTAACCCACTGAGCATCTCCCTAGTCCTCTGTTGCTAATTCCTGCTTCACCTCTACCAGCCTCTGTGTCCCTCTCCTGTGGTTCACTTAGATCTATCTTCTCTGGGAAGCCATCTTTTCTTCTTCTACTCCCGTCTTTGAACTTCCACATTTTGTGCCTGGATAGGGCCATCCTCCACCTGCCCGTGCTGGGTTAGATTTGATCTGTAACTCAGCGAGCATTCGTGGAATTTTCAAAGTAGATTTTGAGTTCTGATTCTTATCTTGTGCTTCTCCCACAGTCGCCAGAGGGAAGAACTCACAAAAATGATGTAAGATCCTGTGCTCAGGATGGAGTGATCTTCGAAGGCGGGGATTGGGCTTAGCATTAGTTTAGAATTATCATACGTGTTTGCCTTGGGAAAAAAATGGGGACTGTGATGGGGAATTTTGCTTGTGTTGCTGGCAGCTGCTATTTCTGTCTCTGCTATCTCCTCTCCCTCTAGTCTGTGCATCCTTCATGGCCATCTGATTGCTCTGTCAGGTTATAAGACTGCTCGGCCTTGAGAAATAATAACCAGTGAAAATTCCTGGTGCCTCGCATATAAAATGCACATGATAAGTATTTGTCAAATAAATTAACTCACAAAACATCCGGTGTCTAGAATCCTTAAAGGCCCATAGTATTTGAGTTAAATACCTATATTTTCTCATTCCTGTATGTATGTGACTGTGTGATATGTGTGTGTGTGTGGGTGTACTCACCAGTGTGTGTGTGTGTGTGTGTGTGTGTGTGTGTAGGCCAAAAGTTGATATGAGAGGGAGTCAGGCCTGGAGAGATGGCTCAGTGGTTAAGTCACTGGCTACTCTTGCAGAGGACCTGGGTTCAGTTTATCAGCGTGCACACAGTGGCTAAGACCTGATTGTAACTCCAATTCCAGGAGAGCTGATGCCCACGTCTGACCTCTCTGGGCATTGCTTGACATGGGTTCACTTACATACATGCTATACATAAAATAGTATATATACATGTTTCACATAAAATAAAAATAATATACACATGCTGTATATAAACTAATGAAATATTTTTTAAAAGTTGATACAGGATGTCTTCCTCTATCAATCTGTATCTTATTTTTTGGAGACAAGGTCTCTCACCGAACCTGGAACTCACTGACTGGTTAGAATGGCTTGGCAGCAAGCCGCTGGGATCCACCTGTCTCTCCCTCCACCCTCACCTCAGACACAGACCATGTGGCTTTTATGTGGATGCTGGTGATCCAGCATCCTCCTGCTTGCACAGCAAGTACCTCATCTGTTGAGCCATGTCCCCAGCCCCTGCCTCTTCACCCTTCGCTGCTGCTAGCCTATGGCTGTCCCCGCCCTCTAAACAATGTACCTGTCCCTGGGTCTTTGTGTCTCCTTCCTCTTCATCTCTGGTGCCTCATCCAATCTTGATATCCCCTTCAAAGTGATTATCTGATTCAGAAAATCCTCTGGTGAAAGAATGCTCCACGATTATTAATTACAATTATTGGACATTATCATAGTTGTTATACCAAGAAGTAATCTGTGGAGATTAATCAGTGTGATATGGAATTTATGAAATGACCTACTTCTACATTCTTTAAGGAAAAATATTAACATGTTACTAAGTGATGATATCGCTGGTACATTTCATATTAGGGGCTCAAAGGTATCTCCATATCTCCACATATTTCTGAAATTCTCCTTATCTCCTGGACAGCAGGCTCAGATTCAAGGTATGTGATCACTAGTGTCACAAAAGCAAGATGCATTGACTTGAACCCCACCCTATATCCACCACAGGGCTGCTAACAGACTGCTAATGGAAAGTACACAGTAGTCACATGACAGAACACTATGTACCTTGGAATCACCCTGCAGCATGCTGGGTGAAACTGAGGAACCCCTGAGGAGACCTAAGTACAGGGTTGGGGAAATAGCTTAGTTGGTAGAGCACTTGCTTTGCAAGCATTGAAGAGCCAAATTTGGACCCCCAGAACCCACATAAAAAAGTCAGGAATGGTGATGCATGCTTGTGATTTTAGTACTGGAAGGAGGATACAGGAGGATCCCGTGGGATTGATGGGCAGCCAATCTACCAATTGGTGAGCTCCAGGTTCAGTGAAAGACCTTGTCTCAAAAACTAAGGTGGAGAGTAACAGAGGAAGACATCCAATGATGACCTCTGGCTTCCCGTGCATGCACCCGCAGATAACATGCACATGTATACACAGACACACCAAAAAAAGATGAAAAAGAAAAAAACTAGATACAAGCCTGGAAGAGGAGGTAGATATACCAGATTCAATACTCAGGTCCGCACACAGGTGATGCGTATTTTAAAGCTCATAATCTATGTGTTCTTTGTATCTTATTCAGCAGAGCAATCATCACAACTGATTCATAATAGCAAAACTGCCTAATCAATGGACCAGAAACATGGTTGCTGTGAGTGTAAATCCTTTCCACTTCTGAAGATCCCAAACTAATCATTTAGGTCCTTCAGGTTCATTTCCCTGATTAAACCAGGAGAATAAAGACAACAGTAACATGTGACTCCCACGTCATTAGGTTAGTCTGTATGCCTGGGAGTTGGGGAACTTGCAGGATTCACCCCATGGCACATTGGGACTAATATTTCATGAACTTTCTATCCTTTATGCATGGGATGAAAGACCCCAAACACATGACTCTCAAACACTGAAGGGAGTAGCAAGAAGATGGGTTTGGAGTCGGACAGCTTTAAGTGCTTGCCTTTCTTCGCTTCCAGGTGACCTGCAGGGCCACCAAACTGCAGCGTTTTGTTAGCTCTTGAGAGAAGCAAGCTGGCCTTGCACATCTAGAATCATGAGATTGTGTGGCAGTTTCCCTGTTTAGCTCTGGCAATGTTTTGTCCCAAATGCCTCCCTGCTTGGTCCAGCATGAGATGCAGGCACTGGAATATCTCTGAGGAGTCCTTTCTCATATACCTTTTGGCAATCCATTGTGTTAGGTCAGATAGTGGAGGGTCACCTGTCTGGTGACTGATGGGAGCACAAGCAAGCCCAGACGCCACACCAATGTGTGCATACCTTGTACAAGAAAGCACGTGCACAAGGAACCACGTTCTTTCTGGTGAAGTTGCCTGGCCTCCCTCCCCTGGCATCCCTTGTGGCAGGTGTGTGCCAGAGATTGCTCTGGCAGGGCAGGAAAAAGGAAGATGTGTAGACAGGGAGGGGCAGAGAAGCAATCTCCAGCTTGCTAAGATGCGAGCACTGTCACCTCTGTTGTTTTTTAAATACAAACAAATTGGAGATCAGAATCTCACAGACAGCCTTCTTCGGGCTGCCCCGACTCGTCCCCAAGCCACATCCCTGCTTCACTCTGTCTCTGCCCCACCTCGTCCCCATAAGCCATCCTTATCAGGACTGTGTGAATCACTGTCCTGCTTCCAGTAGCGCCCACTGGCACCCCCAAGCCCAGTTACAAAGCCAGCCACCCTGAGATGAGCTCTGCTGAGGGTCACTCCCATCCTACCAGAGGGAGGGAGGCCAACTGGGGACCCGTAGGCGTGCCATTCGCACATTTCCTAGCACTAGGCTGCTCCTCCTCAGGTCTTACCACCTCCTTCCAGGCTACTGTCTTCTCTTTGGATCAGAGCCAGCGCTGTGAAGGCATAGGCTGGGACTGCTGGGTTCCGGCATGAGCCCTGCACATGGGTTGCAGTGTGGGGTGTGCCCTTGAATGTGGCCAATGCGGCAGTGTCTGTGCTTCAGTGTTTGACTGAGCACTCTGGTTCTCTCTTAGCCTCACCTCCTGACCCCTCCCCCAAGCCACAACACCAACTACTGATTCCTGTGGGAATGATTGCAGCTCATGTCCCAGGTAGACCTTTAGCTAGTGGCCGGTCAGGGAGATCCCAGCTCCTTCCTCTGGGATTGTTTAGCATGTGGGCACACCTAAGCCAGTCAGAGTACTCCTTTGGTCACTGGGCTGTCTAGCTTCAGTTGTCAACTTGACACAACGGGGAAGAGGAAACCTCAGTTGGAGAATTTCCTCTATGGACTGGTCTGTGGGCAAGTCTGTGAGACATTTTCCTGATTTTTGAGTGGTGGCAGAGGGCCTAGCCCTGTGTAAGAAAGCAGGCTACAGGAGCAAGCCAGTAAGCATCACTCTTCCATGGTCTCTGCTTCAGTTCTTGCTTTGAGTTCCTGCCTGAAAGAGCTAAAAAGGCACTGGAAGGATTGTGGCAAAGAAGGATCAGGCTCGTATTTCTATTGTTATTTGAGACAGGGTGTCCCCGTTATCCTAGTTGGCTTTGGAACTCTCTATGTAGACCAGGCTGGTCTCCATCACACAGAGATCAGCCTGCTTCTGCTTCCTGAGTGCTGGGGTTAAAGGTGTGCGCCACCACACTCAACCAGACTCATATTTTTAAAGGCTTATTTAACCGCTGAACTTGAGAATAAGATGGAGAGCTTAAAGCAGAAAGTGGAAGTTAGGAAGCTCCTACCGCACTCTAGGCAAAACTTGGTAATGAATTCCAAGAAGCAATGAAGGAGATGTGGTCAATACAGGATATATATTTGATTGTTTGCTTGCTTGTTTGCTTGAGACAAGGTCTTATGTAGCCCTAGCTGGCCTGGAACTAGCCATATAACAATGTAAGCCTTGAACTTCTGTTCTTCCAGATGCTACCTCCTAAGGATTACGGGTGTGTGCCACCATGCCTGGCTACTGAGTGTGCTGTCAAGGTGTAGGTACAAGGATATGCTGACTGATTGGTTGGAGGGGTTATGATAAAATCCCAAGTCAAGGTCACTTCTAGGTCTAAGAGTCCAAGCAACTGGAAGATGAACTTGGCATTCACAATAATGGGACAGACTGGGAAGAGGAGACAGGGAGGGAAACTAGGAGTTCAGTTTTGGACATATCACACTAAGTTTGGGATGCCAACTAGATATCCCACTGAGGATGCTGAGTAGGTAGCTAGACAACAATGCTGGCTGGTGCCTGAGTGGGGAAGTTGAGGTTAGAGGTGCTTCTTTGGAAGTCTGTATGCAAATATTACCTTATCCTTGATGCTGGAGTTAGTATGGACAGAGAGGAATGCGTCCAGGGGCACTCTAACAGGAGGATGAGGAGGAGGCAGGGAAGCAGGCAGAGATGTGGCAGCCCAATGGGTGGCAGGATGCAGAGTTGTTCCTATAAACAAAAGAAAGGCCTTCTTTCTCTTTACATCTATCTAATCTAGCCATATCTCAATTTACCAAGTGTTAAAGTATGTATACAGCAGATTACAGGATGTGCACTACTTCCCTTGTCTATTAATCCCTCCTGGGGCTGGAGAGTTGGCTCAGCAGTTAAGAGCATTGGCTGCTCTAGCAGAGGATCCAGGTTCAAGTCCTAGCACCCACATGGCAGCTAACAACCATCCAAAATCCAGTTCCAGGGGAGTTCGATGCCCTCTCCTAACTTCTGTGGGCATTACAGGACACAGATGTGCTTACATACAGGCAGGCAATACATTCACACACGTGAAATAAAAATAATAAAATATTTCTTACCTCCCCCCGCCCCACAACTCCAAGAATTAAATGCCATCCTGAACTCATTTCTCAGACGACTAAATGCTGAGATTAGAAAGAGTGGAGTTAGTATTTAAGCTTGTCATCTGACCCCACTGTGGAGGATTCGGGTGTGTGTGTGCATGAGTGTGCACATTTGTATGCGGGTGTACACATCCCTGTGTAGGTGTGGGGAGAGAGGGCAACACTGTGTATCTTCTAACGCTCTGCATCTTATTTTTTGAGACAAAGTCTCTCACTGAACTTGGAGTTCAATGACTGGCTGGAATGCTTGACAGGTGGAACCCAGATTTTTAATGTCAGTGCTGAGGATCTGGGCTTGTGTGGCAAGCACTTTACTGACTGAGCATCTCCCCAACCCCACAGTCCCATTCTTTACCAGACAACACAGGAGGAAAAGATTAAGTGGACCAATAAGTGAAGGAATGACTGATGAAGACAAACGCGGTCTCTTGGTGGAGGCTTCCTTTCCGGCCTCCAGTCAACCTCCCCCCACCATCCTTTTTTCCCCCTTTTTAAGATGGGATCTTCCTGTAGCCCCAGCTGGTGTGGAACTCATTATGTAGACTTGGCTGGCTTCCATCCCACAATCAGCCTGCCTCTGCCTCCTGAGTGCTGGGATTAAAGGCGGGCACCGCCATGCCCAGCAGTCTCTATTCTTACACAAGCCATCTCTTTTTCCATTTCAATATTTAGGATTCACCTGGGCCCTGAGGAGTCTCAGCTTCATCCCATCACTCCTCAACCCCCAGGAGACACCACAGGAGGAACACCTGTGGCTCCCCGGTGGATAAAAGTCACTGACATCTTGACTAACTTTCTTCCCATGCTATGAATTTGTGGTTGACCAACTCTTCATGACCTCTGGAGGCTTTTTATGGATCCAAGGCAGAGAAGTATGATTCACAAGAAAAAAATTTTTTACAAATACAACATTTTCACTTAGGTCAAAACTCAGTGAGGTTCTTTGATTTTTTCCATCATAGGCTCTTATTGATTCATTGCTTAATCTTTTAAAAAATACGATATATTTAGACATTTCTTTTGTCTCTCACTAAAACACAAATACCATCCTCGCTTTCAAAGCCATACAAGGCCTGAGCAGGGCTGTTTTGATGGTTTAACAGTAGGCTGACCGTCTGTGAATACCTCTGAGCAGGAGTTATTTTAAGGAAAATATTCATCTCCTTTATTTGTGGACTGTATTTTTATTCCATTTCCAATGAAGCCATTTATCTACCAAGGTGATGATAAACGTGCACAGAGCATGGTATTGACACCCACCCAGTGGAAAACATTCTTTGGTTCCCAGGGGGATGTGCCCCTCAGGACCCTGCTCTCTAGGAGTGAGGAGAGCAGGGGGCATCCTTCTCTCCATCGTTTCAAAGCCACATTACCCTCTTTCATGTAATATTGGGAGTCCATATGTGGTGCTAATCCAACACCCTGTTGCCACATTCCCAGTGTGCTTTCTTGGAGTGGACGGAGATTGCCCAGCTCAATTTCTTAGGCCCACCTCTGAGGTGAATATATGGTTCTTAGTTTGACTCTATTTTAGTAAGTCTGAGACATAAAAGTGATCAGGATGCCAATGCCCACTCAAGGCTCACTGTCATCATGTGAAGATTTCCCAGCCCCATGCAGTAGCAGTTGTGTGCAGGTGGCATGGACAACTGAGCCGTGTATTCCTATGGGAACTAGGACTGGCTGGTCTCAGCATAATGTTCTGCCAAGTCATCATGAGGAATTGCCACTGGGTCAGGACACAGTCACAGGAAGAGAGCAAGAATCTTCTTTCAGGAAGTTTGGAGGCAGAAACTTCAATATTCTTCACAATTCTTTGGTGAAATGTAGGGGCAGTGGAGGTATCCTTTGATTTCCATCGCAATCACCGCAAAGCACCTGAATGAAGGAAGTCTTTCATTGTGAGTAGGATTCTAGACATAAAACTTTAGGAGCTCATCCATGTGCTACAACTGCTGTTTAAATAATGGCGAAGATCACATAGTCTTCACGAGGGCCATACCTGGGGCCCTCTAATCTGCAGGATAATATCACCATACTGCCCCCTGATACCTGAGACAAGGTCTCACTATGTAGCCAAGATAGGGCTTTGACTTGTGATTCTCTTCCTCAACCTCCCCTGACTTGTTATTCTAAAAAAGTAACATGGGGCCTTTTAAAAAAAATATATTGCAGAGCATTACATCGAATAATTAATAAAAATTAGAAGTTAGTTGGATAAACACCTTAAATGCTCAATGGTATGATCAGAGAAAAGCATTTCTTTTTATCTTAATTAAATTTCTCTGTTAAAGTCTACCCTTGTGGGCAACCAGCCCATACAGTGTTTTGACTCGGGAGTTCCTGTATGGGCATGTCCTGAGGTTTGCTTTATAAATATACTTTTAATAACATGGCCCAGCATGGGTGTGCTTTCTAACACAGATACTCCTTAAACATGTGTATGTCCTCCGCTAGCATGGAGCATTTGGCTTATTATAGCTACAGTCTTTTTATAAAAAGATGGCATCATGGTTTCCAAAAACGGATTGACATTTGGGGCGGCTTTGTCCTGCGCCATCTCTAAACTCTAAATCCCCCCAGGATGGCTGGCGCGCTCTGCGGACCCGCTGGCGGCCCGGGCCCGGTAGTCCTGTGATCTTCAAGCCCCGGGCGCCGGCGTCCGGGTGGCCGCCGCCAGCCTTTGACTTTATTTGGTGCAGCGTGCGCAGGCCGTCCTGCGCGCGCATTCCTGCCCGGGCGCCACCTCCTGCACCCGCTGCTAATTTTAGCGCCGCAGCTGGCGTGGGGCGGAGCACGTGGAGTGGGGAGGGACACAGGTCAGGACACCCGGAATGGGGCGTGGCTCTCGGAATAGGGCGGGGAGCGGAGAGGGGAGGGATGTGGGGGCTTGCCGTGGATTAGTGGCTAGTGGAGAGGGGCGCGATGAGCAGGGTGGGGCTTGTGGAGTGGGGTGCAGAGTGGAGCAGGGCGAGTGGGGCTAGGCGGGGCTCGTGGTGTTCCTGGAGTGGCACTCGTGGGGAGCAGGTGGGGTTCCTGGAGAGATGCTCGTGGAGCTGTGATCGTGGAGTGGGGACACGGGAGGTAGGGCTGGCAGGGTGCACAGTGGGGAGGGACAGGGCTCGTGGAAGTGGTCGCACATCTGGGCCTCTCCTGTTCATGTTCACTTCCAGCATGGCTCCACAGGCTGAGCTTTCGGTCCCGAGGAAGTTCAGTTTCCTGGGCACCTTGTGGGCCTTAGGGCTGCAGTTGGCAGTGAGGCCGCCAGTCCCCTTCCTTCCCCAGCAGTGAGGTTACAGTGAGGCCAATAGTCCCCTTCCTTCCCCAGCAGTGACTAGGGCTTTTTCAGCCAGTGGAGTGAAAAGGGGAAAAGGAGGAAGCCTGGGCCTGACCTGCTGGGGTGTGCGCAGACACGCAGGCAGCCCTGGCACACACCGCACACAATGAATGCATTGTGTTCCCAGGTCAGAATGCTGCCGTGGTTCCGGATGTAAGTTCTAGGAAAACTCCATTCTCTGTGTGGGGATTTAGCCTCAATTCTACTTTCCAATTGCTAGTGAGCCTTTGTGGGCCAACTTGCCAGGTGTGTGTGCACCCTTGGCCTGGAGAAGCAGCCCTTCCTCCCCATAGTTTTGACCCTAACCTCAGAAAAGGACCTAGACTGGATTGTAGCTTGAGGTCCCTGCTTGGGGGTCTTAAAGAATGGCGGCAGGCATTCATATGGTGCTTATTAGAACAGTGTTCCCAAAAAACAAGTCTCTAATAACTGTGACCCGCCTGTGAAATTCTGATTTCAATTGTATATGGGGTACAATAAATCTTTATCTTTTATCACCCAAAAGGCTAATTGAATTGCTGTTGGCAGCACACAGAACAAGGCGGGGGTAAACAGGTTTCAGGCTGGGTGGAGGCCTCCCCAGCAGCCTTTTTCTGGTGGCAAGCCCACTCCAAAGTGCTGACTTAGGTGGACCCCAGCAGTGTCTACTCCTGCATGTTTTCTGGAGAGACCTTGCTAGTATGGCACATGTTTTAAAATCATAGCATAAAAGAAGGTAATTATGGTTTACTTAAAAAAAAATTTCCATACATTAACGAAAACCCAGGCCCTCTTAGTTGTGCTGAAATGCTGTTTCTATGTTTTGTTTTCGGGAGACATAAATAGCCACATGTGCACAGTTCCAAAACCTCTGAACTGCCACAGGAAAGATGTTTTCTATGTGGCAGAGAAATTTGCAGTGACCTAAATATTTGTCTGCTAAAGTTGTTAGCCATGTGCACATCCAACAAAGCCTGACTCATCTGTGCCTGCCCCCCTGATGGGCATCTGAACCATTAACTGGTGCTGATGACTTCCGTAGAAATACTAACTGCTAAGTAGAAGTGGTTAAGGGGTGAGATCTCCAGACTATGTAACACAGTTCATTTTTCCTAAAAGGTAAGCTATATTTGGAACTATTCAGATGTCCTACTGCCCTATGCTGGCTGTTTTATCTCGTACTGAGGGTTCAGTGGGCTGCTGGAAGCAAAGTGTGTAGAGTCTGTAGTTTGACTTCTGCAGTCCCACTCAGGCCAGCCATGCCTGGCTGCTTTCATTTCTAACTAGAAATCCTGTCATCTGGGTCTGCAGATCTTGTCAGACTCAAGAGGAAATTGTCTGCTACCTAGAGGCCTATGATGGCTGATCTTATGATAAATTTTACTCACACTGGAAGCACGCTGTTCTATGACTGAGTTACTGTGAAATTATAAAGGGTCAGGCTCTGTTTTTTCCAGACACATTTAAGATGGTATTATAGAAGAAATTTTTATACCATGCTAATAAGAGCCATTCTAACAAGGTTTCTTATATTCAAAATCAAAGAACAGCTTTTAAAATACCATGTCTAAATGATTTGGGTACTTCTGCTCTAAAATGCCTTTTTGTGTGGATTGCATAGATCATTTTATATTGCTCAGTCCTACACAGAGGCATACAGTATCGTGATAAAACCCTGCAAATATAATTTCATAATCCTTTAAAAAATAAGTTGTACTTTGAAATCAACCAAAGGGAAGCTGTTTTAAATCAACTGATGTGGAACAGGTGACATATTGGGTTAAAAAGAAGTTCCCTGGAAGGTTTTTGTTTTCTCTTGATGCTAGGAATTGAACCCAGGGCCTCAGGTATTAGCAAGCGTTCTACCACTGACCTACACCTCCAGTCCCATATATTCTTAATGATCAGCTTTGGGGAGAGGGACAGTTGTGGATACCATAATTATGAAATTTATCTGGGAATTTAGGGCAATTGATGCTAATCCACAAACCCAGTTATTTCCATCTTTTAGTCTCTTAAGTAACTTACAAACTATGTGTTTTATTTTTATGTCTTTAAGTAAGGAATTCAGACAGACAGGAAGATGCAGACTGCCTCCAGAAAGAGCAAGGAGAGACCTACATGCTTCTACCTAATTGTAACACTTAAGGTTATGTTAAGAAGCCTAACCAGTGGCACTTAAGGAGTTAACCACAGCTCTGTACCTAGAACCCTAGATGATGAAATGGCTCAGTGTGCATTCCATTCACTGGAGCATCTGACCTTGGTCTATGACCGAGGAAAGGCAGGCGTGTCTTCTCTCGGCTGCCTATGAACAAAGGCAAGCAAATGAGTGAGTCAGGACTTCTGGTGGCTACCCAAACTCAACATTTTGCTCAACGATTCCATGCAAACATTCAGGAATCAGGAAGACGGGCATTTCACTCTTCACTGACCAAATAAAACCATCTATAAATCAGATGCAAAACAACTTTGAGTAGTGAAGACTTAAAAGTCTTGGAACTCTTTTAACTTTTTCCTTCCTGTGTGAGTCTAGCTTGTTTTCTTACTTGAAAACTGAACATCATCATTGATATTTATCTTTGGAAAGAGCTTCTTGTGTGACAGACTATTTTTAAGGGTCACTAAAAATCTAGCATTTCGAAGAAAACCAAAACCAATAGTTTTGCCTATTTCTTGTAACTTACTAAATAAAAATATCATATAATACATTGGCTATTAAGTTTATAAATGCATTAAAGGGACTGTTAATGAAAAAAAAATAGGATGCCTCTGCCCCAAGTCATAGGACCACCCCTAAGGAAAATGCATTCATTGACACATTGACTGTTGATATCTAATTGAAAACATGCAGGAAGTCTGCGTGTGTTTTAGACTTGAACTCTTCGTGGGTCCCACAACTTCCTTTCACAGAAGTCTTCTAAGCCATGGGTCAACAGAACAAAACCTGTATCCTGCAGGAAATTCCTACTGAGGTGACAGCAGTTGTGAAATGGCCCCCTAGCTTCTCATCTTCAGTAACTTGGCTCAATCTCCCCACCTCATCCTGAAGCCTTCCCAAATGTAGACCTTTTTCTTTTTCTGCTCCCCCCCCGCCCCCCCTTGTCTTTTGGGCACTTTCCTGCAGCCCATGATGGCTGTTACTACAAATCTTCTCAAAGAGCAGCTCCAGGTCGGGGCAGTCGGTTCAGTGTGGTCACTACCTTCCACCCCTTCTTGAACAGTGCTCTCCTGCCAGCTGAAAAACAAACAAGTGCTTCCCAGCTGACCTCTGCCCAGCTCTTATCTCTGTCCCTGTCCTCTGGCCTTTCCCCAGCCCCTAGCACTGCTTTCTACCAGAGTTGCCTCTTTGTTCTGTGTGCCTTTTATCTCTTATTCTCCTGCTGTTCCAGTCAAACCCCAACCCTAACCCCACACATCCCATAGTATAAGTGATAAAGGTTACAGTCATCCTAAACTCATTGTAAAAAATTAAAAAAGGCCTCAGAAAATGTTCAGTGCTCCCAATTTTATTTTTATTTAATGCTAAAAGTTAAAAGAAAAAAAAAGTACTGTAAATCTGACAAATGACAGAATGCAGGTGATATTTCCATAGCGTGATTTTAAAATATAATGTCGATAGCTAAGATTACACTTACTTCAGTTGACATGAGTTTCATCAAAGATAGAAAAAATTATCACCTTCAACTTTAAAAAAAAAAAAAAAAAGCAAAGGTTAAAAGGTGGCACACTTTTAAAATACTTGGTGGCCAAGGAAAGGAAGAGTAAAAGTTGTAAACCACGTGTCCGTTCTCGTAACTTTAAACGTGAGGCCACATGAAAGACAGTACATCTGTTAAACTCTATAAATTGTTAAAGCAAAAGGGAAAGCTTCGACACCCCGTCCCCTAATATTCTGAGTAGTAAAAGCACGGCTGGAATAGTACTGGAAATCTGATACTGCCCATGGACAGTCAAGTAGCTTTCTGACAAATCTATCCAGCTGTGGAGAACATCTGAACTGTCATCAGGGACCACAAACTATCAACCAGGCCCCCAGATCAGCACTTTCTGGCCAACAGGGCTGGGCAGAAGTGCACAGGTCTTGAACCTCAAACTGCAACCCTTTAAAGCCGTTCTAGTTCTGCCTCCCTCACCACTAGCACAGAGAAGCCACAGATAGCCTTTCCACAGCTGGACAGACTTCTCTGATAGGCAGGATGGTTCTTTATTAATCTTTTGGACAGCCTATCTGTGTTGAGATTGCAAAAGATACAGATAGCCACCGCAAATTAGGTCAAATGACTGATCTAGTTGTAACATCTATGAGGTCAAATTCCAGTTTATAATAAAGTGCTTAGAAACACATTTATACAACAGACCATAATAGTTGGGTTCTTCACAAATGTCTTTATGGGCATGTGAAATGGACTCCCCTTTCTGCATCATACATTTGCCTCAGAGAGACCAATCTGATCTGAGTCACAGATATGTCAATTAAAAAAGTGTAACGAGGAACTGGTTCATCATGCAAGTCTGTACTATAACAATGACTAGTAACATGAACCCGCACAGTGTGAGTATGTGCGCTCATGGAAAACAAGACGGAAAAAAATACTGTATTTGGTGCAGTTATCATTGATTTTCAAGTGTTAGTAACTTGACCACTAAAAACAAAAAACAATCCTTGGGACAAAGGAGAAAAAAAAAACAAGACAAACATGTGACTAACAAGTAATCCCAAGTTGGTAATAACCTATTTCCAAATAAAAATATTAAGCTAGGCTAGGCTGTGAATGGGACACACACAGTGGACTTAGAAGTCATGATTGAGCCTGTAAGGCCAAGTTACAAACACCTGCGCCTAAGAGTTTAGGACAGTGTTCATGTCTGTGTTAAAACACAGAAGAAAAACCAGCATCACCGAGGGACAACTACTTCTAACAACTGATGATTTGTTGGTTTTAATTAAAAAACAATCACTTCACCAATGTAAAATAGTGATCCAAAGAAATTAGTTTACAAAAAGCTTCTAAAAATAGTTTGAGAGGTGGGGCTTATCTATTATGTAAAACTTTTTTTCTTTTTTCCAGAACAGTATTATTCACTTGGTATTTCAAACACTCGTAAGAAGGAAACTGCAGGCTTCCTCCACCCACACGGGGTGTCACTGACGTGCCCACAGGTCGTCCTGGCAGCACCCGGGGCTGTTACTGTCAATGTACCATCCTGTATGGAGCACTTGCTAGGACAGGCGTAGTATAGCTACCACAGCAAGGGCTGCAACGTGACAGGTAACAGACAGACAAAACGGGAAAAAACCAGAGAACACAAAGCAGAAAGGAAACCAATGCCAGGCTCCAAGTTCACCTGGCTTGCAACGGTAGCCTCAGACAGCTCGAGTGCTCCAAAGGCTGAGTGGCTCTGCAGAGCTGGGCTCTGCTGGAGGATGGCCGGCGGTTGCCATCTTATTTGCACACCACCCCTTACGACCGCTTCCACCGGAGCAACCAAAGAGCATGCAACTTGAAATCTTACAACTGGCCATGTGGGCGGAGTAACCGTGGCAACTTTCCTTAAATTAAAAAAAACAACAACAATCCCCCCCCAAGCTCCCCCAAACCCCAGAACACAATCCTGCAAACCTTTAGCAGCTCCTCTCAGATTATCAATATCGCAAGAACTGAACCGTAAAAACAAGACAGATTCAAACCCTATTTCCGTACCCCTCCGGGAGGGCCTACTTGAGCCAAGCGGTTGACGTTTCGCAGCGCGAGCCCTTAGACAAGTGCCCCGTCTCTCTCCTTTCCTTTCCTCCTCCACCAACCAGCCTCCAGCCTGAGGGCCAGCAATGAGGAATGACAGTAAGGCAATCTCTTACAATGTCAGAAAAATGTATTTGGCTTTTTTTGTTTTCCTCTTTTTAAAATAAGTGCATACAAATACAGCTAGAAGCATTTGTCTGCCAAGTGCTCTAAAAAAAGCAGCCAAGTCACAGCCTACATAGAACGGTAACTGTCACCAGGATAAAGCAGAGACAGGCTAATAACGTTAACAAAAGAAGAAAATGCCTTTATAAGTACATACCTTTTGTCGTCAAAAAATATAGAAACACAATGTATTCAAAAAAAAATCAAAATTATACAGCCATGTTTATGAAGTCTACATTTCCCTTGTCTTGGATATATATATTTATATATATGGAGATTTATATACAGTTCGAGCAGTTTTGGTTAAGGGTAATCATGAGCTTTTCTGAACGAGGAAAGTCACGAGTCTCTCTCCTTTTTCACTTTCACATCTCCCGCGAGGATGGTGGCAATCTCTCCTTGCATGAAGGCCCAGGGGACATTGGAGCCCACCAGAGGGCACTTCTCCCCGCTGGGACAATAGACCTCTCCACTAGCTCCCTGCTGTTTGATGCTTTGTCTGGAACAAGGAAAGCAGAACTTGTGCGAAGGGACCGATGGGCACTGCACAAAGTGGGTGTCCTCAAGCCTCTCGTGGCAGAGGGTGCAGCACAGTGGGGCGCTGGCTGCCAGAGAGGAGTCTGGGAGGCTGGCAGGATGCACCGGCTCCAGTCCTCCTGTGCTACCGGTCCCCTGGCCCCCCACCTCTCTGGGGCCAAGCCTTCTTTGGTTCACAGAGGACGGAGAGGGTGGACTGTTGCTATTCCTCCGGGTGGTGGAGTGGACCTGGTTGGCATCTTTCGAGGCGTGGCTGCCCCCGGCATTGTCTGCTACTAAGATCAGGGCTGCCATGGGGGACTGGCCATTCTGGGCCGCTTCAGGCGGTGTGGTCCGGTTGGAATGAGGAGAGGCAGTAGGGGGTGGTGGGGACACAAAAGAGGATGTGGGGGTGATGGGGATCTTGAGCCCTTCTGTGGAAGTGGACAGCCACGGCTGGGCCTCACCATTGATCTTAGGAGGCCCGACTTCGCCTTCCGGTTCTGGGGAAGGTTTCCTTTTTCTCGCTGTTCTTGCAACTGGAGAAAAGGTATGAAAGAAAAGGCAAATAAATGAAAACGCCCCCAAAGAAGACCTATGCTTGTGTGACTGTGCTGGTACGGAACCCCACCTCCAAAAGCAAGTTTTGCGCGCAGCTGCTAACACTTCCGCTGGTAGGGGGCTCTGAGTCTGCACACCAGTTCAAAGAGAAGCCAAGTCACAGAAGGCAGGCCTGCCTTCACACATGCCTGGCCAGCCTGTCTCCCCCACCCCCAACTCGTGCATGTGACTGCTAACGTCCCCGACAAGTTAAAAGGTGACTGCTGCCCTCATGCTCCCATCCAAGAATGTGCTGGGAAAGGAAAACCCCGAGTGGCTGCCTATCAGCCCGCTCTGACTCATCCCTGTTGTGCTGGTTCAGCACAGGAACCACGTTGCCACTGAGCGCAGGTTCCGCCTCGGGCCGACCAGGAAGTTGGCTGTTTGTTGTTTCTTGGCTGGGGCAGCACAGTGCATGGAAAAAGACCCCTCTACCATACACACCCCAGCCTCTGACCTCGGTGCCCCCTCGATCCCCTACAGCCCTTGCTCCACAGCCGCCCCTACCTGCTTTAGACCCGTTGGCCCCGTTGGCCTCGAAACCCAACAACCTGCCTGCAGTCAGGGCCGGCTCCTTCTTGAACTTGCTCTCGAAGGGCCCCGAGTGGCCGTGCTGGTGCAGCGCCAGCAGCGTGTCGCGGACCGTCTTGGGCCTGTTGGCCCAGTCTTGCTCCCCGGGCCCGCGGCCTTTGCCTGCGCCCTCGGCGCCCAGCTCTCCGGCTCCGCTCGCGCTGGACAGGCTGTCTGCTGGGCTCCGGTGCGCTGGCGGGGGCTGCTGTTTCTCCTTGTTCGCCGCCTCACGGGACTCGTGCTCCGCCGCTGCGCTGCTGGACACCGACGCCGGCCGCTTGTGCGCGCTCAGCTCGGCGGGCTGCGCGCCCAGGCCCGAGGCCCCGCTCACCGCGGCCAGCGAGGCAGCGGCGCGGCCACTTAGGCCGAGCGCGGCCGGTAGCGGGGCCGCAGAGCCGTTCATAAGCGGCACCAGGGTGGGCGGCACGGCGTGGGCGCGCCGTGGGTTCGGGCTCTGGCGGTTCAGCTCGGGCGGCTCCTCCAGCTTGGAGAAGCCGTTGGGCACCAGGATGCCGTTCACCGGCGCGGGCTGCGGCGTGGGTGGCTGCGGGAGGCCGGAGGCCGCGCGCGCGCCGAAGTCGGAGGCCAGGCGCGGGGGCCGCTCGGCCGCCAGCGGGTAGCGCTCCAGGGCTTGCGCGCGCGCGGCCTCTGCGCCCGCGTGGCCCAGCTGCGGCGGCTGCTGCAGCAGGAGGTCCTTGGCCGACAGCGGCGGAGGCTTGGCGGTCGCCGGCGCCGACGAGGCTCCGGGCGGAGAGCGGCCTTCGGGGAAGCAGCCGTGCGCCCGCTTGAGCTGGCGCGCCGTCTCGATGACGAACTCCACGCGATCCGCGCCCTCGTAGTTGACGCAGCCGCGGCACACTGGCTCCGTGAAGTCCCAGATCATGGCCCAGGGCATGCGAGGCAGGTCACACAAGTAACACGACTGGCGCCGGGATGCGGCCGCCACCGCCACCGCCGCAGCCATGTCCGAGGAGCCCGCGGCGCCCGAGCAGGAGCTGGAGGAGGAGGGGGCGCCGCCGCCTCCCGCCGGCCCCGTGCGCGCGCGCCGGGCCCCCCAAGCCCGCGTCTCTCCGACCAGCGGCGGCGGCGGCCGCAGACCGGGCGGCGGCGGCGGCAGAGCCCGCGAAGGCGCGGCGCCCGCGCGGCGCCCCCGGGGCACGAGGGGCGGCGGGCGCGCGGCGGGGCGCGGCTGCAGGTCCCCGCGGACAGCGGGGCGGCGCGGCGGGTCGGCCGGGGCCGCGGCGGGCCTCCAGACCGGGGCGAAGACGGGCCGCGAGCGCAGCAGGTCGCGGCGGCGGCCGGCGCGCAAAGCCGCTCGGGGGGCGGGGAGGCTCGGGGGGCGGGGGACGGGGGGCGGCCGGCGGGGCAGGCTCAGCCCGAGCGGCAGGGCATGCCGTGCGGGGCGGCGTGCAGCTCGAGCGCGGCGCGCGCTGCTTGGTCCCAGGTCCTGGCGTGGCGGCTCTGCAGCGCCCAGCCCGACTCAGCTCCTGCGCCGCCGCCGCCGCCGCCTCCGCTGCGCGCTCCGGTGTTGCTGCTGCTGCTGCCGCCGCGACCGCTCCACTTCTACAGACTTGATTCTTCGACAGCCTCGCACGGCGCCTGCGCGGCCCCCTCCCCTCGCGCGCGCGCGCACCACGGTGCGCCCGCCCTCCTTTCTTGTGCGCGCGCGAGGGAAGCTGGGAGGGCAGCGCGGCCGCGCGGACCTGGAGCGCGGGGTCAATTGGCGTGGCTGTGGCGCTAGAGGTCTGCTCGCAGACCTGCAGTGTTGCAGGTGTGGGGCCCTGATCCCCGGCTGTTCCCGTCTTAGTTCCCATGCGGCTCCACCTACTACCCTGCAAGGACGCTGCACGTCTCTGCTCTGTCCTTTGGGTTAAATCATGCGCTTTTTCTTTTACACGCAGGGCTACTTTGTTATTTGGTTTCTGCCAACCTCTTCGGATTGGGGGTGTTACTTCAGGCCTACCGGTGCCCACTCTGGACTTTTTGCAAGAGTGCCATTGGGCCTAACGCTGGCAATCAACAAGCTTTGCCTTGCGTTGGCCTCGGTAGCGACACATGGCCGCTACCTCTTTTAAGTTTTGCAAACTCGGGAGAGCCTGACGCGCTCAGATCCGGCCTCCTGCGCGCACGCGCATAGAGCGCAGGCTGCACAGCAACGCGCGCCCATTAGCGCTCTGGGTGCCGCCGCCCCACCGCTTTATGTAGGTCCGCGCAGCGGGCGCATGACGTGGGAACGAGACGCCGCCAGTGCGCACGCTCCGCCCGGACGTGCCCAGCTCCCCGGGCCCTGAGGTAGCGCCGAGAGAGCGCACATTCCTGGGATGTGCTCTCTGCAGCGCGCCGCGTCACGGCGCAGGCCCCGCCCCCGACTCTGACCTGCTGGCCTAGCGAGGCTGGCCGAACTTGGACTGGAGGGTGGGAGGTGTGGGCCTCCCCCTGTGCACCCGGGGCGAGCTGCTGGCTGCTGGACTTGGCCCTCTGTTGTCTCGCCGGTTTTAGGGCTTAGCCCAATGGGCGCAGACCTGCCTAACCACTCCGCTGCTCCCATTCGCTGTGGGCAGCACAGACTCTCCCAGGCTGGACTGAACACTTTGATCTGGAGGAGGGGTTGCTGCTTGTCTGTTATCAGTCATTCAGGACTGGTGGCTCCCAATTGGGTCTTCCACACTTCCACTCTGTGTATGGGCTTTGGAACTGCTTTTGTTGGGAACATTGGCCCACTTCTCTCCGAGACTGGAACGAGCTGGTTAAGTGTGGGAAGAACAGGGTACTAATTATATTATCTTTCCTACAACTGGATTGGTAGGTGGAAAGGAAGAAAAAAAAATCCTGCTGACGTTTCTCTCCAGTTGCTGCTATTGAAAATGCTAGGTTGCTTCAAAGGATAACCACAAGAGGAAACACGCCCGTAGAAAAGCAGCTCAGGGAGCTGCCTAGAGCACATGAATAAACCTGTTGGAGATGGCACAGAAAGTATGATGCCAGATGCCAAGGGCGTCCACAGGCTAACCTTAAATGTCTTCTCTTGGGGCTTTCCAGAGAAGGTACACCATCATCAAGGACCTCCCCATCTCCCCTTTCAGTTGCAGTTCTTCGCCCTCTCCAAGCCTGGAATGGGGCCCACCCGGATCCTTTCCCAGAAGCAGCTGGTGCCAGCTGGTTTGGGCACCTGCTCTGGGACCTGTCAGTCTAGCCAGTCTCTTCCGAGACCCTGCGCCACTTACTCGAGCGGGTGATTTTGTCCATTTTGTTCATAGAAATACTCAGGGTAGATGAAGACTGCTCTGTCCACAGAGTTTGCCCCTAAGAGATGGCCCCATAGGCAGACACTGAAACATTAAAACAAAGCACAATTCAGTATTAAAGCGTGGCCTGATGATACTCATTTACCTGTAAGTGCCCTGCATGCCCTGCAGGGAGAGCTTGCCACTCCATCCCAAAATAGAATTATTGAAGTACAATGTCTGCCTTGAGAAATGTTAAGTGTGTGTGTATGGGGGTGCGGTGTCTTCCTACAGCAGAGCCTTCTCCAAAAGAGGAACATTTCCTTTAGATTTCGCACAGCCGGCTTCATGTCCAAACGCAGCTATTGTAACTTCTCCCTTGAGATGCCTCCTGCTGGAAAATGGAGAGGCTATTTCAGATCTGGGCTGGCCTGCCATTAAAGGAACCGGGCTCCAGGGGTTAAGGCAAGCCCTGGATCCAGGGCAGCAATTCCTTATATTGTATTAGGAGTCTTTCATGCTGCCTGGCCCTTTCATGTAGCTCTGGAGCAGTTTTTATCGATATATGCTAAGTAAACATAGCTTTGTTTTTGTCTTCCATCCACCACCCTCCCTCCCGGCACAGACTGGAGTTGGATCCTGTCCAAAGCTGCTGCTGCTGGAGTTACAGCCTGCCTCCTCCACACACAGGAGCAGGGTTTCTGGGGTGAGGCAATGTGTCTGCAATTCACAGAGACAAGGCAGGAATTGTAATTGTAGTTCATCATGTGATGACTTAAGAAAGAGGAAGTTGGTATGTTTTAGTCACGTAGACTCTGCCCTCTTGCTTAAGGCTCTGGGTGTTCCCAGAAGAGTCAGGTTCAGCTTTGCCACTCAGAGTCAAGGCTGTGAGGCTGCCTGAAGCCTGTCTGCATACATTCTTGAGTGGACAGGCAGGCAGTTGCAGTGGCTATGGTCAGCAGAGAAGGGGGTTGAGGCTGGCGCTTAACCAGAGTGCAGAAACCTTGTGATTTGTCTTAAGCACTGAAGAAAATACTTTGCAGGGAGCAGTTCTGTGGAGACAGATGAAGCAACGGTTTTCCCAGCTGTAATTTCTAAGATTTTTTTTTCTTTCTTTCTTTTTTAAATAGAGATCAAGTTTAGGAGCAAAAGGCTAATATGACAGGACACAAACAATAGCAGTATGACTCCAGAGATAAGCCAAAGGGGCAGTTCTAAGGGATAGCTCAACGGACAAAACAAATCTGAGTCCCCCTGCAACAACTGTGGCAGTAATGCCAGCCACACACAATTGTGGGCATTAATGTCTGAACGCTGAATCTGCTCCCCAGGGAGGTGCTCACAGTACACAGGGCAGGATGAAGATACTTATTGCTAACTCTACATGGAACTCTGCCTGCAGGAGCCCCCCTCAGATGGTGTGTGCTGTCCGCCATGGCGTTCCAAGTCTGTGAGCTCCACCCTGAATCCAGATGTGATTCACAGCTTTCCTTCTGCAGAGTACAGCGTTGAATGACGGTGATGTTGAGGCTGGGGAGATAGGATAGCTCAGAGGGTAAAATCCTTGTCAGGCAAGCTTGAGGGTCTGAGTTTGAATCCCCAGAAACCATGCAAAGTCAAGCACTCTGAGTCCAGTGCTTCTCTGAGATGGGAGGCAGAGACAGGGGAGTAGTACCCTGGAAGCTCAAAGGCTGCCTATGTGGTGTGAACAGTGCAGAAGAATAAGCGACCGTGTTTCAAACATGGTGGAAGGTGAGGACGGACACCCAAAGCTGTCCTCTGACTTGCACACACATGCCTGCACAAATGTGTACAGGCATACACAGATACATATACTACACAGAAGATAGAATGATGTTGAAGCCATAGCAAAGCTTTCTCAACTCTGACCTTCGTATCTGCGAAGGAGAAAATAACTCAGCCCCACGTCATTTGTCTTTTTGTGGGTGTCACTGGTGACTCCTTTGTACTGTGGCAAAAGTGGGGGTAAAACCAGAAGAGTATGTATAAACTCAGCATGTTTCCACTTTAAAATAAAAAGGTCATGTTTAAATATATATGTTTATATGAATATATCTCCACAAACTGGAGCCTTTCTTCTAAGAAATGGCATTTCATATGACCATTTCACTGTTTTTCACATGGTAAATATATATTCTTTTTTAGAAGCACTTTCCTTCTGTTTGACCTCTCCCCACAGTCTTCCTCCCGTGTGCAGAAAACGTTTGGGATTACTGGAGGGAGGGGGGAGGTTGCACGTGGAGGGTCTAAGAACCAGGCCAAATCAAATCATGGTCTTGTAACCACCGGCCCATGTGTCTACATTCATACAGGTCTCCATCAAGTGCAGAACTGGGGGTCTTGATGTAGGTTAAATACTGACTGTGTCAGAGTTTGAAAAGTTAAACTAAAAGCAGAGAAAACAGACAAAGGAGAGATTGAGGTCATGTCCTTGCTCAGTCTGCAAGGAAATTTTCAGGAGACCTGGAAGAGATTCAAGACCCATTTGGTGCCAGAGCCCTCCTATTGACTTTTTGGAAAGAACAGGAGGGAGTTCTCTTTTTCTGGAATACTAGCTGGCTGTGTGTTTCACTTTTATTCAAAGCACTTGCTAGAATCCCTTGAAAGATAGCAGTAAGAAGGTGCGTGACTAATGTTTGCATATATTAAAATGGAAAATATCCTCTTGTTAACTCTCTGACTTAAAACCAGCACTTGGCACATTCTTGTTCGGTCATACTAAGGGGACTAGGATGACTGAACGCTAGATCTCCACGGATAACGTGTGACGACATGGCATCCAGGTACTCATTAAACCTATCATCAGGACATATATGCCATCTTGAGGGATAACCAGATGGCTCAGTAGGTAAAGGCACTTGCCACCAAGGCTGACAGCTTGAGTTTGATCCCTAGAATCCGTGTGGTGGAAGGAGAGAACTGACTCTCACAAGTTGTTCTCTGACTGCTCCATTTGTATCATGGCATGCGCATCCCCCCAAACACTTGTAAATAAATACATAATCTTAAAAATAAGAAAGATTCTGTGTTACTGTTGTTTTCAGATACCTCAGTAAAAGATTAAGAGATTTGTCTAAAGTAACATCAAAGGTGACTGAAGTTCAATAGAGTCTGGAATATTTTGTTTTTCTCATAGATTCAAGGCTTAGCAAGAGTGTCCGCATTTCTAAGGATTAACAAATAAAGGAGCTAGGTGTGGTGGCACATGTCTGTAATCCCAGCACACAGGAGGCTGAATTAGAAGGATCAGAAGTTTGAGGCTAGCCTGGGCTACATAGTGAGGCTACATGTGTCTGCCTCCTCCCCCAAAAAGGTTAAGAAGAATTGACTTATGTCTTTATTTATAGGAAAAAGAGGAAATTAGAGTTCATTTCACAGAACCCTGAATCTAAGAAAAATCAACATTTACAACAAATGAAGGTGACAGGTGAGGGACAGTCACTACAATTCCAAGTTGTCAGACCATATTCTGTCCTTTATGCACCTTAGATTAAAAAACAAGTGCTGTTGGGGTTAGGATGAAAGAGTCTGAGGGTTATTTGAATGGTAAAATAGTTTTTGCACTCACCAAATTGAAGCATTATACCCTGACTCTTTTTAAAAAATTAATTTTTAAATGTGTATGAGATTTTTGCCTACATGTGTGTGAATATAGCACATGTGTACAATGCCCACAGAGGCCAGAAGAGGGCATTAGACCGTGGAACTATAGTTAGAGATGGTTGTTAGCCATCATGTGGGTGCTGGGAACTGAGCCAGTGTCCTCTGCAAGAACAGCCATCTTAACCACTGAGCCATCTCTCCAGGCCCTGCATACTGACTCTTAATGACTTGTTTCTTTAAAAGCAGAGAGAAAGCTTATAAACTCACGTAACTCCCATTGTCAGATTGCAGTGTTGACCCCTTGATTTTCAGAGAGACAGTGTGCAATGGAAGAGCATGAAGCCTCATATTGTATAGAAGTTCATGGTTAGAAAGGGACTGTGAGGCTGGAGAAATGACTCAGCGGTTAGGCGCACTGACTGCTCCTGCAGAGGATTTAGGTTTGATTCCCAGCATCCACGTGTCAGCTAACAACCATCCATAACTCTAGTCTGGGAGATCCTATGTCCTCTTCTGGCCTCTGCAGGTTTGTGAGTCATTGGTGCACTTATATACATGCAGGCAAGACACTCATACACTTAAAAAAAAAGGGGGTGGGGGGCTGTGGGATCCTTGAATTAGCCTGATATTATCTTGACAAAGTAAAAATGTATTTTTGCAAAAGAATGCGCTTTTGCAGAAATACATGGACTCTATTGATGGCGTTCTAGTATCTTACTACTTTAACGTACTTAGCCAAAACAAAAGCCATGGCAGTGTTATTTAAAACAGCTATTTTGGGACCAGAAAGATAGATCAGTTGGTAAAGTGACACACACTTGTGATTCAAGCCCTGGAGAAGCAGAGATAGATGGATACCTGAGACTCCACACCCAGCCAACCTAGCCTAATAGACAAGCTCCATGCCAGGGAGAGATGTCTCAAAAAACAAGGAGGATGGTTCCTCAGGAACAACATTTGAGGTTCATCTGTGGCCTCCACATGCACATATGCATATATACACACACATTCACACACATGTACACCCACATGAACAGGCATATATACATACAAACACACAACCCTGATTATTTTATGTGAGGGCACATGTTCCAAAAACATCTGCCATCTCAAAGATCTGCACACTAAACCAAACATTCTTTCTCCAATACTGGAGATTGAGGGCAGCCATCAATTTTAAGAGAACTCCCTGTGGAAGGAGGCAAAGTGGCTTTGTGGGCATTGCCCGCATGTGATATGCTTATATACATGCAGGCAAAGCACTCATGCCATAAAAAAGGGTAATTATGTGGCTGGAGAGATGGCTCAGCATTAAGACCACTGGCTGCTCTTGCAGAGAGAGGACCACGGTTCCTTTCCCAGCACTGATGTGATGGCTAACAACCCTCTGTAATGCCAGTTCCAGGGGGTCTGATGCCTTCTGGATTCCATGGGCATTGCCACACAGGCTGCACTTATATGCATGCAGGCAAAATACTCATACACAGAAAGAAAATGAACCAAAAAAATTTAAAAAGAGGAATCATGCGCAATGATCTGTTAATTGGAGTGAATCTCTGTGTGAACTGGTACATCCCCTCCTGCACCCACATGGTGATACCAGAGGGGGTACAAACCACAGAAAGAATCAAAATCTGTACCCAACTGAAGTTCATACATGCAAGGAAGAAGAGAGCTCTCAGGGCAGCTCCAAGGCTTGAGCTGAGCAAGCACACACTGGTGGAGTGAACGGTAAGTGCAGTTCCCTAGAGTGACAGCTAGGAGAGCCTGTTCACTAAAAAGCTTGTCACACACAGTGGAAATGCAAATACCAATGCCCTTTGATGGATTTGCTGGCAAGCCTCCCAGCCCTTCCAGCAAATTCCTATGCGAGGAAGTTGGTTTTGAAGCATGCCTGAGGACTATACACGTGGACTTTTTGGGTGCTGCTTCGTATTTCACAGGGAGGCAGATTATAATTTTTGTCACATACCTTTTATTGTGTCTCATTCTCGATCTACATTTATCTCTGTCTAATTATCAGAGCAACTTACTGTTCTCAGCAGTGACTGACTGTCATGATCAACTGGTCATTCCCTTTATGTTGTAGCTACTGAAGCACCGGGACAATAAGGAATTTGTCTGGGAACAAAGAAAATCTTCAGTGAAACTCTAGAATTCAGGTTTCCCAAGCTGCAGTTCTTTCTTTAGCCCACGGGTGGGCTATATCCTATTTATATTTTCTTCCTGGGTTCTCTTTATGTTCATGTAAATATCTGCGCAAGAGACTGCTGGGGCCCCAGAGGATCTGCTCATGCACCTGTGACTTGATCCAGGACATTTGGACACTTCTGTCCTGTGTTTTTCTTGAGTGGAGGGGGATGATGGCCAGCGTTGAGGTCATTTCTGCTCCTGAGGCCTCATATGGTGGGTGGGGGCAGTGAGACTATAGAGCTTGAGAAACCCAAGCCCAACATTCTTCTGACCTCTAAGGGGGGTGGTCACAAAGCACTACATAGTCCTAGTAAGTGGCTGGTGGCATTACTGGAGGACACTATGCTATGCAAATAAAACCACAAGGTTAGATGGCTGCAGATCATCACATCCTCAAAGAGCACCCTGCCTGCTGGTTTGGGCTCAGATCCCAACTGAGGAGATGCAGAACTGCAGCTTTGAGCTGAGTTTAAATTAGGTAGGAAAAAAGTATCTGTGTCAACATCAGTTGTTCCCAATATTATAGATAGCGCTGAAACTTTGGTGTGGGTGTGCATGTGTTTGTGGGTGCACATGCATGTATATATGCTCATATATGAAGGCCAGAGGTCAATGTCAGGTGTCTCCTCCATCACTCTCTGCCTTATTTTTTGAGGCAGGGTCTCTCATTGAACCTGGAGCTCTGCCATTTGGTCAGACTGGCTAGCTGGCTAGCAAGCCCCAGGGATCCACCTATCAGTGTCTCTCCAGAGCTGGGATTAGAGATGTGCACCACCATTCCTGGCTTTTTAAGCATGGGCTTTGGAGATCTGAACTCAGCTCCTCATGCACGTACAGCACACATTTTACCAGCTGAGCCATTTTCTCAGCTTCTCAAAACTTTACACGAGAAACTGCATTAATTTATATCATATATATATATGTATATATGTGTGTTCATGCATGTATTTGTATATAAATATGAAAAATTTAATATACATATATGCACAATTAAAAATTTAAATTTATTCTTTGACAGTTTCATGCATGTATATATTTTGATCATGTTCACTCCTCCATTCTCCTCACAATTGTACATATATAGCATTATAATTTTTGTTAT
Source organism: Eospalax fontanierii (assembly GCA_035773235.1). NCBI lineage: Eukaryota > Metazoa > Chordata > Mammalia > Rodentia > Spalacidae > Eospalax > Eospalax fontanierii. The sequence goes on along the minus strand of CM069524.1, from coordinate 4,343,031 downwards.
GTATGTATGTATGTATGTATGTATGTGTGTGTGTGTGTACCCTCTTGCTCATTTGCCCTGGTGTACACTGGAGATCAGAAGACAGTGTGAGAGAATTGGCTTTCTCTTTATATTATGTGGGTCCTGGGGATTGAACGAAGGTCATCAGTCTTGGTGGCAAAGTACCTTTATCTCTGAACTCTTCCGGTCCCATAATACATACATTATAAATACATGCACATTATATATGTATATAATGGGTAAAGTGTCCTGAGCTTGCTAAACCAGAAACTGAGATGAGCACAGATTATGCAAGAGGCCCCTAGCTAGGGCTGGGCATAATAGCTCAGTGCCAGAGAGCTGGCCTAGCATGCACAATGCCCAGGATTCGATCCTCCACCCTGCAAAACAGAACAAAAAGAGAGCTTTCATTTTAACAAACAACAAACAAGAGCTAGTTGTACACCGGCTGCTGACTAGGTCAGCAGGACGTGGAGACTTGTGTTGAGGTTTTCTTGGGTATTCCCACCTCGGATTTTGCTGTTTAATATCTGTGTGACCTCTTTGGGGCCTGTGCCCTGAATTCATAAAGGACCTTGTGAGAATAAGTTCAAAGAAATCAGATGTTTTGTTGTGACTTTGTGACCTGCAGCGTTACATTCTTAAGCTCCTACATGACTTTTATTTATTGGATGCGATTGTGGGAAGATAGTTAATTAAAAAAAAATCTGCTTTCAAAAACTGGGGGAGGAGACACACTTAGTATAGGTTTGCTTCATTTCAACCGTTTTTTTATAAATCAAAAAGAGGCATCTCAGTTGCTTTTCATATAAAAGTCACTTGAAGTATTTTAACAGAGGTCCTCCAGAGTCAGGCTCCCAGATTCCTTGAATTCACAGGGTGGAAAAAGACTCAGTAGCCTGCAGCTGTAACAGGAGACATTTCTTTTAAAAGCTTGGGATGCCAAAGCCCTCTCAGACTAAAAACATGTCAGGACAAGCCTTTTTGGGACACTGTCAAGTGGTTTGGGCTCCGAGTTCTACATTCCGTACTTTTGAGGTTGTTTTCTGCTGGCAAGTGGCCTCTCGATGATTTTCATGTAGTGCTGTTCAGGTCCATCTTTCTTGTTCCCAGAAATAAAACCCTGCTCTGTGAAGTACCCATATTTTAGCGTAAGATTGTGGAATGTTGGATTTTTTTTAGGATTAAAAAAAATTATGTGTATATTTACGTGGGTATGTGCACATGTGAGTCCAAAAGAGGATGTCAGATGCTGGGAGATGGAGTTTATAGGTGATTGTGAGCCACCTGACATGGGTGCTGGGAATCGAACTAAGATCTTCTGGAAGATCAGCAAGCACTGTGAACTTCAGAGCCATCTCCCCAGCCTCAGCTCCACCACCCCCTCACACTTTTTTTTTTTTTTTTTTTTTTCCTGGAAGCTGGATCTCCTGTATCCGGGACTGACCTCTACCTCACTAGGCAGATGAGGATGACTTTGAACTCCTGATCCTCCTGCCTCCACCTCTCAGGTGCTGGAATTACAGGTGTGTGTCATCACCATGCCACCCTATTTTTGGCCTTGTAAAATAGGGACAAAACTCAGGGCTTTGTGTATACTAAACAAGCACTCTACCAAACTGAGCCCTAGCCCCAGCCCACACTAGGCTTATTGCAGTCAACTCTGTGAACTTGGCTGCATTTCTGAACAAGATAAAGGCCTTACAACATGGCACTGAGCACACTGTTCAGCTCACTCCCTCCTTCTCACAGTGAGGTCTATGCGAGGACATTTTCACCTCAAAAGACTTGGGGGGTTGGAGGAGTTTCCAATCATCTCAGCTCTTCCTCTGGGTGAAGGCTGGTAGTGGACTAAGGGACAAATAAATGAATGGACAGGCGTGTGGTGTTTCCTTGTCCTGACTCAGAAAAGGGTCACATTGCTGAGCCTGATGGCCCAAGTCAGTAATCTAGCTCTTGGGAACCCTGAGGCAGGAGGGTTGACAAATTCAAGGCCAGCCTGAGTGATTTAGTGAGACCCGTCTAAAAATAAAATGGGAGAAAACGGTGGGGATGTGAGTCAGTGGTAGAGCACTTGCCAGCTAGCGTGCGCAAGGCTCTGTGTTCAGTCCCTAGTACCGTGAAAGGGAGGGAGGGTAACAAAAGGAGAGAGAAAGGGAGAGAAGAACGTACCACACACCCCGCAAGTGAAGGAGCTTGGGCTAGATGCAAGCCATTTCTTCCACCCCACAGAGCCCTTCTGTTTGGTGAGGCTCTGATTCATGGATCGGAGAATTGCACTAATTAGTGCACCACAGAGCCCAGACCTGCCTAAATTAAACACCAGCTCTCTGTCCCTCTGCCCCACCGCCACCATGACTGCAAAGAGTTCATTTCAGAGGCGCCACTATCTGCAAGACACAAACAAAGGTAGTTGACTCTAAGCCCTGTCCTCATTTCATGATTATAGGTCACAAAGTAGTGGATGTTTTAGTATTTCTTACAGACCAGCCAGATTTTTAGCATGCATCCAAACACAGGCGCGATTTTATATGCTGGTTGAAAAGAAAAGCCTCATTTGATTTCATAATTATTATTATCTTTCATTTTATCTTGAGCAGGGTTTTGCTGTGTGTTCCAGGCTATCTCTGAATTTACCATGTGCCTAGGCTGGCCTCCAGCTTGCAGCTCTCCTCCCACAGCAACCTCCTGAGGGCTAGGATTGCCTGTGCATCTCTATACCCAGGTGGGAACCATTTTCAAATTGTTCATTTTATTGAGGAATTTCCCAGAGATTAAATTTATTTATTATTTATTACAATGAGAAACTACAAGAGGACAGATGTAATATAGACGGGGTTCCTTGAAAACATTTCATTTTGCAGACCAAGAATACAATGTGTAAGGCTTTCTCATTCTTTTATTTCAGTACATAAATTAAGATATTTTAGTGAAGGCCAGCATACAGAGGACTTCCTTGAGTCTTTCCTTGGGTGGTATAATTTAAATAATTCCATGGTGCAGTTTCAACACCTTGAATTGAGCACTTTTGCTAATGAAGTAATAATAGCAACCCTCCAGGAAGAAGGTCGTATGTTACCCTCCACTGCAGACAGTATTATTAAAAACACAGGCAAAATCCAAGGTCACAAGAAACTAACAATTAACCAGAAATATGATCTGTCACAGTTGTTTAATGGGTAGCCCACCAGATATATACCACTGTATTATCACGAGTGTTGAGCGGAATGCAGTGAAGATCCAGTGCAGTGGCAATATCATGTAGAAATATTGTAATTATATCCTTGTTTAAGCATTTAGTGAAACCAATGAGCCAGAAAGAAAGTGGAAATCGGTTGATTTTCACACAGGATTGCTTGGCCTGTTTTGAAGAATGCTTTATTGATCCAGGTGGTACACTTTCCTAGCTAGTCCCGAATGCGACTGGTCTCTCTCAACTCAGACTGTTAACATTTTGAATTCTTTGCTAAGAGTTTGAATGGTCTTCAGACTGATTTGCTTGAACGTGAGCATCAATTTTGCTTCTAGAGATTTGGTGGTGTGGTGGTCTTGAGAAAAGATTTGAGCACACAAGAATAAACAGTAGCTGGGACGGGGGATGCAGCTGAGAAATGGGAGAAAGGGAGCAGTGAGTTGCGGGGACAGTAGGAAGAGCTGGGTCCCAGTGGAGAATGAGAGTGGTAGTGCTAAGGATTAAGTACTTGTACCACAAACATGAAGACCCGAGTTCCTTTTCCAGAACCCATGTAAAAATGGAGTGGTGGCGTGTGCCTGAAACCCCAGCACTGAAGAAAGTCAGGCAGTTTCCTGGGGCTTACTACCCAGCTAGCATGAGCTTCTTGGCAAGTTCCAGGCCAATGAGAGACCCTGTCTGGTGTATGGTGCCTGAGGAATGGACACTCAGGGCTGTCTCCTCATTCCATACACATGCACACACATGTACCTGCACACATACGCATAAACACACATAATGTGCAAATGGGCTTGATTTCTACTGCAAATCAAACATAAATATATCATAGTCGCCCAGGACCTGTTGAGAGTTCCCAAAGACACTGCCATAGAAAGTGGCTCCAGTTTTCTGCTTGCTTATGGCTGTTGCCGCCTCTTTCTCCTCCTCCTCCTCCTCCTCCTCCTCCTCCTCCTCCTCCTCCTCCTCCTCCTCCTCCTCCTCCTCCTCCTCCTCCTCCTCCTTCTCCTCCTTTTGGTTTTGTTTGTTGAGAAGGGGTCTCACTGTGTAGCTCTGGCTGGTCTGGAACTTGCTCTGTAAACCAGACTGGCCTTGAATTCACAGAGCTCTGCCTGCCCCTGTCTCCCGAGTGTTGGAATTAAAGATGTGTGCCACCTCGCCCAGCTTGGCTTAGGGTTTCTGAGGAATCTGAATTCTCCAAAGGAAAGATCAGTAACTTTGATTCCAAAGAGCTGAGTAGGAAGAGCAGACTCCCTCCACCAGCATGTGAGCATATCCAGGAGTGGCAATCCTGACCCAGTCTGAAAGCCAGTGTCTGCAAAGACAACAGTATGCTCAGAGATCTAGGCAGACAGCAGACAAACAGTGGAAGGACAGTCTCACAACCAAGTACTGACCCATCAGAGTAAGCCCACAGCCAAGTCCAGTCTTGGGACAAAGCTGTTCTTCAGGAATAGGGCCTATGGTTGAATCTTGCTGTTGCATTTGGTGGGGGAATTCTAAACCACAGAAAATGCATGCTGGTGGCAACTTTATCCTTAGACAGTTTCACATATTTAAGTGTTTAATTTTTCTAAATGATTAAGGAAAGTGAAGTATGCTGAGTCACAGTCCTGTAACCTGAAACCTGTGTCTGTGTGCTTAGGCAGCATGATTGCCTACAGGGCCAAGGCTCTTGCTAACACTCCCAGCATCCTCAGAAAAACCCTCGGGTAAACCCTTACACTGGATGACTGAGAACTTTCTAGAGAGCCGGTCTAGCAGAAAGGGCAGCTAGAGAAACAAATGGCAGTAGATGTGGAAAGAGTGCTTTATGACAAGGCACCTCACAGAAAATGTCTGAAGCTCAAGACAGCCATATGACCTGACAACCCACTAGAATTATCTCCAGTCTCCCTGGACCGCAACAAACATGGCACCCTCCAATGCCAGAGGGATGTGCCAATCACATCTTAAGTTCAAGGCTGTGATCCTGTAGCTGCCCTTGTCCTTGTGTTCTATCTAGCTTTCTATTGCTGTGATAAAACACTCTGACCAAAAACAACTTGGGGAGGAAAGGGTTTATTTGGCTTACAATTCCTAATCACAGTTCATCCTTGAGAGAAGCCAGGGCGGGAGCTGACTCGGAGACCACGGAGAAATGATACTTACTGGCTTGATCCCCTTGCCTGTGCTCAGCCTACTTTCTTATACAACTCAGAAACACCTGCTCAGGGCTGGCACCACCCACAGTGGGCTGGGCCCTCCCACATCACTCAGCAATCAAGAAGATACCTCACAACCATACCCACAGGCCAATCCAATAGAGGAAACTCTCCAATTGAGGTGCCCTCTTACCAGATGTGTCAAGTTGACAGCTGACGCTGTCCGGTACATCTTGGATGGTGAAAGTAATGATTCTTGGAACTCATGAAAAGTCAGATTACTGTGATGTGTTAGGGAAAAAAGACCAACATTTGTAAATCATGGCAGACAGTGTGTTTTATGATAGATCTTTCCAGTGGGAAGTGAATATGGTAAATTCTTGCCTTAAGCACACATGAAATCTGGTGAGATTTTTGTGCATGTGTTTTTCTTGTGTGTGTGCATGTGTGAGTATGCATCTGTGAGTGTGCATATGTGTGTGTGTGTTGCACGTGTGCATACATGGAGGTCAGGTGTCTTGGTCTATCACTTTCTGCCTTTATTCCCTTGAGACAAGGTCTGTCGCTGAACTGAACTTGGATCTAGACTGGCAGCCAGCAAGCCCCAGCCATCTTCCTGCCTCTGCCTCTGCTTTCAACAGTACTGGGGTTATAGGCCTGGAACACTCAGCTTTTTACACGGGTGCTGGGGATTTGAACTCAGGTCTTCATGTTGCATAGCAAGCACTTTTAGCTGCTGAACCATCTCCCAAGCCTCTTGAGATGACATTTTTTTTGGCTTCACTGTGACACACACTGGACTGAAGCCTTGAAGGCAGGTAGCTCGAGTGTCACACACAGGCATCGCAGGAAGGTGACATCAGCAGAAAACCACAGTCATGAGGTTTTCATCAGTCCCTCTCTGCCAACATTATTTCCAAAGTAATGGAAGGTGATGACTGATTTCATGTTAATTCTCCTTCATAATCACTCCTGTGGCAAAGGAACGTTTAGATCTGTTACTCAGAAAGGGTATAATTGGCTTTTAGAATACTCTGTAAAGGATGCTATATCCCTCAGGAAAAAGATAATCCAGTATGTAGTCGCACTCAGACTTTCAAGTGAACACCTTGTATGTCTGGTCTGGAATTTACCAAAAGAATAACTGAAAGAAAGTAAATTCCACTAAGATACCTAAATAGCATTTTTTCCTCCCCTCCCTCCCTTCCTCTCTCCCTCTGTCCCTGTCTCCTTCCCTTCCTCTCCCCTCTCTCCCTTTCTCTGTCTCTCTGTTCCCCCCCTCCCCCCCGCCTTTCTTTTTCTTCAAGGTCTCACACTATGTAGTCCTGGCTGGCCTGGCACTCACTACATAGACCAGCCTGGTCTTGAACTTACAGAGATCTACCTATCTCTGCCTCCTGAGTGCTGAAATTAAAGGTATATAGCCACCACACCCTGCCTAAATAGTATTTAAAACTTTTTTGGTGTGTGCATGGGTATGTGTGAGCATGTAGAAGCCAGAGGACAATCTCAGGTGTAATTCCTTAGGTGCCACCCACCTTAACTTTTTTAAAAATTTAACATAGATTCTCCAGTTGGTCTGGAACTCCAAGTAGGCTGGCCGGGCTGGCCGATGAGCCCAGGAGCCTCCTGTCTTTGCCTCTCCAGTGCTGGCATTGCGAGTGTGTACTGCCACTCCAGGCTTTTTTACATGGGTTCTGGGGATTGAACTCAGGTCTTCATGCTTGTGTAGCAAGCACCTTATCAACTGTGCTATTTCTTCAGCCCTCCCAAATGATGTTTTATTTCTGAAAACGTAACTGGCATGGCCTGCGAAAGAAGTACGTGGTTGTGTTGAGACCAGTGTGAGCCCTTCTCCCCACCCTCACCCCACTGCCCCGCTACCAACCCTCTTCAGCAGACCTTTCAGCTTCTGTGGAGGTTTCACCTTCACTTCCCTGAAGCCGTGGAGATAGCAGAAGCAACAATTACTATACTCACAGGAACTGGAGCCCAACTTCAGAACCTGGCCATTATGGCAATCACGCCTCCAGGCTTGTCTTTGACGGGGTACATGCTTTTCCCAGACACACACTTTCATTACCAGGGAAAGGAGCTTGTGGGCCCACTGCTCAGGCTCCAAGCTTGATAAAGTCAGGCCTTTAACTTTCGATTAGGAAAGTAAGAGCATCGTAAGAGCATTGTGCCTGGATGGAAGATTTCCTCTTAGTTACTTAAAACAAAAACTAAGTACTTCCAGGCTGGGCCAAAACAGGCATTTCTAAGACCAACTAGCTATTCATCCACTGATTGCCAGACTTCAAGATCATTAGCTTTCCATGGAAGTGGCTGTCACCAAAGGGGGCAGGATTCACAGACCATCTCCAAGAGGCTGCTCGCTAATCTTTCATCTGTCATCTACCACTTTGACATCCTTAGATTCTTTTACTCAGTTTGGCTGATCTATTTTTCGTTTCTGAGACACTGTCTTACTATGTAGCACAGCCTGGCTTTGGACTCTTGATTCTCTTTCTCAGCCTCCCAAGGGCTGGAATCATAGTCATGTACCACCACACGGAGCTCACTTTATCTTGATGTTCAATACCGCACTTATAGAACGTCTCTCCCTGTTCTCACTTTGTGTGTTTGCTCCTCGACCCCCGTTTCCTCCAAGCTTGTCAGTCCATGTTCAATGAAGTTGGCTCCATGTCCGTCGGTTCCATATGTATGGACTCTTTTGTATGCATGGGCTCCATGTGCATGAACACCATATACATGGGATTTTTATGCATGGATTTCATATGCACGAACTCTGTGTCAGTGGGCTGTATATGCATGGGCTCCATGTGCATGGGTTTCATATGTATGGGCTCCATATGAATGGGGCTATATATCTTTAAATTGCATATCTCTGGATTTTACATTTGTAGATTCAACTGACCTTGGATCAATAATACTATACTGAGGAATACCTGTTGAATAGATGAATGACTTTACAGATAATGTCATTATTAATTCAACAGAATCCAAAGAAATTTGTCCTTAGTACCAAGTACTTGCACAGTTTGCAAATAAACCATTTCTTTTCACTGATGCATTATACTGTATCCTTTATCATCAATATTTCCTTTGCATACAACAATATTAATACATTTTTAAATTGTGTGTGTGCTGGGTGTGGTGGTGCGTACTTTAGTCCCAGCACTTGGGAGGAAGAAGCAGGTGCATCTCTGTGAGATTAAAGCCAGCCTGGTCTACTTAGTGAGTTCCAGGCCAGCTGGGGTTGCTGAGAGACCATCTAAAAATATAATTATGTGTATGAATGCATTGCCTACATGTATGTAGGTGCACCCGTGTCGGGCAGTGCCCCCAGAAGTCAGAAGAGGGCATTGGATCCCCTGGAATTGGAGTTATGGATGATTGTGAGCCACCATGTGGGTGCTAGGAATAGAAATCAGGTCCTCTGCAGGAGCAGCCAGTGCTCTTAACCACTGAGCCATCTCTCCAGACCCAGTAGTATTAATATTTAAACTGTCTCGATAAAAGAGCAGATTCTGGGCTGGAGAGATAGTTCGGTGCAAAAATGTGCTTAGTTCGCCTCTATGTCTGACAACCTGAGTTTGATCCCCAGAACCACACAAAGGAAGGAAGAAATCAACTTCTGCAAGTTGTCCTCTGACCTCCACATGTGTGCAGTGACATGTTCCTCCCTCACAAAAGAAATGAGAGAGAGAGAGAGAAAGAGAGAGAGAGAGAGAGAGAGAGAGAGAGAGAGAGAGAGAGAGAGAGAAAGTATTTTCACATACAATTATACCAAGATCCTGTATACCCTTTTCCAATTTCCTGGATGGTAACAACTTAGAAAACGATTGTACAATCTCTCAGTTAGGAGAGTGACATGGACAATAAACTTAAAGAGCACTGCCATCACCGTGGCAACCCTAACATGACCCTCCAGAGCCTCGCCTGCTTCCTTCCTTGTCCTGGCCCTCTCTCTTGACCCCTGGCAATCAGGAAACTGTTCTCTGGGTGTGTGATGTTGTATTCCATGGATGTTCTATAAATGGAGTCATACAGTACATAAGCTTTGGGGACTGCCTTTTCCTTTTCACTTAGCACAGTTCCCTCAAGATTCACCGAGGTTGCTGTGCGTTACCAGTTCACTCCTCCTTATTGGTAAAGTTGGATCCTATGGTGTGGCTGTACTGTGGTTCACTGGCCATTTCACATACATAAGTATGTCTGGGTTTTTTACAGTTTCAGGCTGTCACAATAAGGCTGTTTATAGACATGCAGCTACTTATTTATATTTTTTCTAACAAATATTTCATAAATATTTTCTTTCCATCCATCTTGTCTTTTCATCTTAGCAGGCTCTTTTACATAATGAAAACTGATCATGTTGATGAGATCACATTCATTTTTCCTTTATGTACCTTGCCTTTCGTCCTTTTTTACCTAGCCTTAGTTATCAAACATGCCTTCCTGTATTTTTTTTCCTAAGAGTTTGAAGGAGTTGTGTTTTAGATTTACGTTTGAGAGCTACTTTGAGCTAACTTCTGTATGTGGTGAGAGGCTGTGGCTGCAGGTTTGGTTCTTTTCTTGTTGATGTTTTATTGTGTTTTTTGTTTTCATTTTGCTCTTTGCCTCTGGGTTTCCAGTTGTTCCAGCTCCACCAGTGGCCAACAGGCTCTCCCCCATGATTAAATAGCCATTTTACGTTTGTCAGAAATCAGTTGAGTGCACACTTGTGTGGGTCCTGCGGCCTGCTGCATTGCTTCTCTGCCCTGCATCTGCTTCTCCACTAATATCATATGGACGTCGTGATTACTATAGCTTTTCGGTATCAGCCAGAGTGGTGCCTCACACTCTATTCTTTCTCCAGATTTTTTTTAACTATTCTAAATCTTGTGCCTGTCCACATGAATTTAAGAATAAATTTGTCTAAGTCTGGGACTTTTTAAATAGATTAAAAAGTCTTCTGGGACCACTGGGGTTTACTCATTAACCCATTAAGTTAATTTAGGGAGAAATAGTATATTGTGTCTTATATTTTAATGGGCATTTCTGCTTCATTTTCACTTATTTAGATTTCTATTACTATAATTATTATACGTGTGTGTGCATGTGAGTCTAGGTGCATTTGTTTCATAGCGGGCATTTGGAGGTCAGAAGACAACTTTCAGAACTGGTTCTCCTATCTCTTTGTTGGGCAGGGGCTTTCTGTCACTGAGATGACTGACTCACAAACTTCTGAGCAAGTCTCTTGTCTCTGCTTCCCATTTTGCTGTAGGAGGGCTGGGATTACAGATATACGTCACTGCATCGGATTTTTTGTCTTTTGAGACAGGGTCTCCCTGTAGCCCCAGCTGACCTGGAACTCACTATGTAGACCAGGCTGGCCTTGAACTCACAGTAATCCTCCTCCTGCCTCTGTCTCCCAAGTGAACAACTATGTCCAGTTTGTTTTTCCCATCAGCACTTTGAAATTCTGCAGATGCATGTTTTATTAAGTTTATATCTAAGCATTTTGTGTTCTTTGGAATAGTTATATGTGGTAATGCACATTAAAATTTATTTTCCTAATGTTTACTGTCTGTGCATAGAAAGATGATTGAGTTTTACATTTTGACTTGTATCCTTCAGCCTTGCTGGATTCACTTACTAGCTTTCAGATTTTATTTGAAGGTGCTTGGAGTTTTCTATGTTGTCATCCACACCATCTTCAAACAGAGGCAGTTCCATTTCTTCCTGTCCATGCTATGACCTTTATTTCTTTTTCTTGTCTTATCTAACTGTGCAGAACTTCCACAACTACAGATACTTAAACTAGTGCTAACGGACTGTCTTTCTCCCCATCTAAAGAGAAAGCATTCAGTTGTTGTTAGCTGTAAACATGTCAGTTGCTCAGGTGTCTGGGTTTGGTGTGGTTTCTGGGTGGTCTTTACCAAGCTGACTCATTCTCTCTGTTAATTGGCTCAGAGTTCCTCTCCTGAATGAACCTTGGATATCATCAAGTACCCTTTCTGACTTTGCTTCTTTTGTTTGCCTTTTATGGCTTAAAATTTCCAACACTGAATTAAATTTGTATACCTGGAATAATCACATTTGGTTATGGTACATAATTCTTTTTACATATTACTGGATTCAATTTGCTCATATTTTGTTCAGAATTTGCTGGAGGAAGTAGGTGGCTAGGGGTGTGTCCTTGAGAGTATATCTGGCCTTGCCTCCCTCTCCCCTCCCTGCGCACCATGAAGAGATCGAGTTTGCTCCAGTGCTTCATGTTGCTGCCCTAATGTTCTGCCTCATTCAGGCCTAGGCAATGGAGCCCTCTCACATGGATGCAAACTTCTGAAACCACTGGCCAACATAAAAATCTTTCTTCCACAGCGACAGAAGTTTGACTAAGACAGAGACCACTGCCTTGACTGGAGAACACAGCGTGAAGAAGCTGGCTCCTCCATCATGGCCATTCATCCACGATACTGAGGCACAGAGGGGGTCACACAGCACACAGCAGCTCCCTGCATGAAGAGCCGCTCAGGACAGTACACGGCACAGAGCAGCTCCCACACGATGAAATCTGTGGCGAATGACTCTCAGCTCTGCAGTAGCTCTGCTCGCCCCTGTCGAGGACAAAGCGTGTCCTCCTCCACCCTTGACTGATACCAGTGGAAGCCTGCTTCAGGTCCTGCTGGGTTCTTTACAACCACGTATTCAATAGGCAGAAAATACTTCCAGTTCAAAAGACTGAGATGCAAACCAGACGTGTGCTTTGTGGTCTAAATGAAAGCTTAGCTGGGCAGGCCATTCAGACTCAACCAAGAACAGTGTGGTGGTTGGATTTCATTGTTAACCTGACATAACCTAGAATTACCTGGGGTGAGAGTCTCAAAGAAGGTTTGTCTACATCTGCGTGGCCTGTGGGCATGTCTGGATTGTGAGGAGGGGTGGGGGTGTCTTGGTGTCTTCCCTAAGTTAATTAATGTGAGAAGACCCAGCCCATTGTGGGTGACATCATTCCCTAGGCTGACAGGCGGTGAGGAGGCAGTCCTGAACTGTGTAAGAAAGAGGAGAGAAAGCTAGCTGTGAACAAGTAAGCAAGGATGTATGCATTTTTTCTCTCTGCCCTTGACTGTTGATGTAATTTGACTAGTGATTTGAGGTTCCTGCTTTGACTTCTCCCCAGTAATGTACTGGAAACTGGAATTGTAAGCCAAATAAACCCTTCCTCCCCTGTGTTTTCCTACTCTCCTTGCAGGGTATTTTATTGTAGACACAAATGAAACTAACAAGTAGCAAATCAAGGTCCGTGAGGACAGTGACCAAGACCCCCACTGCAGAGGATGGACGGGAGTGGTTGAGATGTCCGCGGTGCTGGATGGCACTTCAGCAGGAGTGCAGCATTGTCCTTCCCTCTGCTACTGCACTGGAAAGTGGAGAGGAAGGCATTAAAGTGAAGACAATGTGCTATAGTCACTAAAGATGAAAGGGACACACAAGGTATTACTTCCTTGATGTCTACTCTAGGCTGTTCTGTCCTTCACCCCTTGAAAACACAACTCACGTTATTTTAACCCATGGTGGCTCATCCTCTCTGTTTTGTCCTCTGATAGAGCATGTGAACCTGCAGTAGCTGAAGGAAGACATTACTGTCTCTCCTGAGAAAGGTCCTGGAGCAGCTACACCCTGTGTATGGGTGAGACAGGCTTCCAGAAAGCACTGTGAAGACTTCACCCAAGGGACCTTATTTGGAAGTAGGGTCTCATAAAGATAGTCAAGATGATGTGGAATAGGCTAGGATGGGCGTAATTCACCATGACCTTAGTTCTCATGACAAGAGACCATCTGACAATGGAGACGGATTGGAGAGCCTCTGTAAGTCAAGAAGCATCAAGGATTTTCAGAAATCTCCAAGAGCTAAGAGAAGGAGAGCAGAGCACAGGTTGCCCCGTCAAAGCTTCAAAGTGGGCACAGGTCTGCGGGTGCTTCCTCTCACACTAACAGCCTGTGGAGCTGGGAGGTAAGTTCTTGTTTAAAGCATCCACCTTGTGGTAATGTGTGTTATGGTGGTCACAGGAAAAATACCGAAGAGAAAATGCATGGTAATGTCCCCAAACCACCTGGATGAGAAGGTCACAGAAGAGATGTCCCAAATAGTTGCAATCACCAGTGTGATATCATCTACAATGGAAGCCTGCTCTCTGTAGGTTCAGGATGGCTCCCATAGACACGACTGGACAGATGTGCCTGGCACACTGGGACCTTTGGATATGGCACCCATTCCTTGTTCTTTCATCTTCTTCCTCTGAGACTCAGAAGTGCTCAGTCAATGTCAAAGATCTGCGTGAGTTACCAGAGAACGATTTCTATTGGGTAATCTTCATATTATAACATCAGGTTCACATTTACCATCCTCTTCCCTGAAAATGAAACCGGCAAAACATACCTTATTAGTGCCTTGTTCAGAGAAACGTACCAGGACGCTGAAAGGTACGACCTGGAGTTTCTTTGGATTTTATTTGACCTTTGGACTCCCAAGGGGTAGCAGTGACCTATAGTGACAGGTTCTTCTCTCGCCTCCCCTGCTCCTCCCTATTCTCTGTCTCTTCCTCCTCTCCCTCCTCCTCCTTCCCCTTCCTTCTCTTTTTCCTCCTCCTCTCTGGACAGAGCCTCAAGAGTCCAGCCTGACCTACAACTCTCTAGTTGCTAAAGATGATCCTCCGTCCTCTACTTCCCAAGTGCTGAGATTATAGGGATTACTGCCACATGGGGTTATTGTGAATCAGACCTAGGGCTTCATGCATTCTGGGCAAGCAGTCTACCAACTGAGTCATAGCTCCAGCTTCCAGTCACAGGTTCTTTAAATTCAGAAAATCCCTTTGCTATTGTGAACCTGCTGTTAGATATCGCCACAGTTCTTGTTTAGAGCGAGGTATGTTTGTCTAATTTTAAACCTGGCCTGCCTGAAGTGGTAGCCTGCTGCTTCCCTTGGGAACTTATCTTAACTGCCTACTGAGACTCCAGCTGAAGGGTGTCTCCGTCAGCAGCACCAATAAATGAAATAATGCCAGATGTAAAATTAGCCACCTGGGGCTCCTGGAGGGAAGCAGAACACCGGGTGGGAGTTTTGCTTGAAACCAAATGCAGTCTTTTTAAATGTGGAACGTGAAAGCAGTTTACAAACTGTAAAGGACTGTAAAGAAGTCAGTTGTTAATTTATTATTTTTCCTGTTCTGTATCCCTGACTATACAGCAAACCTAAAGACTTGATAAGTAGCCTTTTCACATATCTGAGCTGCATTTTTCTTACTCACATAGGTACATTTACTATTGCAAGGATTCTGTCAGCTGAGGCATGTGTGCGTCACGCATTTGGTAACTCTATGAATGTATCATATAAAAGCATTCTGCATTAAGTTTTTAGACTATGTTTTGTATAGTATGAAAAAAGAATCAAAGAAAAAAGTAAATAGATCCAGGTGTGGTGACTCAGGAAAGTTTATAATGTCAGCCCTTGGGAGGCTGAGGCAGGAGGATTGCTTCAAGTTCAAAGCCAGTCTGGGTTGCAGAGCAAATCCTGGGCTACAGAGTGAATCCTGGGCTACAGAGTGAGTCCTAAGTCAGATTGGGCTAGATTGAAATCCTGTCTCAAAAAATTAAGAATGAGGTTTCTAAATAACATATTCTATACTTACTGTAAAGTATATTTTCAGAAAAAGAAGAGCAAAATGTGTTCAATGGAGCTAGAAATCTATACTGTCTTTTAAAGATTATACAACAAACAAATTTTTTAAAACTGCATTAAGAAAAATATAATTGGGGGCTGAGGAGATGACTGTGTGGGTAAAGTGCTTGCTGAGTAAGCCCAAGGACCCAGGATCAAACCTCCAGCACCCACATAAATGCCAGAGGGGTGTGGCAGCCCGACACTCGGGAGACAGAGACAGGTATGGCTTAGTTAGACCAGCTGAGGCAGCAAGCTCTGGCTTCAAGTGAGAGGTGAATTACAGACCAGTTGGGGAAGGCTCCTGTTATCCTGTGGCCTCCACACATACACATGAACACAGATACCACATTTGGATGTACACATGCAAAAACATGGATATAACCTGTAATATCGGTTTATCACTACACGTGGATAAACATATTTGAAAATGTTTATTTTCACTATTGGGTTGTATTTCATTACTAATTTATTTATTTTTTGGTACTCTGTCTTCCCAGCTGGCCTGGAACTCACTATGTAAGCCAGGCTGTCCTCAATCTCATGGAGATTCAGTCTCATGGAAATCTGCCTGCCTCTTCTTCCTGAGTGCTGGGATTAAAGCTGTGCACCACCATGCCTGGCTGTTTATTTATGATTTGTCAACTCCTCTGGTTAATAAGCCCTTGATGTTTCTGAAGTGTATCAGAATGCTAGAAGAGCTATACACAAAGAGGAAGGGTCAGGAAGTCTTTTAGGATTTCTGATAGAACGGAATCAACATTTCTTGTGTATTTATTCTTGCTGTTTTTAAGCAATAGGCCTTTGATTGCAGGATGTGTTGGAATTGGAGGACCAGCTCTCAGCAGGGCAGGCCCTGGCTCTGTAGAGTGGGTGTCAGGGTGTCCTGGAAGTACACACAGGCTCTGAGTGTGGGCTGGCTACTGGAGCTATGACAACAGAGGCCTCTCTGGGACATAAGGGCAGCCAGATGAGCAGGGTGACTCCAAGCCACAATGGTGACTAGCCACGTCCAGTAGCCTGGGCTGCAGGAGAGGAGGCAGGAGGGCTGAACACTCAGCTGAGCATGTCACCCTCACACCCACCTCTACACCTCAATCTGCAAATGCTGTAAACGAATTCTAAAACCTGTCTCACAAAGCATGTAACAAGAGCCGTGAGTGTTTACATTCCAGTAATCTTGCTTCTTGGATATCCATCTTAACAAAATGGTCAGAAGTGTGGAGTGATTTATGAATGATCATGCTCTATGTAGCACTCTTTATAAGACAAAAAGAGTTGGAAAGAAATCCAATGTACAAAAATAAGGAAATAGTGAAGTAAATCAGAACCCACTGGTGTGATGGAATGGTCTGTAGATATGTGATAATCGTTGCAGACATAGGTGTTGAGCAATTAAAATACCAACCAATAATGTTCTTTGAAAAAAAAGAAGACACAGCCATTGATTCTGTACACTTTAAATTTTAAATATGCATGAATCAGAGTGTGTATATATGTATGTTTATATGTATGGTATATGTTATATGTGTGTACACATGCCTTGATATTTAGATTGGTAGCTGCTGTGTGTCTCCGTATGCCAGGTTGATAGGCTGAGGATAGCTGAAGTCAATTTCGATCTCAGTTTCTTCAGTTTACACATTTCTGTTTTCTAGTTGCCTTATCTGCATTTGAAAGACATCTTTTGAATGTGTGTGTATATCTGTGCCTGTGTGCACAGTTGTGTGTGCGCGCCTGTGTGTGTGTGTGTGCCTCACACACAAATGCATGCATACGTATATGTGGAGGCCGGAGGACAACCTCAGATTATGATTGCTCAGGAGTCATTTGCTATTTTTTGAGACAGGGTCTCTTACTGTGACTTGCGCCTGCTTGCTTGTTAGTATGGTCTGACTGGCTAGCAAGGCCCAAGAATCCACCTCCCCAGTTCTGGGATTACAGCTGTTTGTCGCCGTGCCTGGCTTTTTATATAGGTGCTGGGGACCTGAACTCAGATCCTCATGCTCATACAGCAAGCACTTTATCAAGTGAGTCATTTGCTCTGTTCCAGAGCTGACATTCTCAAGGAATGTCAGGTGCTCATTTGCTCCATTGTGCATAGGACACGGTCCCAGATGTCCTTCTCCAGGTGTTTATATTCAAAGCAACTATTTTTCTCAATCCACCTCTGCCCCTTGAGAAACCAGAGGCCATGGGCTGTCAAGATGGCTCAGCAGGTAAAGGTACTTGCTGCTAAGTCTAATGACCTAAGTTTGATCCCTGGGACCCACATGGTGGAACGAGACAACTAATTCCTGAGAGTTGCCCTCTCCACACGTGTGTGGTACCACATACACAATAAACAAACAAACAAATAATGTAATGCAAAATTAGAAATTGAGGACTGCTTCCAGGGATACCTGTTTAAACCTCACTGGCGGACAGTGCATCCCAGCCGTTGCATATGACCTTCAAGTTCCATCTCTGTTTGCAAGCTGTGTGTCTGTTAGGAACCTGATTCCAGTTACCTCATTGGAGCATGGTGAGAAGATAATGAAGAACAGCATTGTAGCCCAACGCCGGCCCGAGAGAGGCGAACGGCTCCATCAGCTCCTAGACAAACTCTACCAGACAGTGCTCCCGACAGGTGCCTGACCTACAGCCTGCAGGCCAAATCCTAAATTCACTTAAAATTTTATGAAAGGCCTGGGATATAGCTCAGTGGGTAGAAACGCTTGCTCTGCAAACAAGAGGACCCGAGTTCAAATCTCCAGCAGCCATATAAAAAGCTGGGTGTGGTGTAACCTCAGCACTGTAGGGCATTGTAGGGGATCTGAGAGCTTGCTGACCAGCCATTCTCGTAGAATGGGTGAGCAATTGGGTTCAGTAAGAGAGCCTGTGTCAAGGTAATAAAGTAGAGAGTAGAGGGAGATCCCAGAGGCCCTAACACCCCCACCCCCCACCCCACACACAACATAAGGTTTTTCTTTAAATTTTCTTTTAATCCGATTGCAGGTTCTCGAGTGTGGACTTGGTAAATTATAATGCCGTGTTGCAGTGTCAAAAGGCTGGACACTACCACACATGCACACATGCATGTCCATGCTCTGTGAGTGGGTAAAGGGCCGGATGCAACTACTCAGTCTTAATCCAGAGCTGCTATGGGTAAACTTTCCTGCCGTAGGACCACCAGAATGTTCCTACACTTCTTAGCGGTCATCCGGGGAGGTGACATAGATTCTTCTTTAGCCCTTTAGCACTTCAAAGGACATTTTGTGAAAATGTGCAGTTTTGGAGGTCTGTCTGTGAGCTGGGCTAAGAGTAAAAATAAATGAGACTGGAAGCTGTTGTTTGTGCTTTCAGGGGCCTTCTTCTCCCTCCCTCACACCGATGAGTCCCTCCAGGTGCTTTGATCTGCTTCATTCTTTCAAGTAAACAGTGCCTTTAACAGTAGCTCAGCTGTGTAGACATTTGACAGACTTGAGAGGGTTCTTGAAGGGCAGGAGTGAATGTTGAGTAAGTGGTATGTTGTGACCTCACACCTCTGTACTGTCACAGAGTGGCACAAGAATCCGGAGTCGAGGCTTCCTTTGGGAACATTCTGTGAGTAGGGGTCTGGGAACTTTAGACGTGGTCCTTCAAGGGCTGGAAGGGAAGAGCAAGGGGTAAGACAGGAAGGCAGGGGAGGGGAGAGGAGGAAACATTTCGGGCACAAAACTTCCTAAAATGAAATTTGAACCCTTCTGCTTTCTTAGGAATATGGGAGTCTTTGCCTTATTTTTCAGTTTTAGTTAGTCTTTTGCTGTTGTTGTTGTTTTTAATTTTTTTTCCATGGCACTTGTTTATTTTTATTATGGGGAACGGGACTTGCGTGGTCAGAAGACAACGTTTGGAAGTTAGTTCTCTTCCTCTACCGTACGGAACCCTGGGATAGTACTCAGGTTGTTGGGCTTGGTGGCAAGTGGCTTTACCTGCTGAGCTATCTCACTGGCCCTTTCTTTATTTAGTCTTGAGGCCATCACAGTGAGAATTGATGTGACCGCTACTATAGATAAACTCTTGGATAGGAATATTTGCCTGCACATGAAGGGGTCCCAAATGACAGCGGATCCTTGCTGCTTACCCTCTTCTGTGCCTCCTGTGTTGGACTGTCAGTTGCGGCCTCTTGTTAACATGTCGCTCTGTAACCGACCTCTCCCTGCCTCTAACTTCCCACTTCCAACCTCTTTTGTTGGAAGGGAGAAGCTCACAGAGGCTGAAGATTTATGGGTAACAAACATGGACGCTTCCCAAGTCAAAGACTGATGTACCTTGTAACTTCACACTGAGGAAGCGAGATAGGAAGATGCTCGGGCTCACTGGCTACCAACCCTAACCTAATTGGGGAGCCCCAGATTCCAGTGAGGGAACCTATCTCAAAAAAGAAGGTTGTGGGGCTGGCATGCTGGCTGATCCCAGCACTCTAGAGGCAGAGCAGGTAAATCTCTGAGTTTGAGGTCATCAGGGGCATGTAGTAAGACCCTGTGTCAAAAACAAAACGAAACAAAACAACACCACCCAAAGAGTAGGGTCTGGAGAAATGGCTCAGCAGTTCAGAGCACTGACTGTTCTTGTAGAGGACCCAGGCTTGGCTCCCAGCACCCACATGGTGGCTAACAACCTTCCGTATCTCCATTTCCGAGGGATCCAATGCCGTCTTCTGGTCTCTACAGGCATTGTATGCGTGTGGTGCACTTACTTGCAGACTAAACACTCACACACATAGTAAACATAAATAGATAAAATAAGGAGGCCGGCACCTGAGGAATGATACCTAAGGTTGACTTCTGGCCTCCATATGCATTTGTGCCTGCCCATGCACATGAGCACACATAGACACCAAGAGCATGTTTATAACGTTTTAAAATCTGTCCCTTGACATTTCCTACACGTGTAGAGTGCATTCTGACTGCTCTCATCCCCCGCCCTTCCTCCTTGTCCTGTCCCCTCCTCCCACCCATCCCTGCTCCCTGCTGGTCTGTTCCCCACATTCTATCTTTTTGTTTTGTTTGTGTCCCTCTGGGTTTAACTAGGGTCATCCGTGTGGCCATGGGGTTGGAGCTATCCATTGGAGTCTGGTAGGTTCATCAGTGGGTACACTGAAGACGATTGCTCTCCAAGAATATATGGTTTAAAAAATACTTCTCCAGACCCAGGCCTGTTGACACATGCCTGTCATTCCATCATCCCAGCCCTCAGGAGGAGGAAGCAGGAGGATCAGAAGTTCAAAGTCATCTCCAGTCTGAATTCCAGGCCAGCCTGGGTTATGTGCGACTCTGTCTCAGGAGAAGAAGAGGGACAGAAAGAGGGAGGGGGCAGGGAAAAGCATTTTTCCAGCTTTTTTTTTTTTAATCCATGTTTCTAGGCTATTTTTGAACATGTACAGTTATGCAACAGTTTTTGTTGCAGTTCCATGTAAACAAAAACAATATAAAATACGTTCAGTCTTTCCACCTATCCCTGGCAAAAGTGAGCTATCAGCTACTCAAATGCTTACATTCAGATTTAGATGGATGGATGGATGGCTGGATGGATAGATAGACAGATTTTAGTGTTCTGAGATTTTCAAAACATTAGTAGCCCTACAGATTGAAGTGAACATGAGAAAAATATTTCTTATCTCTTTTAGTGATTTTTATGTCTGTAGAAATGCTCCCAGTGTCTACAGGGCAGTATCTGGTGCCAGGGAAACAGTCTTTGAAATGGATCTCAGGGCTCCAGGCCTGCTGATGACACTGTCCTCTGCCCCCAGTCCGGTTGTAAGACTCATTTTCCATGACTGGCCATTTCTGTTCAGGATTCTATTGGTCCCCCTCATATCTGGGCTGTTGCCAGGTCCCCAGGATTCCTGGATGGCATCGAACTGCAGACTGAAGATCAGGGGTTTGGGACTCCTTAGTTACCAGCACCCCTGACCACATCATCCTCCTGATTACTACCTTACTGTTTGCCCCAAGGCTCTGAGGCAGGCAGAAGCAAGCCGGGACCCTGAGAAGACTGCAGCTGGGCTGGTTTTCCAGACAAATCCACATACTGGTCCCTGGGATCTGAGACACACATCTGACATCCTGCCCCTGTTGACATTAAGCTCTCATGCCTAGAAGAATCTTAAGCTACATTTTGCAATCAGCAAGTTTATGTTGTGTTAAAGTTTTACCAATAGAAATTAAGTAGTGTTTACCCCAGCTCTATGGCAAGTCCTGTGCAAACAGGATCTATGGCACACTTTGGCTCATGTGTGGACACCCCCATCACACTTTTTAGGACAATGCATGTGGTAGGAAGAGAGCTAGAATGTCAATTGGCTTTCCATCACTATAATGAAATGCCTGAGAGGACCATCTTATAAAGAGAAAAGGTTTACTTTGCATATTCATTACTTCTCTTATTGCAGTGACAAAATACCTGACAAAAGCCACAAAAGAAAGGAAGGAGTTATGTTGACTCACAGTTTGAAGGAACAGTCCATCAGAGCAGCATGGCGGCAGGACTGCGAGACAGCTGCTCGCACTGTATCCACAGTTAGGAGGACACAGGGAGAGATGAATGTTGGTGCTCAGCATGCTTTCTCCTTCCACTTCAGTCTAGGAGCCCAGCCCATGGGATGCCGCCATCCACAATTAGGATGAGTCTTCCCTTCTCAGCGAACCCAATCTAGAAACTTCCTCACAAGCATGTTCGGAGGGTTGCCTCCTAGGAGTTCTAGATTCTGTCAAGTTGACAGTCAGCCTTAACCGGCACACATTGACGCACAGTTTTGAAGGTTTTGGTCCATCAACAGTTGACCCTACTGATTTGAGGGAGAGAAAAAAAGC
Source organism: Eospalax fontanierii (assembly GCA_035773235.1). NCBI lineage: Eukaryota > Metazoa > Chordata > Mammalia > Rodentia > Spalacidae > Eospalax > Eospalax fontanierii. Next base: position 4,321,152 of record CM069524.1, on the reverse strand, counting down.
ATTCACCTCACAGTGAGGAGTGGAAAAGGAAGACATTGGGGGCCAGGATTCCACTGTCCTCTTCAAAGGCACGTCCCCAGTGGTGTGAAGACTTCTCACTAAACCCCACTTTTTAAGGATTCTACCACCTCCCAATGGCATCACCTTGGGGACCAAGCCACTGGGGGAGGCTTAAAATCTAATTGTACCACTAGCAATGAACTCCTTTGTAAATGTTAGCTCACTCATGGGAAATGGTTATAGGGGTGTGTGTGTGTGTGTGTGTGTGTGTGTGTGTGTGACACAGAGAGAGAGAGAGATAGAGAGAGAGAGAAACTATCATTGTCACAGAACATTCATGAATCTGAGAGAGACACTATCATTGTCACAGAACATTCATGAATTTGAACTCCCCCTAACCCAAATTCAATAGTCTTTCTACCACATGGGTGAAAGTTCCATTGAATATCTTTCCTCAAACGTAACATGAATTTCATACTTAAAATTAAAAAAATAAAGTTAAGGGGCTGGCAAGATGGCTCATCAGGTTAAGGCACTCGCTGCCAAACTTGATGACCTGAGTTCAAACCCCAAGACCCACAGGATGGAAAGAGAGATTCAGCTCCCCCAAGTTGTCCTCCGACCTCCATGTGTGCACCATGGCATGTGTATCTGTGTGCTGTGCATGCACACATGCACACAAACACACACCACATACACATAAACAAAATTTTAAGAGTTAGAATTTGTTTAAAATTAAAAAAATTATTTTGTATTTAAATTTGAAATATCTCGCCAGGAATAGTGATGAACATCTTTAATCCCAGCACTTGGGAGGTTGACAGAGGTGGATCTCTGTGAGCTTGAGGCCAGCCTAGTCCACATAGCAAGTTCCAGGTCAGCTGGGGCCAGAGGAAGATCCTGTCTCAAAAAAACTGAAAAACAAACAAACCCGTTTATTTATTCTTGGATAGTTTCTTACCTGTATACAACATATCTCAATCATATCCATCCCAGCTTCCTCTCACTCCTCCTGGACATGCCCCAACCCTCCATCTCCCCCCATCCTCTTCCTTTTTTGAAACCCACTGAGGACAATTAGAGCCGTTTGCTGGACTGTTGATTTGCTGGCTTGGTCTTGTGCAGGTAACCATAGCTGCAGTGAGTTCATGAGTGCAATGGCCAAGTCGTGACCAGAAGACAGCATTTCACAGACCTCTTCTTCATCTTCTGGCTCTTACATTCATTCTACCCCTCTTCTGTGATGTTTCCTGAGTCTTGGTAGGAAGAATAGATGTTCCATTTTGGACATCTATTTAGGGATAAGCACTTAATAGTCACTTGTTTGGGGCACTTTGACTGGTTATGAGTCTACATTAACTGCTGCCTGCTGCTGAGAAAGGTTTATCTGGCCAAGGTTGAGAGCAGCACAGATCTATACATAGAAACATAAATATTTAGAAGGCAATTTGACAGCATGTCCATTTAGCAAGACAACAATAGTAGGTTTGTGCCTAGAGCCTATGACCTCCCTAGTCATGGGCATTTAGTCGGGTTTACAGTATAAGGCATGAATTCCCTTCTGTGGAGCAGTCCTCAAATCAAATTAGAGTGATTGATTACCTTCATAACCTTTGTGCCACTATGGCGTCAGAAGGCACATCTTGCCTGGCAGGCCGGTATTGTGGCATTAGGGCTCACCAAGCAGAACGAGTGTGCGTGCTACGGAAGTAATAGGGAATGGTCAGGGTTGAAGGTTGAATGAGGGCAGGGTGCGTGACAGGGTAAGGAGGGGCTGGGGTGGGTCAACCAAATCCTTATGGAACCCACAGTGAGACACCATCCTTTGTCGGGATGCTTGCTAACTGAAAGATGAGAGAGAACAGGGTACGGATGTGGAGAGAAGTGTGTTGGGGGCCAGCTGGCTCCAACATGTGCACCTAAGTGGCTGGCCTGTAGCCAGGAGGTGGTAAGGCAGGAAGAGGAAGTACAGAACAATAGGCCCAGAGAAAGTTCTAGGTGCATGATCAGCACATGAGCAGCATGTGATCCCTAGGGTGTGATACCTGACCTTTAATGTGATTGGTTGAAGGGTGACCTTTTGGCTGATTGGTTGGTCCATAGCTTGTTTACTACTGTGTGGGTATATAAGACGGAAAAATAAAGAGGAGGAGCTGCAGCCTGAAGTTACATCATCGTGTGTGTGTGTGTGTGTGTGTGTGTGTGTGTGTGTCTGTCTGTCTGTCTGTCCGTCATTATTTGTCCTGCTGGTCGGGACAAGTGGTGGCCCGTATGGGGAAAAGAAAAAAAAAAAGAAGAAAAAGAAAAAGAAAAAGAAGAAGAAAAAAAAGGACTGTTAACAGAAGGTCTCCCCAGAGAGAGAGACGCAACGGAAGAGTTCTCCCTGAAGAACTGGTAACGGAAGACTCCTTTATAGGGGGTACAAGAAGAAACTCTCCAAGAGTAGTGGCCAGAAAAATATTGAAAATGGGATCCGAAATATCGCGTGCGCAAATGGAAAACATGTTAAAGGCACTTCTGAAGAAGAATGGAATGTGGCTAAAGGTAAGAACCGCTCTGTATTTCTTTGAACTATTGTGTCATTTGTCCAATAATTTGTGTAGTCCCTAAAAAGCTAAAATTTAAAAACATTTTTATTTATTAAGTATGTATATATTTGTGGGTTTTTTTCTTTTTAGAAACTGGGCTTAGTTTGGACTTTTCGTATTTTTGGATTGTAGACATTTCCCTGTCATCTCTTAGTTTTATGGTGTAAATAGTTATTTGGAAAGTACTAAAGATATTCTTGTATTAGATTAAAAATTAAAAAAAAAAAAAAGATACTAAAGGACATGAGGGCATTATACAACCATACAAATTTATGTTGATAGAGCTTTACATCTGGTTAAACAGCAGTTTCCAATGTTAAAAGTATATATTGATAGCCTCTGAGGAGGCTGAAATTTTACACTGCCCTGATACAGGGATTGGAAAAGGCTGGATTATTTACATGATTTTCAAAACTTTTTAGGGGATGTTAATTGGTTACGGCCTTATCTTTCTATTTCCACTTCACGAAAAGCTATCCGAGAAATTGAGGTAGCAATGGAAAAGACACACCTAGATCAGATAGATCTTACTAAGGATTTGAACCTCTTAATTATAGCAACAAAAAGTTTACCTACTGCAGTTTTCTGGCAAGAGGGCCCTTTGTTTTGGCTGCATCTTAATTATTCACCTGGGAAGGTTTTAAATTCCTTTCCTTCCTTGGTTGCTCAGCTTGCCTTGAAAGGCCTTAAAGCATCGATTGCAGTATTTGAAACTCATCCCTCTACTATAGTGGTTCCTTATACTGCAGAACAATGTGAAATTTTAGCAAATTTTGACGTAGATCGGGCTATTTGCATACTAGCACACACGCCAGGACTGATGATCATTATTCATCATCACCATACTACATTTTTGGAAGCTGCACCCTATTATTTTTCCTTCCGTTACTAGGAGCGCACCTGTTTGTAATGCCTCCTTGGTTTTTACCGATGGGTCTAGATCAGGCACAGGAGCATTATTGATTGAAAATCACTTACATACCTTTATTTTTCCCACTTGTTCTGCCCAACAAGTGGAATTATTGACAGTACTGAAAGCATTCAAATTAGAACCAGGACCTATGAATATTTATTCAGATTCCAAATATGTAGTTGATGCCGTGAGTGTGCTGGAAGCAGTTGGCCATATTTTCCCCAAGTCTGCCATTCAACATATTTTGCTATCATTGCAACATATTATTTGGTCTCGAAAAGAGCCCTTTTTTATTGGTCATATGAGGTCACATACAGGGTTACCTGGCCCCTTAGCAAGAGGAAATGATACAGTGGATAGGGCTACTAGAGATCCTTATATATTCTCTCAATTTACTGCTGCACAGGAGTTTCATTCCCACTTTCATGTTAATGAAAACACCTTGAAGTTAAAATATTCTATTTCTAAGGAAGAGGCAAGACCTATTGTTAAGAGTTGTCCACATTGTGTTATACATTTACCTTCCCCATCCTTGGAAATAAATCCAAAGGACTTACTGCCCAACCACATTTGGCAAATGGATGTGACTCACTATGCAGCCTTTGGAAAAGTGCAATACATCCATGTTACAGTGGACACCTTTTCAGGATTTCTTATGGCATCTGCATTAACTAGTGAAAAAGCTAAAGATGTTATTTCTCATTGCTTAAAAAGTTTTTCCATTTTGGGAATTCCAAAACAAATTAAAACCAATAATGGTCCAGCCTATGTTTCACTGCAATTTACTGATTTTTGTTTAGCTTTTAATATTCATCATGTAAAGGGCATACCATATAATCCCACTGGGCAAGGAGTTATTGAACATGCTGATTTAACCTTGAAAAATATGTTGCAAAAACAAAAAGGGGGAATAGGGGACTCCTTTAAGTCCCCTAAAGAGAAACTTGATGTTTCCCTCCTTATTTTAAATTATGACTCAAGGCATTCCAAGGGACATCCCCTTGTGATTTGGAAAGATGTTTTATCAGGTCAGTGGAAAGGCCCGGATCCAGTATTAATATGGGCCTGAGGCTCTGTTTGTGTTTTTCCACAGAATGCTCAAATGCCAATTTGGATTCCAGAGCGGTTGGTGAAAACGATATTGAAGAAAGCTGAGAAAGATGGCGATGATAGTGGTGATACTGCTGATAATGCTGGTACAGAAGACTACTGGAGACCAAGAACAACTTTAGACACATATTTCTGCTATGTCTACCAGCTGCACAGACTGTGAATAATTTGACAGAAAAGACAGCATCAGCGTTGGAAGTACAGGTACAAGTGAATAAACATTTGAGAACGGCCATACTTGTACGAGTAGATTTGCTGCAAGAAGAAATGGACATTGTACAGGAACTTCTCTCTGTGGGATGCATACATCATATGTCAACACTTTGTATTACCCCTGTGCAATATGCCAATTTGAATGTTACAGCAAATGTATCTGGGTACAGCAAATGTATCTAGGGAACTGTCCAATTATTTGAATGGTATATGGGATGCTCAGTTTGAAAATTTGATGCGTTCTCTGTGGTTTTAGATTGTTTCTGTTAATGCTACTCATGTAGAGGCCTCCTGTTAACCATCCTGTGTGTTTGGTGTCTTTGTCAGATGAGACAAGTACCTAGTCATCATTAGACAGGCCATGCTTCCTGTCCAAACTGGTAATTCCCCCCAAAGTATAGCTTAGTATGCTGGGCCGGTAGCCAGAGACGGGTAAGATCTGTGTGAGATGTATACCAACCTAAGACAGGGTTCTCAGGCGAAAGGTACTGAGATACCTCATGACGGGTAAGGGTATATCTTGATGTGGACGACCTAAGACAGGCACGTGTCCCAGCCATTGTTGTTAGTAAAACAGGGGGAGATGTTGGGGGCTGTCTGGCTCCAACATGTGCACCCACCTAAGCGGCTGGCCTGTAGCCAGGAGGTGGTAAGGCAGGAAGAGGAAGTACAGAACAATAGGCCCAGAGAAAGTTCCAGGTACATGATCAGCACGTGAGCAGCATGTGATCCTTAGGGTGTAATACCTGACCTTTAATGTGATTGGTTGAAGGATGACCTTTTAGCTGATTGGTTGGCCCATAGGTTGTTTACTACTGTGTGGGTATATAAGGGGGAAAAATAAAGAGGAGGAGCCGCAGCCTGAAGTAACATCATCGTGTGTGTGTCCTTATTTGTCCTGCTGGTCGGGACAGAAGTGGACTCTGTGAATAAGTCGGTGTGTTGGTATGACCACCATGGAACATGGTGCAGTGTCTGAAAGCCAAACTACCCTATGACCCAGCAATCCTTGTGGCCAAAGGAAAGGAAATCAACCCTTTCGTAGAGACACCTGTACCCTGTGTTCGCTGTAGTGTTCTCCACAATAGCTAAGCGAGAAGCCCAAGTGCCATGATGGATGCATAGGTACAGAAACTGGTGGGTACACTTGGTCCTGATATTTGTGATGACACAGGTGAATCACGAGGACATTGTACTCATGAAATAAGCCAGAAACGGACACTACAAGATTTGTCTTTTCCATGAACTCAAAAGGGGGAAGAAAAGAATATAGCGGTGGCTACCAGGGTCAAGGAGAAGGAAATAGAGGTCTCAGGTCAATGTACAAAAGCTCGTTCGATGGGGTGAAGGAGGTGAATGCTAATGCGCTCATGTCCAGTGGGGGACTGGGGTTAGTAATATTGCCTTGCTTGCTCTCCGTTGGCTAGGAATAGGTTTTACCTTCACCTACACAGAAAACAAAGCTGTGTGTGAAGAGGTCACTCGTTTCCATCACCATGGCAGCCATGTCCCTCTGTGTGTCCACAGCAAAATATCATGTTATACCTTTCACATATATGCTTTCCTAAAAGGAGAAAAATGAACAAAATGAACTTAGAAAGGTATTTGTGCCTGTGGAGTTGAACTACTCTAGGACTTTATGAGATACGACTCTTGAGCAGGGAAAAGCACTTGCACTGTGTTAATAATCTCTCTCTCTCTGTGTCTGTCTTTCTATTTCTGGGGGAGAGAGCGCCTAGGGATTGAACCCAGGGCCTTATAGCTGCTAAGCAGGCCCTCTACTACTAAGCTATGTCCCCAGTCATGTGTGTGTGTGTGTGTGTGTGTGTGTGTGTGTGTATGTACGTGTTCACATAGTGTGTGTCCACACATCTGGAGGCCACAGGTCAACACTAGGTGTCTTCATTGATAGTGCTCCACCTGTTTTTTTTGAGACACAGTCTCTCACTGAACCTGAACTCGATTTGGGTAGACTGCTTGCTAGTAAGCTCCAGGGATCCTCCTGTCTTGGATCACCCAGTGCTGTGTTGTCCACTAGGCCAGCTTTTACCTGGGTGTTAGGAATCTGAACACAGGTTCTCATTCTTGTGTAGCAGGCACTTTACTGATTGAGCCATCTCCCCAGCCTACCCCACCCCCAGGCCTTTTTATTTTGAAATGGGTTCTTGCTAAGTTGCTCAGGCTGACCTCAAAAGTCACTTTGTAACCCAGGCTGGCTTTGAACCTACAGTCTTCCTGTCTCTGCAATACCACACCCTGCTTACCTAGGAGCTTTTTCCCTCAAGAGATTTATTGTCCTTGTTTGGCCCACCCTTCTAGGCTTCCTAGGAAGAGTTAAGTTGACCTCTGGCCTAGATGGAGATGGCCACTAGTTTTAGAAGCTGGGATGTTGGTGTGACTCCCGAGGCCCTAGGATCTTCACCAGCTGCCCCAGGTGCTCTGGGATTTATTTTCTGAAATGCAAGGATTTGGGGACAGCCCAGGTATTTCCCAGACTCCAAAGCTTTTCCTCTTTCATCCACACCTGGTGACCTAGAAGCCTCACTTTGACAGCAAGGTCTCCGAGAGGGCGAAGCAGCTTCCCAGCCTAAGTCCCGGCAGGTCCCAGCAGAGAGGAGTGTGCCTGGACAGATAGAATCTCAGCCACGTGGGCCCTGCAGGTGGCCTAGGGCCTCAGCCTCCACAGATAAGACAGAAGCCAGAGCCACCTCAATTCAAGAACAATTGAAGATATCATGCTAATTAAAGGGTCTGTAGACACCAGACCCAAGTAGATTTAGATACAGTAGTTAACAAAGATCAGATGTTGGAGAGTAAGAATTTCATGTAAATAGGAACTTGACCCCACTCCATGCAGCTGAATAGTTGTTGTAAGGATTTTTTTTTTAATTATTATTTTTTTAAGGCGCGGGGTAATTTTTATCATCAGATCTAGACACATGGCATCGAATAGGGAAGTGCACGGGCTGGCTAAAGACTTCTCATTCACTTAATTGGCTGTAATTCGCTGAATAGGGTTGAATGATACCTACATTTTTGTTCTTAAAAAAAAGCAGTCCGGAAATGCATGGTTTCATTCAAATCAAGTCACAGAGCAGCCCACAGCAGTGAGACCACCCAGGCCCAGCTCCAGCTTTTCCCAAAGAATCTGGCCTCCTGTCCTTCTTTGAAAGCAGAGTTTCATCTTGTAATTAGGGGATTCTTTTGTTTCTTTAATGCTGTGAAGGCGCCCAGCTCAGGGTGTCATCCAGGGACACCATCTTGTGCAGCCAGCACCCATGAGCCTTCAAGAGAAAGGACCACAGAGAGTCCAGGGCCGTGCAGCTGCTCAGCCCCTGGGGGAGGGCAGGATGGGCAGGGAGTTGGAGAGGCATCTGGACAGGTAACTGGCTGACGGGGAGTCACCTAAGGCCATTCCCATGGAGGCTCACAGAGGCGGCTTCCAGGAAGGACTGTGCCTTGATTGAGGGGGACATGCAAAGAGTATTTTGCAAAAGAGAATTCTGACCTCTGCATCTAAATGTCCCCTTGCCCTCCCCAGGCGGCTTTTAGGGCCAGAGGAGGCTGGCGCCTGTGGGAAACACCAGGAGCCATGGGGTCCCTAAGGTACCGTGTGGAATTTCTCAGTCTAACTTTGTTTAGTTTGGGGGAACACATTTTTCTTTTAGATTTTTAGTCCTGAAAAAAAAAAAAAAACAACCCTGTGGTTTCTCTCCGACTCTGACCCTCTGTAATCGCCACTTTGGAGAGAGTTTCACCATTTTCCCATGAAACCAAAACATGAGCACACAGGGCAGACATCCTTTGTTTCCTCCAACGGGCTCCGGCTACTTGCTGTCTGCACAGACCCTCCGCACAGGGCTCGCCCTCCTCTCCTCAGCGGAATTCCTCTGGTAAAGCCAAGCTGGGCGGCCACCTTGATGAGTAATTCCAGTCAGAGTTCGATGTGGCCCGGCTCCTTCTGCCCATTGGAAGCACCCTCTGACTCACTGGGCTCAGGCTTTGCAGGGCCAGGGGCCTGTCTCCTCCCTAAAGCCACCTTCTCCCTGTGGGCCCCTGAACTCATCACCCATCACCTGATGCTTCCCAGATGGCACATGTGTCAACCGTATTGTGCCTGGGCAGTTCCGTGATGCACCTGTCCTTTGTTAATTCTTACATGGTGTGCTTCCTTACTCAAACAACATGCTAAGATTTACTCTTAGCTTCCCCTGACTTCTATTATGTCCAATTGTAACTAACCATCCTGACAGCTGTGAGGATTTGAGCGAGGGTAGGAGTGTGTGTGTGTGGGTGTCCTGGGGTGGGGGGACTGAATATTTCCCTGGGAGTCTCACACCAGGAGAAGGGAAAAGCTGAAGCCTAGAGCCAGCCAGAATGGGAGTTTGTCTCCCAGGAAGAGATCTGACACCATTCTGACCACTTAGCCAGAGAGACTGAAACTCACGCTGTGATGGGTCAGTGACGAACAGGACAACACCTTGGCCAGGACTGCTTAGTTATGCAAAACTTTTGCCCTCTATTTAAACCTGAACATCGCGTCACGACCTCAAAGATGGACTTGTGGTGGGGGGCGGGATCCCTGGACCTTTCTGTTCCTCTTCCCACCCCTGAGGAGTGCATAAACCTTTCTCTGCTCTTCACTGGGTGACCCCAGCCACCCTGGTCCCATTCTTCCTATAGTTTCACTCACCCATTGGCACCTGCCTGCTGTATATTAGCCAGCCTTGTCACTTTTTCCTTCAGCAGGGAGGTGTTGGAAGTGAGCAGCCTGTGAGTCAGGTTCTTCCCTCCCCCCAGGCTTCTGCTCCTGGTTCACTCAGCATGGACATGTCACTTCCCTTCCCATCTGAAGTTATGCCCAACAGCTCTCCATATCTCCTGAGAACCTGTCCAGGTCACAAGTGGAGTCCTGTACACAAGTCACTGCCCACCTGCCACTCTCAGGGGGATTTCCATAACTCCCTGGGTGAGCTTAGACAGGCTGGTCCCTGGCAAGCTTAGGGTTTATGATCCCTGCCGGGTTCAGAGATCTCAGAAAATAACAGATATGGGAGTGGGCACTCCTCTGTTTCTTGTGTCCTAGTTCATGAAGTGAATAACAATGTTTGCCACAGCCTGGGCTACTAGGTTTGATCTGGATGATTGGTAAGAGATTATTACTGTTATACCGCTCCAACTCGCATTCATAAAGAATCAGGCACAAGCCTCAGCCCACACCGTGGGCAAAGAGGGTTAAAGCTGTCCTGATGACTGACAAGGTTCCCTTCTTATTGTAAGCTCTGGGTTGCAGCATCGTGCTCTGCTTTCTCGCTGTGAAGGTGAAGTCACCCTGACATCAAGCACTGGCCAACGTAGAGAGTCAGTGTTCAGAGCCCAGCCAGGATTGGGGATCAGTACCTAGGTAAGCACAGAGAACCAGTGTGCAGAGTGCAACTATGATCAGAGATCAGTACCCAGGTAAAGCAGAGAACCACTGTGCAGAGTGCAGGCCAGGATCAGGGATCAGTACCCAGGCAGACATAGAGAACCAGTGTGCAGTATGAAATTGAGATCAGGGATCAGAACCCAGGCAAACAGAAACAGTATGCAGTGTGGCAGTGAGAAATGGGCATCAGCTGAGTCAGAGCCAGAACCACCCAGGCTCTGCTGAGAAGCCAGATATCAGCACAGGGCAGGAATTCATGCTCGGGAAGCTGTTGCTTAACTCTATTCCCTTCGGCTCCTGCCTCCAAACAGGGAGGGGGTGGGGCCAGTCAATGTTAGCTCCAGGCTGGCCTTCTAGATGTCAGTCTCTGGGCAGAAGAACGCAGGACTGAGAAGGTTTCTGCAGCATTTAAATCCAGCTGGAAAAGGACAGATTTCCCAGAAGTCACTGAGTGGACAAGCTCTGTCTTCTGTCCGGGTTTCATCTCTAATCATAGGGTCCAGGAGGAAGCTGGGCAGTTAGCTCCACATCTTGCTTGGAAGTGAGGACAGGCTGCAACAGCACTCCAGTTGACAGGGTCACAGGGACTAACCTGCCCTGAGGCCTTTGCCCCAGGCAGCGCTAGGACAGCTCGGAGGGTCAACCCCTTTATTAGAGGGTGTGGGAGGGATGAAGATGAGCAAGAGACAGCGCTCTGAACCTTCTCAGCTGTAGACTGCCTTTGTGAGTCCACTGTGTCACCTCTGCTCTGCCCTGCACATAGAACAGCCGTGCGACCTCACCTCCACTGTGGTGGGCCGGCCATGTTTCATTCTACAGCCATTTGGAAGAATGTGCATGTATTAGTTACTTTTCTTGCTGCTATGACAGAATACTGGGCAGAAGCAGTTCAAGGATAGGGTGTTCCAGTTTCGGTCTATCACCGAGGATACAACTTGGGAAGTTCATGGTGGCAGAGCTCCTGAGGTTTGGCAGCCAGACTAGAAAGGAGAGAGACCCCCCCCCTTGGAAAGCAGGGCCTGCTTATGAACTTTCTAGGCCCTATCGTCAGAGACTCACGTCATCTTGCCAGGCCCCACCTTTTAAAGGCTCTACACCCTCCCCAAACAGCGCCTCTAGCTGGGGACCAAGTGTTTCAACACATGAGCCTATGGGGGACATTTCACATTCAAACTGTAACAGTCAAGTAGATCAGTCCTAAGTAGAAAACACTTCTCCTTTTCCCTAGCTACCTAAATACAGCATTACAGATCTTGGGGCGTGAACAGAGAGTGAACAGAGTCAAGGGTGAGGTGGGGTATAGGCTAGAGCCGGACTGTCCCCAGATTAGGGGTCTCTGATGACTGGAGGTTCCAGAGTGCCTTTGTGTCTAGAGTGGTTCTGCTGTTACAGATATCCTGACTGAATATGTGCATTATCCACAGACAAGCACTGCTCCACCAGGCCCCAGGGTCAGACCGTGTAGCTGGCCCATTGGTCACCTTGATTTTTCATCCCTCTGTCCCGAATGCTGCAGTTAGGTGGACACACCATTCTCAGAGTGTGACATTTTAAGAAGGTAAAAGTGGTTGGTATTGGGCAGGGTAGGGGGAAACTGGTCTAGAGGAGCTGCCTCTACATCTGGTTTTACAAGTCTGACTTCTCTTAGTCCCTTTAGCTTTTAGACTGTACAGATAGACAGGCACAGTATGCACGTGAATGATAGGTGGTTGGGGCTGGCCCTTGAAGCCCTGCAGAGCCTTCATGAGTAAGAATGAGTAACCAGCCTGGAGCTTCTCCTAGCTAGGCAAAGACACTGACCCAGTTCTGAAATAGCTGAAGGTGGAGCGGTGGCTGGAGGAAGGTGAGGCTCCTCCCTGATCTGCATACAATGGCCCACTACAAGCCCACATTCCCGGAAGTCTGCTCGGTCCACACCCCTTATTCCAGTTTTCCTAGCAATCCTCAGCCACCAATTTGGCGCCTGTCTTTAGGCTCCAAACACTGCTCTTGACATCATGTGTCTGGGAGAAGCAATACCACGAAGTGGCTCCGGAGGTCACCCCTCCCCCTAAGACAAAAGTGGAATGGGCTTTCATCGGGAACCTTCCCTGAAGGAGGAATGACTCCCGAAACTCACAAGAAAGTTATAAGAACTCGAAAGAAACAAAAACAAAAACAAAAACTGACAGGCTCTTCCCTGAGGCTATGTAAACAGGGAATAAAAAGTGCTCTGGGAAAGGAGACCCTTTGATGGCGCTGCCTGTAAGTTATGCGGGAGCTCCAGATGGTACTTTTTGTGACCTGTCAACCCATATAGAATGAATGGGCTTTTTGGTGACACAACTGCCTGAGAGTCACACCAATAAACTCAGTGGTTCACCAAGCCTGACTTGGGTGGAATAGTTTCTTTGGTCTGTCATCAGTGTCCCTATCTGGGGTGAATCCAAGGTTGTTGTTCCTGATTCTCCCAGGAGAAGTCACACAATAGCTCACACTTAACTTAACAGCTTAAACTGTATTGTTTACTGCTGGCTGGAGCCCAGAGCCCCTGGAGGCACAAACCAGAGTGAAGGGTGGTCAACTTGGATTCCTGCAACACATTTATTAGAAATTCAGCCAACAGATGAGACTGTTGAATTCATTCCTTTAAGGAGCAATTTTCCATTTCTTTCTAAGCCAGGAAAAGGTGCAATCTAGTGGTCTCAGATAGTAACCGATTAACTAAGGGAAGACCGATCTGGATAAAAATGTGTGCAGTCCTGAATTACAAGCTGTGTCCTGCCTTGGACAATACTCAGAGTAGGCCACTGGACTTTTTCATGAGAAAAACCTGATTTTCTTGTGCCCAGTGCGTTCCTGTGGGCAACAACAGTTTGCCTATAGATCCAGCAAGCCTTGTTATTCTACATAGGCCTCAGGGAGGTTCTGAGATCTTGCCCATGGGGGCCTGTCCTGGTCCTCCAGTAAACAATGGAGGGGTCTTGGGCTGTCTCCCTATTTCCTGGTGTCCTGGTGTGAAATCAGAGCAGGGCTGTGTGATTGAATTTCTTGGCTTAGGTTTGGTGCCCACTTTCTATCCAGGTCCAAACTGGGGACAATTGGACCCCCTGTTTAGTAACCAAAACTGATGTCCAAGCTGACCACCACCACACAAGTGACTGACTTATACCAGGCAGGGAACAGCCCTGCTGGAGCAGCTCCCATGGTCAAGGGTGCGAGGTGCTAACCTCAGGCAAGCCAGCCAAGGGGATGGACACACAGGGACAGGCCAGGAGCAGTGGAGGGTCTTAAGGAACAGAGAGGGGAGTGAGAAGAGGCTGGGCTGAAGCGGGCCTGAAAGGAGACCAGGTGAGATTGGTAAGGGAAATGGTGCTGGGTATTTAGGGTGTGCTGGAAGCAAGGGAGCCCTTAGGCACACCAGGCCAGTTGCTTGGGGTAGAGAAATAGGCTTCAAAGGCAGAATTAAGTCAGCCTGTAAGTCTGGGAGTAAGGATGGGGCTCAGACTTCATTCAAAGAAGAGTTCCCAAGCATGTGGTGAGTCAGTTAGACAGTACTCAGAACACCCATGTCCTAGTTAGCTTTACTTGTCAACTTGACACAGCTTCAGAGTCATCTAAGAGAAATCTTTGAGGAATTTCGCAGATCAGATGGGCCTATAAGGGATTGCTAATTGACGTAGAAGGGCCCAGCCCACTGTGGGCAGCACTATTCCCTAGGCAGCTGGTCCTGGGTTGCAAGAAAGCTAGTTGAGTATGAGCCTATGAGTAAACCTGAGAGTGAGCTAGCAAGCAGTATTCCTCCAAGGCTTCTGCTTTAGGTCCCTGGCTCGGGTTCCTGCCTTGACTTCCCTCAATGATGGATTGTGATCTGGAAGTATAAGATGAAAGAAACCGTTTTCTCCCTTGAGTGGCTTTTGGTCAGAGTGCTTTATCTCAGCAGCAGAAGAAAACTATGCTACCCCATGTGCAGGCTAAGGCCAGCGTCCCACCATGCAATGCCTTGTCCTTGGAGAGTTTCCGACTTGTGGTTAAGTCAGGGCTGTGGTAAGGAATCTGGAGGAATGTTCACAGTTGTTGCTGAGGGTGCTGAAATCAAGAAGCCTGACTTCAAAGCATCGAGTGGAGGTGGGGAGAGTCAGTCATTTGTGCCCTGGTCACATGCCTGGCCTGGTTATCTTGGAAGGGTCCAGGAATATTCTAGGCACAGACAATGCTGAAACAGACTTGGACCCTGAGCTAGACAGTGGTAGGAAAGAGTTCGGGGAGGTCGGGGATAGAGGAACAGGTGAGGAGTGAGAGAGCCAGAAGTGAGGATGGACAAAGCAGAGAGATTCCAGGGGAGGGTCTGCCGGAACACCAAGAACAGCTGGGTGAAGAGGGACGGTGGAGGGACAGGATCTTTGGGCTTCTGGGGTGCTTGTGACGGTTTGCTGAGCAGCCTGGGAAGATGACCAGGTTTGTCTTCTTTTTTGATCTTTGAGACAGGGCCTCTCTGTAACAACAACTGGTCTGGAACTCACTATGTAGACCAGGCTGGCCTTGAACTCACAGAGATCCGCCTGCCTCTGCCTCCCAAGTGCTGGGATTAAAGGCATGGGCCATCATGCCAGGCAAGGTTTGTCTTTTTAATCAGTCTGTTCCCCCTGGTCCATACAGAGAACGATCTCCCCCAGCACTGCCAACACTGTGGAATGACTTCTGCCTGCTTGTTTTTGTTGCACTGATTTCTGTTTGCTTTTCCTGTTGTTCAGACTGTACCATGTTTATGGTGCAGCAGACTGCTGCAGTTAGTACCCTAGTATGTGTTTACCTTATCCTGGTTTTACAAAGGCTTATATACATTAAGGGGCCTCACTTCATGGCCTTTTTCTTCCCCCACAGAAAACTCTACAAATGTTGCTTTCTCCTTCTCATCTCATCTTTACCCTTCCTTCCTTTTTCTTGTGCTTTATGGCTTTCTTCTCCCTACCTTCATTCTGATGATGAACGGTTACTGTGCGTGTACTGTATATATATGCACAGATTATATGAATGTACTTGCCTATGCATTGTGTGTGTGTGTGTGTGTGTGTGTGAGAGAGAGAGAGAGAGAGAGAGAGAGAGAGAGAGAGAGAGATTGATTTATGGATGCCCATGGGATGAGAAAGCATGGTTGGAGTCCCTGGAGTTGGAGTTACAGGTGGTTGTGAGCCACTGGATGTCAGTGCTGGGGAACTAAACTTGGGTCCTTTGGAAGAGTAGCAAGTATTCTCAACTGTCAAGCCATCTCTCCAGCCCCTTGCCTTACTATTTGAGATGGCCTGTCACTGAACCCAGAACTTACCTATTCTGATAAACTCACTGGTCAGGGAGACCCCTCGATGCCCTAGAATTCTTTTTAGCGTGAGCAAACAAGAACTCAGAAGTCCCCAGGCCCATTCTGGGCAGAGAGAGGGTTTTTGATGATTGTCTCCCTGGGGGCCTGGACTACTGCTAGTATACTGACTCTAAGTCAAAGCAGAGAAGAGGAAGGTGAGGCTGAGTCCCAGTATCGGAGAAGGTTCCTATAGTTTCCTACGGCACCGAGTTTCAGAAAGAAGGAAAAACAAAAAACAAGCAAACAAAAACCTCAAACCCCAACACATTTAGTGAGGATGAAAATGTGTAGTGTGTGGAGTAAGGCCCAAGTCACTCTGGGAAAGAAGGGTGTTTCGGTATTACGAAGTTAAGTGTTCAGGAAATCCAGGTAAGGTGTAAGTATACACAGCCTCTCTCTCTCTCTCTCTCTCTGTCTCTCTCTCTCTGTCTCTCTCTCCTTCCCTCCCTTCCTCCCCCCTCCCTCCCTCCATTAACCACTCAGTATAAATTCCAAAGGCGCCTTTGTTCAGTGGCATTGATAGTCTTCCTTTGTCCCTTGTCCTGTACTGTCTACAGCCCACATGTGTGTATTCCTCCTGGTACCTCTAGGAGATGGGTACCATGCTCATCCACAGAAAGGATGCCTCGCCTGTCCAAGGTCACAAGCAGAACCTGGACTGTAGCTGGGTTGGCACATTGGAAGTGCTTTCTCCTGACCCTCAAAGCTTGCACCTGTTTCTCCATGTTCTATTGCACTTCATGGTTTTCAAATGAGAATACAGCTGTGGTGGGGTTTTATTGCAGAGCTCTTGAAATGTTCACGTCCCCCTACGCTTGAGCGTAGATGCGGTGTGGGGGACTCTTAGCTCTTAATGCTTTGGGACCAGACATGGAGCCCTCAACCCCACTGCCAGTAAGCCTTAAGGCTCTTCTTAAGCCTCTCAGAGAGCTTTGAACTCTCCTCTGACCCCCAGCACCTTTAGTGACATCAGGGCATTGTGTTCATCTGAGTTCTATGACTGAGGGTCTCTGAGGAAGGACAGTGTGTTTCATTGATCTGTTCTAATCGGAGCATCATTAGCTGGTTTGAGGAGACATCCAGTCAGTAAAGTACTTGCTATTCAAGCATGAGGACCTGAGTCCTTAGAACCCACATTAAAAAAGCTGAGTGTGGTGGTGCCCACTGTAATTCTAGCTTTGGGGAGGCAGACACAGGAAAGATGCCCGGGGCTGGCTGACTAGCCAACCCAGCCTACTTGGTGAGCTAAAATCCAGTGTGTGAGATAGTGTCTTTTAAGATATTTTTTATTTATTATTTTTATGTATATGAGTGTATTTCTTGCATGTATGTAAGGGCACCCATGTAGTACAATGCCCATGGAGGTCAGAAGAGGGTGTCAGATTCCCCTGGAACTGGGGTTGTTAGCTTCAATGTGCCATGTGCCATGTCCTCTGCAAGAGCAGCCAGTGCTCTTGACCACTGAGCCATATCTCCGGCCCTCAGAGATTGTGTCTTAACAAAAAAAGATGGTTAGTGCCTGAAGAATGACATACAAGGATGTCCTCTGGCCTACACACACACCCCCACACACGTGCACACACACACACACCCACACACACCCACACACACACTGCTGTTGTCTGTCCCCAGAGCTAGAAAAACCACCCGCTTCACAATGCTGACCTCTCACTCACACCAATCACAGCAGGATGTTGTCACAGCAACCACCTACCACAAAGAAACCAGTGAACCCTGGGTGAGGGGGCCTGACTTGTACCACTCTGGCCTTGCCAGTCTGCTTTCCTGTAGGTGTCAGGGAGCTGGGGCAGAGGGAGCCCTCGGTTCTCTTTCCTCACACTGGAGACACTTAAAACAACATCACCAGGGACTGAGAGATGGCTCAGTTGGTAAAGTGTCTGCTGTATAATCATCAGTCCTCAAGTTACAGCCCCAGAACCTACATAAAAGCCCAGAGTTGCTGTGCACATCTGCAAACCCAGCGCTTGGAGAGGCGGGTGGAGACGATCCCCGTGGAACCCAGTGACTAACCAGCTCAGCCAAATCAACGAGCTCTTCATTCAGTGAGACGGTCTGAATAAATCAGGTGGAGAGTGATGGAGCAACGCTCCTGGTGACAACCTCTGGCTTCCACATGCATGCACACACAAGCATGTGCCCTCCCCGACTCACTTGCACACACAAATTATCTCTAAACAAGCAGAGATGCGCACACATGCTGGCAGGAGACTGGTGTTGGGATTCAGACTCCCAAGTGTCCTTGAACCTGCACCTCTATCAACTGAGCTGCATCCCCAGGACTAGCCTGTTCTTTCTTACTGCACAACAATGATATTCAGGAAGGTAATCTGGGCTGGGGATGTGGCTTAGAGGTAGAATGCTTGCTTGGCATGCACAAAGCCTAGGTTCAATCCTAGGTGTTACTGGAAAAAGATAATGAGTTCACCAAAGCCACCTTGTTCCTCACTGATTCCCATGTTTCGTTCCCATTCCCTTCCAATCCAGCCTCAGGTAGACCTGTACACCTGTACATTGATAAGAGCATTGGGCACTTGTCTAGGCCAGACACTGTGTTAGGCACAAGAGGCCCAGGAATAAGAAAACACATTAAGGCCCTGGCTCTGATGTGGCTTCTGTTCTAAGAGGGGCTAGAAGAAACAAGAGTAAACAAAAACCACACCACATCATGAAAAGTGGGTCCTGAATATAAACTTCAGCAATAGTCTGGGGCTGGAGAACCCACTTTGATCAGACAGTGGAAAATTGGTCCTCACCATCTAAGAGATATTCTCCATTCATACACCCACTTTTCTCCATCATTCTGTACCCCCATTTTCTATGGATTGTGTTAGTTTATTTTCTCATTGCTGTGGCAGCATCCCTGACAAGAAGCAACTTAAGAGAGGAAGGGTTTGTTCTGGCTTACAGTTCAAGGGGATACATTTCATCATGGTGGGAAGGCATGGCGGCAGGAGCGTGAGGCAGCTGCTCACATTCATCCACAGTCAGGAAGCAGAGAGATGAATGCTGGTGCTCAGCTCGCTTTCTCCTTTTCATTCAGTCCAGAGCCCCAGCCCATGAAACAGTGCCGCTCACAGTTAACCTAATCTAGAAACTTCTTCTAAGGTATACGTAAAGGCTTGTCACATGGTTGATTCTAGATCTTGTCAGTTGACAATCAAGATTAACCATCACGGGGATATTTTTTAAATATTTTGTTATTATTATTACCTTTGTAAATGAATGTATTGCCTGCATGTGTGTAAGTGCACCCAAGTTATGCAGTGCCGTGGAGGTCAGAAGGCATCAGATTCTCCTGGAACAAGAGTTACAGACGGTTGTTAGCTGCTGTGTGGTTGCTGGAAATTGAACCCAGGTCCTCTGCAAGAGCAGTCAGTGCTCTTAACCACTGATCCATCTCATGTCTCCAACACCCACAGGGATATTTTAAAAATACATCCAAATCTCATTATTCTCGAGAGCCCTGCTCTATAAACTCACCTCAAACATGGAGCACAGCTGCACTGTTCCTCAGGGAAACACAGCTGAGGGAACACTGTGCTCCTTTTAGGAAAAATGACCGAGGGATCAGGTCTCTGCTTGCATCAGCCCAGCACCAAAGGTCCTTATTTAATGAATGTTTCTATATAAAGTCGTCTCATTGTACTTTGCTGATTTGTTAACCTGTAGCTCCTGGTCAACAGTCCCAGGATGCATGCTTGATGAAGATTTTCCGACATTGGTGCTTTCTCCATGAGACTTTCTGTGCCCTGACTGTGCTCAGGGACACCAGGAAGTATCAGCTCTATGCCCTGGTAGGGTGTGAGGAACAGACACGGTGGAGAAATCACCAACAAAAGACAAAAAATGAGGTCTGAGAGATGGTTTAGTTGGTGATAATGCTTGCTGTGCAAACATGAGGGCATACATTCAATCCCCAGCACCCACATAAAAAGCCTGGTATGGTGGTACATGCCTAGAGTCCCAGTGCTGGGCAGTGAGGATGGGTGGAGCACCCTCAGTCAGTTAGCCCAATTGTGGAATTGCAGGTAAAAGTGGGAGAACCTATCTCAAAAAGCAAGGTGGAGAAAAGCTGAGGAAGACCCCTGAGGCTGACCTCTGGCTTCCCACCACCCACGCAACGACAAAACGTAGAAGGAAAGAAAGGCACACAAAGCCTTGAACCTCGAAAAGGACCTGCTGCAGCCTGAGAGCTGAAACTGGAAACGGAGTGTCCCCTCGCCTTGTCTAGCCTCAGCATGTGGATGGGGAGGTTCCCACGCCAGGCAGGACTGCCAGCATGCACTCGGTCATGTCTGTAGACAACTAAACAATTGCTCCCCAGTATTAATTTAGGGGTTACAAACACAAATAAGGTTTGAAAGTATCTCCTTCAAAATCCAAGTTCAATAGTGTTAGGAGATGGTCTTTACAGAGGTGATTGTACCAGGAATTGAATGAAGGCCTTGTACAAAGGCTTTCCCCAGCAGTCACTCATCAGTCTTTCTTCCACAATGTCTGCTCACAACTTTCCTTTCCTTTGGAGGATGCAGCAGTAATATGCCATCTTGGAAGCAGAGAATAGCCATCACCAGATAACAAAACCTACCTGCATCTTCACCCTGGATGACCCTAGAGACCTCCAGTCTCTAGAGCTATGATAAATAACTTTCTTTATAAATGATCCAGTCTCAGGCATTGTGTTACAGCAGCACAGATTCTCTCTCTCTCTCTCTCTCTCTCTCTCTCTCACACACACACACACACACACACAAACTCATGACCTCTTCCCCATTTTTCCTTTTTCCTAATTGAATATTATACCTGTAATGTTTATTGAGTGCATTTGTGAGCCACAGATACTCTACGAGAGCGCATGTATAGAGGAATAACAGTCAATACGGCAGCCTCTCAATATTTATTCAGTAAGTGGTTGTAGAAATTCAAATGCCATTTTCCTTCAATTAAGAACTATTTATTTACATTGAAGTTCATGGCCATTAGTCAATACCTAGATATTGATACCTCAGTTATTTTTGATGAAGAATAAAGTCACACATTAGAAAAAATAAATTTGATAAAATTAGAACAGAGTTTACCATGTAGATATTTTTCAATATCTTCATAAAACTATTTCTTAATATATAATTAAACCTACTTTACTTCTATTTTAAAAATTACTTCTTCAATTTTATTTACCACTGTGACTATAAAAAGATTCTTCAACTTTCCCGACTGCCAGAACATAATAAATTATATGGTGATTTTAAAAGTTTTTTTATAAACTAAGAACTTAATCCTTATCAATTTATAATATTGTGTTCATGAGAAGAAATGAATTTTGAGGCCTCAAACAGAATTGACTCATTGCTTTCTGAAAATATGATTTATTTCATAATTTAGACACTGAGTTTTGCTTTTCCTAAAATACACAGCAGTGCCTCATATTTCAAAATAGATTATGAGTGTCACCCTTCAGTAGGGCTTCCTGACACGTCTGGTTCAATGGCTGCTCTCTCAGTTACCTCCTCCTACAGCTGTGAATATAAATTTAGTTATTGTCATACATGGTTATTCTCTGCTTTTTATCAAGTTTCACTCCTATATATTATGACAGGGAATTGACTTAAAACCAATTGTATTTTACCTTAAGAACAACAATATCATCAAGAGTTTTATCCTTGCTTAACATAAAACATTTAACATTTTTGTTGGTATGTGTGCACATGTGTGTATGCGTATGGAGACTGGAGGTTTATTTGGTGTTGGGAACTGAACCCAGGGCTTGGAACATGCTAGGTGGTGGACAGTCTCCCAGTGGAGCTACATCCCTAGTCCCTCAGTGTGTGTCTGTTTATGGTAGATCCACTTCTCTCAACAGTCTAAGTGGGGGCGCCGTCTCTTAGCTGGTTATGGCAATATTCATGGTCTCAACTGGAGCAAAGAGATCATGCCAGGATCTGCTGAGAAGAGAGCCATTTCCAGGCCTGGCGTGATCAGATCATGAGCTCTTACCACTCACATTTGCAAATATTGCTTAATGTGATCCAGAGAATTCTTCCTAGAATTTTGTAACCCATGCTGGATCATGCTAACAATCACTAACTGCTAAGGTGAAGGCCACTGTGCTTCTCCCTTGGGAGACAACAGCCATCTTTTTTCATGGCTGTGCCCGCCCTGTGGAGGATTCACTTAAGTAGTCTGATACCACCTGCGACAGGGTGGTATCAGCCTTTCCTCCCCAGGCTGAGCCACCTAGGGAGACAGTACTGGTCTCCTGCCAAGGCATCTGGTTTCATGGCATGAGAATGTAACCGTCTGGCTCCCCACTTATCTTCCCACACCTGCACAATGGATCTGCCATCTTTTGTGGTGGGGAATTCTGTAACTTACTTGGGTCCTCAAGTTCCTCTTTCTTTAACTCCTTGCAAGCAGGTCTGTTTATTCTCCTTGCAATATGACTCTGACCCTCAGCTGCCTCCCACTTCATCTTTCAGAATCCCTCCCTCCCGGGTCTCCTTTTGCCCGGGTCTAATTAGAGTTCTTACAACTGCACTCCTGAAGTCAGAACTTGCCCTGATCCGTAACTTCTCTCCTTGTGAGCTCCTTTCATCTCCAGGGTGAAATCATAACTCTTCACATGTCTTAATTGTAGCTTTAACAGCTTGGATTGTGTTTGTCAGGAACTTTCTAACTCTTTGGAGTTTCCTTTTCTACCACAACTGACTGTACAAAACCAAAGTGCTTCTTAAGATGGAGTGGTCTGCAAAAAGAGATGCCAGAAGTGTGTGTGTGTGTGTGTGTGTGTGTGTGTGTGTGTGCATGAAGCCAATACCTCCCAGACAGAGATTTTATTTCTCTACCATACGTTCCTGCTCTATCCAGTTATCCACCGATCAAAACAGAGACCGGAGCCAAACGCATCCGTTCTATGGCATGGAACTCCTCCACTCTCCCTAGTTGAATTCCTCATAAATATTCATGGGTTCCATTGATTTGTCTTTCCATTTTGCATCCATTAACAGACACCTCTCTGGATGGACAGCAGATGGTTTGTCTACTTTAACCAGCCCATTGATTCTTCTTTAGACAAATGCCTGCTCTGGTGACATTAAAGGAAACTGGTCCCCACTCTGTATTCCTCGTCAGATGCAGAAGAAGCAAGAGGAAGCCTAGGTCTAGCCGCCTTTCTCCTCTGCCCTCATGCAGGATGTCTCTTTCGCTGGCCCTGAATGCCCATATGCCACTGACACCTCCTGACAGTGAGATTTTGGGTTAGGCTTCTCTTTACATTTTATTTTGAGATGAGGTCTTACTAAGATGTCCTAGCTGCTTTGAAGTCATTCTGTAGCCAGGGCAGGTCTTGAACTTACAACTTTTATCTCTGCCTCTTAAGTAGCTGGCATGACAGACATGTATCATATTCTGAAGTCATAGTGTGCATGTATTTCACAAGAGACAACACAATGACAGTTCTTGAGGAAGGAGCTTCAACAAGATTGAAGATACACAAGTGCTATAAAAGAGTGTTTCTACCCTTCCATTTAACTCGAAATCTTCTGATTCTTGTCTTTCTCTTTCAGAGATTTTTGTAACTAACCTTGCATCGCACATGTCACCTGGGTCTTAATCTAGACATGAGTTAAGATCCAAATTTAGCAGGCCAACTCCATGTGCCTTCAACGAGCATCTTCTTGCATGGGATTTTATTGGAATAAAGGTAATTGGGGAAGGCCCTGAAATGGGGGCCCACTGACCTGCACCATTGAAGTTTGTGTAGGAAAACTCTATGACACTGGTACAATGACAAATCATCTAACAACAGATTTGTTAGAACATCCCTAAGTGGGAGAGTCTATAGGCAGGGCCATTAAGGCCAACTAATGGGGGCATCTGGGACTCCTGGAGCAGTTGTGTTTTGAGTGACAGGGTTCTTCTGCAGGATGGAGGAAAGAGGTTGTTGCTCCTACATCTGCAATTGGTCTGGGGGCCTGGGTGGTCTCACCAAGTAGTGGGATGGGAAGGCAGAATGATGGAGGGCTGCTTGTGAGTCCCTGAGTGACACCCTTCAGGGTCCATAGACATTCTTAGAACATGGTGCATTCCTGCATAGGAATGTTGGGGACCAGAGCCTATAACATCTAGGCCATCGCAACTAATCTGATGTGTTATAGCCACAGACCCAGGACCCAAGAAATCCGATTTATAAGAACAACAGGCATATGAACAGGGGATCCAGGCAGTCCAGGGCTACAGGAGTAGAGGGTTCTGTACCCCAGGAAACTTCAAAAAAGAATGTGGGTTCACAGCCACCCTATGGGAAATAAGCACACGGTCCAGTCCCACTTCTAGCAGGAATTCTCTGCTTTCTGATCCACCAGAATGTGAAGAGTCCCTGCTAGATGCTCCCACTGCCATGAACTTGACTATGCTTCCCCTGCCACACTGGCTGGACCTTCTAATCTGTGAACCAAGACAAACCCTTCCTTGCTTCTGCCAGACATTTAGGCATAGAGATACAAAGTAATGAATATGCATGTATAGATGCATTAGTTACTTTTTGCTGCTGTGACAAAATACCATGACCAAATGGGACTCATGGAGGAAAGAGTTTAGTTTAGTTGCAGGCGTTAAGAGTCCATCATGGTGGGGAGAGATGGCAGCAGGCATGGTAACATGAACAAGAAGCTGAGAGCTCATGTCTTCAATGGTAAACACAAAACAGAAAGTGTGAACTGAAAGTGGGTAGGGCTATGAATTTCAAAGCCCAACCACAGTGATATGCTTCTTCCAGCAAGGCCACACCTCCTAAAGGTTCAACAACCTCTCCAAACAGCACTATCATCTGGGGACCAAGTGTTCCAATACTTGAGCCTATGGAAGATATTTCTCATTCAAACCACCACAGTAGGTATATTTGTCGTAAAGAATGTCTCCTAGGGTTTAGTTCTAGGCTATGAGGAAAGCGATGGGAGTTCTCAGTATGGAAGCCTGGGATAAGTGGATTTAGGGACATCCACACAAACAAGGATCCCTGGGAACAGTGAAGGATCTTGGGAAAGCCCATCCATCCAAAGAGTGAGCTTTGTAGACAGAGAAAACTGTACATTCTCCCCGGCCAGAAGCACAAGAAGCAGTTCCTTGAGAAGCCGAGTGCTTTTGGAGATGCAATTTAGTGGTCCATGGTATCAGCTACCAGTTCAGGCTTCTCGTTTGCTTGACACTGTTCCCTAGACCCCCAAGCAGACATTGGAGCTGGACCCCTGTGGACTATGACAGGATTTGCTTTGCCTGCATTGGTTCTAGGCAGATCACATGCATCCTGGGCACAGTCCATACATCTGCTGTGTCTTTCATTGACATAGTGTGTGCTGTGGTACTTGTAATTATGGGATAGCAGAAAGCTGGTTCCTAAAGGACACTGGTGTTGAGCCTAATCTTCCTAGAATGCACTTACTTGCTATAAATAAGAACATCAGAGAAATTTCCATGTGAGTTGAAGGGATACCTTTTCCTGCTGTTTGGACAACATCCTTGAAGACAGTGTCTACAAGGACTGGACTATCCCATGCTATTTTCATGCTCAGCTGTTCTAGCCCCTTCTTTCTCCCTCTTCAAGTCTCTTAGAAGAAAATGGAATTGTTTGTGTTTTTCCTCAGCAATCCCTGCTGGCAGCCAGCTGAGACTCACCAGTAGCAGAGGTCACAGCTGCTGTAGAGGAGCTAAGGACTCCGCAAGAGAAGGAGATGTGGTCAAGCAGTGTGTGGAGATCAGGCCTGCTGCTGCTGGTACCCAGTCCTCCTCAACATCTCCAGAGGTAACATTCTTTAATCAGGAGGATTTTAATTAAAAGTAAAGGAGATGAAACAATGTGTATGGCACACACCCGTAATCCCAGTACATGGGAAGCTGAGGCAGGAGGATGAGCAGTTTGATAAAGGCTAGCCAGGCCTTATCTCAAACAAACAAAAACAAGAGAGATGGAGTTGGATGAGAGAGTGAATCATTCTCTGAAATGGAATCAGGGGACTTCCTAAAAAGAAGGAAGGTTAGCTGGTTGTGTCTCCTACTCCTTTCCTGGCCTTCCGGATCAGAGACCTAAAGGCCATACCAGGCAAAAAATGTCTCTGGTGGGGTTTGTAGCTGGGTATGCTGGTACACGCCTTTAATCCCAGGACATGGGAGGCAGAGGCAGGTGGATCTCTTCAAGTTCAAGGCCAGCCCAGTCTAAATAGCAAGTTCCAGTCAGCTGTGGCTACAGGGAGACCCTAAATAAAAATTAAAAATAAATAAATAAATAAATAAATAAATAAAAGAGTGGGGTTGGCTCTTCTGGCAGCACTTCTCATCCAACCTTCTGCCTTCTTATCCATTTTCGAATGTTTAATGATTCAAATTTTCAGACAGTTGACTGGAAGTCAATTAGAGAGAGATGTGATTGGTAATATGATAGGACCAGGCCAAGGGAGAGGTTACCTGGTAGCTCTGCATGCTGGGAACCACAGTCCTCATTCACTGCATCTGGCCAACAGTCAGAGAATCTGGGAAAGCTGCCGTGCCGATGCATGAGTTCAATGGGGACCACCAGGCCTCAGGACGAGGAAAGGAAAGCCACTTCTTGGTCTTCCTTTGCGCTTCAGCACTTGATCTGTTACAAAATAAATTGAGTGTTTTATAGTTTCCTGTCACATTGGGTCTGTTGGCTCAGAAGGATTGCAAACTCAAGCCCTTCCTAAGCTACAAAGTGAATTCAAAGCCACCCTGGGCAGCTTAGTGAGACACTATCTCAAAACAAAAAGTAAAAAGGGAGCTGATGAAGCTTAGTGGTAGAGTGTTTGTCTAGGTTGTTTGAGGCCCTAGGTTGGAACCCCAGCACAGCAAATAAAATGATGATTTCTGTCACGTTCCCCAGGTCAATCAGTGCTTATCACTGACAAGTTCTGTTGTACATGACATGACTATGTTCTTAGGACTCTAGATTGTCTATCATTTCTGAAATTAAATCCATTATGACAGTCACCCATCAGCTCTTCCAGTCTTGAAATTTAATTTGATCTGATAATAGTTTTTGTAATATTTATTTTCTTTTTGGAGAGTTTGCATTTACTTAGTAAATTGGGCCAGACTAAATATTTTTTTAAGATCTATGTTATTTTTATTTATGTGTGTATGGAGGTGTGTGTTGTGCACATTATATGCAAGGATCCTCAGAGACCAAAGGAAAGTGTCAGATCCCTGGAGCTGGAGTTACAGGGTGGGTGCTAGGAACCAAATTCTGAGTTTCTGGAAGAGCTGTGAGCACTCTTAACTACTGAGCCATTTCTCCAGCCCCCTGTTAAAATTTTGATTGGATAGTGTGTTCCTTAGAGGTAGCATATAGATGAATTTTCTAGGAAAAATAAGTAAAGTGTGACGCAGATAACCTAATAAATCAACAGCTACAGATCATGTTAACAAGTTGCCAGGCTGTGCTGCAGAAGTCAAGAGGCCCAGATGGGTATGCGGTTTATGAACAAGTGCTTTCAAATCTTCAACAAAAGATGAATCACCACACTAAACAAATCATTGTGGAACACAGAAAACTAGGTAGAACTTCAAATCAGTTCCTAGGTGGCACGATCTTATTAGCAGGCTGATAAATCTGGAGCAAAGGGGAAAACTGCACACCTGTCCATAAGTCCAGAGGAAAAACTCGGAAAGGTCTTCAGGAAACAAAGCAGGCATTGCTTCGTGACGGGCATCTTTGGACCGGTATGCTGCTAGATGAGTTTGTTATTGTGTGAACATCCTGGATGGTGCAGTCAATCACCTGGCACAACCAATCCAAAGATACGAGGCTGCTGCTGATATAACACTATGTCTCATTTGACAGAAAATTCAGTCTTGTATAAGTTGGAGTAGTTGCTAAAATAGCACTGGAAAGCTGGGTGTGGGGATGCTCACTTATAATCCAAGCTCTTGGAGGGTCAGGGTTCCAAGATCAGACTGAGCTACCCTAGTGACACCTTGTCTCAGAAAACCAAAGACAAATAAATAAATGAAAAAGAAAAAGAAAAAAAATAAATACATGTCAGTGTTTGTTATTTTCATTGTTAGGTGCTGTATTCTATTGGTATGTCATATATATTTTTAACGACTGGCAGCACAATGGTTTATTTATACTGACCTCACCACAAATACAGAAACAATTCATTGCAATGCTGTCAGTATGGCTATGATGTCACTAGCTAATAAGAATTCTCAGCTTAATTACAGTCTCAAGGGAGTGCCATCATATACTTAGCCTTTTGTTGCCTGAAGGTCTTTTATTTTGTTTTTTAAAAATTTTTTATTACTTGTGTGTGTGTGTGTGTGTGTGTGCTGTTGTATGTATGAATATGCATGAATGTGCTTGCCCATGTGTGTGGGTACAAGTCAGAGGTGGACTTCGGTTATCTTCCTCTATTACTCTCCACCTTATTTTTTGAGACCTGGTCTCTCACTGAACCTGCAGCTCACCTTTTCAGCTAGCCTGGCTGGCCAGTGAGCCCTAGGGACGTGCGTGTCTCTGCTCCTGCTCTGCTGGGGTTGTGGGTGTGACTGCCACTCCTGGCTTTTAGGCAGATGTTGCTGATCCGAACTCAGGCTCTCAGACTTGTGCAGTAGCACTTTACCCCTTGGCTCATCCTTACAGGCCCTAAAATTTTTATATGTTGCCTGACTGTGTATTAAACCAAAGATAGTTTATTTCTGGAATGCAAGGTTGGTTCAGTGTCAGAAAACTAATACAATTTATCATGCCAAAACATATGAGAAAAAAAAAAAGGTTTTCTCAACCAAAAAGCATTTGTTAAAATTCAAATTAATTCTTGGCAAAGCCTAGAAAATTCCCTGTGTAGCAATTATCAGTGAAATAATACAAATGTCATTAAAAACACAATCTACAGGAGTTTTCTCCAGCTGGATGTTGGCCTGAGCGGGGAGCTGAGTGGCCTGGCAGCTGGCTTTGCCATTGGCACTTTAGGTGATGCTGGTGTGCGGGCCACTGCCCAATAGCCACGACTGTTCATGTGCATGATCCTGAACCTCATCTTCGAGGAGGTGCTCGGCCTCTATGGTGTCATCATGGCCTCATCTTCTCCATAAAGTAGCCCTTTTCTGACCCCACCAGCCACAGAATATGATGTAATGACCACCCCTCTTCATTCCAGAACAGCCTGACCCCTCCTCAGTTGATCTTGTGAATGCAGTGTCCTCGTGCACACTGTCAGTTGCCCTCGCCTGCCCCTGCTGCCCTGAGCTGTGGACATCTGGGCCCCTCTTCCATTTGACTGCTGACCAGTGAGAATGCTGGCCACTGGCTCCCTGCTGATCCCTCTAGAGTGCTCTGTGTAAAAGGATGATTAGAGTTGTCCTTTTCCTCTTCACTGAATATTTATTTATAAAAGAGTTGACCTGTTCATACAACTGTGAAGCAGCCCTGTCTCCCAGCTATACAGTAACCATTAGTAGAATGTTGCCTTGTGGGGTTCCCGTTGCTGAGACTCCTTGGATGAAGTCACCATTCCCCAGACCTGGGCCTCCAGGCTGGAGGGCAGAGGGCTGCTGCTCACGAGGGCTGGCTCTGAGTTGGGTTCAATAAAGTTCACGGATGAGAAAAAAACATTAAATTCAGGAGATTGGAGAGATGGCTCAGAGGTTAAGAGTCTATGCTGCTTTTGTAGAGGACCCAAGTTTGGATCCCATGTCGGTGCCTCATAACTGCTTGTAACTCTAGTCTGTAGGGATACTCTGGCATCCCTTGCCAATTCACTCAAGTACACACCCTACACGCCCCCCCACAATTGTTTTTAAGTTTTAAAAATAATTAAATTCAAATAACAAGCAATTAAAAAATCTTTGGACATAATTCCAACCAGAAAGCAGTTTCCTATTTCATATGAATACATATTTCTTTTTAAAAAACTATTTTATTTATTACTTTTATTTTATGTGTATGTGTGTATTGCCTGCATGTGTGTAAGTGCACCCATGTCATGCAGTGCCCACGGAGGTCAGAAGAGGGCATCAGATTCCCCAGAACTGGAGTAACAGAGGGTTGTTAGCTGCCATGTGGGTGTTGGGAACCGAACCCAGGTCCTCTGCAAGAGCAGTCAGTGCTCTTAACTGCAGAGCCATCTCTCCAGTCCAGGAATACGTATTTTATATAAAGAATTTAATGTAGTCTGGGCATGGTGGAGCATGCTTTTTGTTCCAGCATTTGGGAGGTGGTGGCAAGAGGATCAGGAATTCAAGGTTATCCTTAGCTACATAGCAAGTTTGAAGCCAGTCTGGGTTACATGACACCCTGGCTCAAAATGGTGAGAAAAGTAAGAGAATACTTGAGCAAACAGAGATAACTAATTTCTTGGATGAAAGCACAAACATCTGAACAGGAAGAGAGAACTCTTCCAAGAGAAGTTACACTTTTAATAAAACTCTAAGTAAGAATCTGAAGGGTTTTTATTTTTGGTATTCAAGAAAATGATGCCAATAATTCATTTATCTACATAAAAAGAGAACATTATAATTATTTGGTAGGGGCTGGAGAGATAGCTCACTGGTTAAGAGAGCATAGTGCTCTTGCAGAGAATCCAAATTTGGTTCCTATTACTCACGTTGGGCAATTCACAACCACCTGTATGTAACTCCAGCTCCAGAAAATCTGATGCCCTCTTCTGGCCTCCAAGTATTGCAATGGTATAAACCCATACATAGACACACACACACACACACACACACACACACACACACACACACACACATTCATATACATGTAACTAAAAATAAACTTCAAAAATTATTCGGTAAAGTATAATAAGAAGATATGACTCATGTTGACAGAATTCAACATATTTTTATAGAGTAATAATCTAGATTGCACAGTTCTATATCTAGCCATATCAGTGATATAAAATCTCCAGAAGGTCACAAAAAGGAGGGCGTGGAAATGAATCCCTTGGTAAAACATTTTCTAAAAATAAATGGTGGCACAAAAGAAACAAAGGATAGATTTACTTTTGTGAACATTTTAAGTATATATCAAAAACATAATTGAAGTTGGTCACGGTGGTACACACACCTGTATGTGACCTAGCACTCAAGGATAAAGCAAAAGCATCTTGAGTTTTAGGCTAGCCTTGGCCACATAGTGTGACACTCTGTTTTACCTCTCTCATCTCTCTTTGTCTCTTCACACACACACACACACACACACACACACACACGGTTAGGGACCTTCATGGAATATCCAGGCAGATGTGAGTGAGCAAAGGGCAAAAAGGATGAGGCGGTGGGGTTCCGTAGGGCCTTTCAGTCATTCTGAACTTTGGTTTTCTGCTACAGAAGCAAAGCCTACTCCTTAGAAACAAAACGAGGACTGGGAAGACAGCTTAGATGGTGAAGTGTTTGTTTTGTAAGTTTGAAGACATGAGTTCAAGCTCCAGAATCCATGCCAAAAGCCAGGCATGGCGATGCACACTTGTAACCCCTGTGGTGGGGAAGTGGGACAAGAGACCCCTGTGACTTGCTGACCAGCCAGCCTATCCTATTTGTGAATTCCTGGGGTGTGAGAGAATGCATCTTAAAAAACAAAGTGAATGGTGTCTGAGAACTACTTCTAGGGGTGGTCAATATCCATTTAAGGATGTTGAGTAGGGGTGAGATATGATCCAAGGGGCCTTTTAAGAAAGCCACCCCGTACTCTGCTGTGTTGGGAATAGACCAAGGGGCTGAGGAACTGTGTGCAGTCTGCACTCACCACCCAAGGCATAGAGGATGTGATGAGGACTAGGTGGTGACTTTAGAAGTTGAGTCATCTGTAGAGCATGAGAGAGAAGACACAAGGGTGCCTGCAAGGTTTGGGGTGTGGTCACAGGCAGAATCAATGGATGGCCCTGTTGGAGACAGGAGTTAAGAGCTGGAGCTCTGGAGCGTGAATTGCGAAGACAGTGTGTGGTAGCTGTAAGATGCGATGCTAAGGAGAGAAGTAATTGTCAGGAGGGATAATACTCAAGAGAGCCATGTGAGTGACTGCAGTATAGGTGAGCCAGTGTGCGCTGGAGAACATCAGGGGAGAAGAGGACTAAGTGTGGGAGGCCCTCTGTGTACGTAATGATTTCACCAAGGACTATAACTTGAGCAGTATGGGCTTCGGGGGAAGGGGAGAGGCATGCTCCTGAGCCACAGGCTAAGATCAACCGTAACTAAAGTGACCCTGGGAGAGGTGGGAGACTGGAACCAGGGAAAAGAGCAGTCTGTGTTGTGCAACGTGAGTTTCAAAGTCAATGTCATGTAAAGAAGAGGGAGAGACAATGGATTGAGCATCAGTGGGGAGGACACAACATGCATTTACCACTCCAGATCCACCTGGTGAAAGATGAGCTTTCATATGAGAGAATGCAGGGAACACAGAACATAGTGTCACTGGGGACAGTCAAATTCTGCTTGGCACAAGAAGTTGGCTGGAGTGTTAAGCCAGAGGTTGCAGGTATGGGGACTTAGCTGATGACTCACTAGGCGTTCTCAGTGCCATGGGGGAAGAAGTTGGGAGGAGCAGGAGGTGGGTCCGGGTCACTGAGCTGTGTGGGGACCAGCCTGGGTGCTGAAGGATGACCTTGGGGTTTACAGTGAGTGAGTGGGAGATGGGAGCAGCTGTTGATGGTCAGGAAATGTTGGGTGACTTTTCCTAGAGAGCTGTGAGCAAATGGTCATGGGGCGCCAACAATGAGGCACCAACCGCAGACCGGAGAAATGACTCCACAAAAGTCTGGCGTAGTGAACACCATTTACTCGGGGTTACTTATAGGGTGTGGGTGACTCACAGGCAGCTGCCTCATGAAAAGCCCACCCCAGCATCAGTGACGACTCTCGGAAACTGTCCCTGTAGATCCCTGTGTGACTTCCAGGCAGCTCTCTGTTTGGAGAAATTCTCTTCAGCCCTTGTTGCTACTTATACAACTTTGGGGAGGGGCCTTGGGAATCTTTTGACTTTCAAGAGCTTCCTGAGCCTTGTAAGCCTTCTTTTCACCCTGGGTCTTCATGTTTCCTGGCAGGATGGACTGTTTCTACTGAGAAGATACAGCTACACAAGTCTTTTAAAAAGACTTACGAGAATAGCAGAAACAAGGAAGTGCCTAAGCTAAATCCTCTGACCAACTGAAGGATAGAAATGACCTGAGTAACTATACTTCTCAGAGTGAAACTTCACAGAAAAATATGAAAGGAGAGACTGGGTAGATAGCTCAGACAGTAAAGTCCTTGCTGTGCAAAGAGGACTTGAGTTCATTCCCCGGAACCCATGTGAAAAAGCCTATCGTGACAGTGAGTACCTGTAATTCTTTTTCAAGAAATTTTTTATTATTTTTATTTTATGTATATGAGTGTATTGCCTGCATGTATGTAAGTGCACTTATGTCATGCAATGCACACAGAGGCCAGAAGAGGGTATAGGATCCCCTGGAACTGGAGTTATGAATGGTTGTTAGCAGTCATGTGGGTGCTGGGAATCAAACCCTGGTCCTCTGAAAGAGCAGCCAGTGCTCTTAATCATTGAGCCATCTCCCAGCTCCAAGCACCTGTAATTCTTGTGCTGGGAATGGGATACAGGAAGATCCCTGGGCCTCACTGGTTAGCCAGTCTAGTCAAATTGGTATACTTTTTGATCCTGTCTCAGAAAGTAAGGTTGAGAGTCTCAACAAAAGAAACAGCTTTCACCTCAAAGGAATTAAAGAGATGGTTTATTCTAGAGCCAAATATGAGTGACCATGAACCGGGGACACAGATTTAGATTTTCTCAGATACCATGCTCCAATGAGGTAGCAATTTCATGTAGTTTTTATAGTAACAGAACAAAGAAAGTCATAAATTAACATACAAGGTAATATTTTCCAAAAGTTTTTTTTTTTTTTTATCCATTGTCACAGGATGTTAAGTCAGAAGCAGAGGTGAGCTAAAGATAGCCCCAGATAATGGTACATCCCAGAGTCGCCACAGTCACTGGAGCTCTAGTCAGTTGACCAGCCTTGTGAAAGGTTCAGTTTGAAGAGCTTCCATTCACAAGAGTGATCAAGGATGATACCTGGTGTGACCTCTTGCCTCCACATGAATGTGAACACACACACACACAGACACACACACACACACACACACACTTACACAAACTCCAACCCCAACTCCAAAACAAAACAAAACAAAAAGGGAGGGGGAACAGAAAAGAGCACGTTTAAAATTAATCGTTGTAGAATTATGGATTTTTTACTTCTTTATGTTTCTGTTTCCTTTTTGTCTTTGCAAGAATCTACAACCTAGAGATCACTTTCTGTTTTCTTTTTTTAATCCCAGCTGATCTGGAACTCACTATGTAGACCAGGCTGACCTCTATCTCACAGAGAGACACCTGCCTCTGCCTCCCAAGTGCTGGGATAAAGGTGTGCACCACCCCACCTGCTCACAGATTATTTGCCAAAGATATCTTTTTCCAAGTTTTGGATTTTCAGGTACATTCATTATTTAAAATTAAATTGTAAATGAAGAGGTCTCTGGCTCGATACTGTGCCTTGGGAATTACAATTTCCTACCACTTAATACTTTGATTACCAAACTGGAATCTCAGTCAGAGAAACTGAGAAACAGAGAATAACAATAGTGAATTACAAGATAAATAGACCCAATCATTTGCAAGTCAGAGGCCAGCATTCACTTCCTAAACTCTCTGCTTTGGGAGGTGCGCCCAGGCTTGGAGAAGCCAGCTTTTTGAGCCCTGACTTCACCTCCCCTCCAACCCCCCCAATTCCTCTTCCGAACAGCTCTTTTTCCCAAAAAAGAATAAAGAATACTCAATGGAAACTATTAAATGTTTGGCAAAACTACACAGACACAGACAGACACAGAGGCCAATAAAGAATAAATATTTCATACCAGAACTGTCGTTTCAACCCAGCCAGTAATATCTACCCTGGCCACAGATCTAAATGTTTGGATGAGAGCGATAGAGTGGGCTGAGGCTGCGGGCCAGCTGCAGAGGGGCTCCCAGAAAGCATCTCGGCTCTCCGCTCTGAAAGAATATGTAGACAGAAGTCTTCCTCAAGGCTTGGAAGGGAATGCAGGCTCTGACCTTGTCCCTGAACCTGGAGAAGGTGATTTTTTTTCCCCTCTTGGGGAATTACTCTTACCGTCAGCTCCTCCCCACCCTCTTTCTGTAAACCCTTAGGGTCTACGTCCTTATTTGGATTTTTAAAGTCATTAGTACCATTCTCACAGTATTTCTTCGTCTTCCTTCTTCTCCTCATCTTCTCCTTTTCCTCTCCCCTCCTCTTTTCCTCCAATCTTTTCATCTTTCTCTTCCTCACCTTCTTCCTCCTCTTCCACTCTCCTCCTCCTCTTCTTCCTCTCTCCTTCTCAGCTGATTTAGATTTCGAGTATGGATACACTAATGATCATAATGGAAAGACAACTTGAGTTTTTGGAGGATTAAGACGGATGTGTCTTCTACCTCAATAGTGTTAATATACCATAATTTGCCAGCTTGTACAATTTAAATACACGTAGTCTTTTGAATATAAACTGTTGAAAAGACAAGATGATGAAGAGAGAAATTTCACGAAAGTTCCTGTCCCGTCAATGCTCAGCAATTGTGGGCATTGTTCAATTCAATATTTCTGTCCCAGTCTGACGGACACAAGCTGTATCTGTTGCTTAGTTGCTCTTTCTCTGATTTCTGGTGTGACTGAGTGCTCCCTCACACTTGGGTTTCCTATGGAGACTTGCATCTTCAAATCTATTATCTCCTTTTCTATTAAGTCTTTTATCTTTTTCTTCTTGTAGAAATACCATTCACCCCCAAGTTAATGTAGTCAGTGTAATTCCAATCCAGACCTAGCCTGAGTTTGCTTTGCATCAAGCTGTCCTTCACACTGCTTCCCTCCTCGGTTAGTGACCACTGGAGAACAGGACTGCAGTGAGCTCAGTCACAGCGCTCAGCCCCAGCCCCGCTCGCAGCAGCCTCCACAATTGCTGTATGCTGGAATCTGTGTGTGAGCCGTGAGGACGGAGAGGGAGGTCACTTTGTAAAGGCAGAGGCTGGGCATGCTGTGGGACTGACTGGCTAAAGGAGCAAGGGAAGGGGTGTGTGACAGCACAGCAGGGGGCCTGTGGCCTCTGGGTGCTGCTGATGCAGACTCTCTGGACACAGTCTGTTCTGAGGCAACAGAACACCCACCCATGGTAACTGCACTTCTAAAAATGAAAGTAATGGCCTGGGGAGAAAGGCCATTGAAGTGCTGGCCTTGCTAGGGACCTCAGCTGACTCCCCAGAATCCATCAGGCCTAGTAACAACAGTCTGTGAACCATAGACAGCTGACTCCCCAGAATCCATCAGGCCTAGTAACAACAGAGTCTGTGAACCATAGACTGACATCTCTGAGATCATGAACTGAAATAACCCCTTTCTTCTTTAAGCTGTTTTTCTGAGACATTTTGTCACAATGATGGAAAAGTGTTTTTTCCATTCTACAACCTATTTGTTTCTAGAAGTGTTGTGCTCATAACTCAGCATTCCATAATTATTTGCTATGTGTACCAATGAGGGGATTGATTAGAATGCATAATCAAAGCGGTGCTTTCAGTCTTCTTACCTGATCCTTAGCATTGTGTACAGGCTCTTGGCCAGGCAAGCATATTGATCTGGTATTTTGGAGTGGTTCAGTCAATTGGGAACAATAAAAATCTGCAGATATTCAAGGAAAGACAAAGTAAAGGGTTAAAAAAGGGGGGGCTAAAGCTGCACAGCAAGGGCTGGGGCGATGGCTCACATATGTGTCAGATGATCTACACAGACATGCACCTACATGTAAGATGACCTGCATGCACACACACCACATACACATATATATATGTATGTATATGCACAGACACACAGAGACAGACACACAGACAGATACACCTACAAATACAGATGGACAGACATGGATAGACGTAGATACAGGTAGACAGACATACCACACAAACACGCAGACACAGATAGATGGAGACACATACACATATAAGATTAACCTCCACACACATAGACACACAGACACAGGTGCAGCCAGATAGACAGATATACACATAGACACACAGAGGAAACCCCTTAATTAGTGTATCAGTTCTCCTGTGTCTCTTATATATGACCCTACCAGCTCTGGCTAACCCCCACAGGGCAGCCACTACCAGCTCTGGCTAACCCCCACAGGGCAGCTACTACCAG
Organism: Eospalax fontanierii; assembly: GCA_035773235.1. NCBI lineage: Eukaryota > Metazoa > Chordata > Mammalia > Rodentia > Spalacidae > Eospalax > Eospalax fontanierii. Next base: position 4,284,299 of record CM069524.1, on the reverse strand, counting down.
CTCTGGCTAACCCCCACAGGGCAGCCAAGCTCCACATATTCCTAGTAGAGAAACATGGTCTCTGAGTTTAAGCCAGAGTTCCTCCATTTTTCCCCAGTAATGAAGACTGAACCTAGAACCTCATACACAGCAGGCAAGTACTCTACCAATGAGCTCCAGCTCTGGCCTTCATTTTTACCTTTTATTTTAAGACAGTCTCATTAAGTCATCTAGGCAGACCTTGAATTCATTATGTAGTTGGCCTTGACCTTGTGATCCTCCTGCCTCAACCTTTCCAAGCAGTGTGTGTGTGTGTGTGTGTGTGTGTGTGTGTGTGTGTGTGTGAAGTCAGAGGTCAACCTTAGGTGTCTTCCTCAATTGCCCTTCACCTTATTTTTTGAGGTGGGGCCTCTCACTGAGCCTGGAGCTCACTGGATGGTCTGGACTAGCTGGCTAGCGAGCCCCCGTGATCCACCTGTCTTCATCTGCCCGGTGCTGGAGTTCCAGACGTGCCCCCACCTCCCACTCTCTGTTCTCTGCTTTTACAAATGAATGCTGGTGACCTGAACTCAGGTCCTCATGCTTGTGTGGCAAACACTTTATTGACTAAGCCATTTCCCTAGCCCCAGTTCACAACCCAGACATAAAGACTTGGTGGGAAAGGACATAGGAATTTGGGCTGAGGGGTTTTGGCTTAGCTTCACATTCCAGTTATGCATGGTGATCTTTGTCCCTCGTTACCACAGATAAATAAAAATTCAGCTCGGAGTTCAACTTGGCAAGCTGGAGAAAACAAAGAACGGATCTTTGAGGCAAAATGTGGGTGGTGTCTATTTGTAGCTCATATATGCTTCAAAAAGCCAGGCAGACAGAGTGCACCACAGCCTCTCCCAGCGGCAGCGTTGAACAGCAAAGGCAACAGGGATGTGGATATTACTAGTACACACTGCTGTGTGGCCAACAGACCTACTGACATGGTGTTTAGAGATGCTGCAGGAGAGGAGGCAGAAGATGAGGGATGGGTGGGGGCCATCAATGTCCTCTGGAGCTGCTGTCCCCAGGGAGTTTTGCAGTGGCTCTTTCTTAGTGACTGTTATACTGTGGACAAACCACCGAACGCCAGATCCTTGTGTCTGGTCTTTCTCTCCAGCCTGAACTACTTTGAACTCTGGTCTAGAACTTAGGCATTCTCAGCTACTCAAATGCCACCCTTCTTTCTAGTAGCTTCCAACTCACCTCATCCGTATGTGCCTGCAGGCCAGAGGTCACCAAGTGTCTTCAAAATATGAATCTGTGGAAGACATTCAGATTCAAACCATAATAGACCTTGAAGAAAGACTAGGAGTTCAGCGAGAAATAGGGGAGCGGAAGTTTAGTGAGGGAGGGCTAAAGGTCAGCATACTGAGTTTCTGTGTGTCTTGACCTGACTTACAGCCAGGCAGTGTGAGGTCACAAGCAAGTCCCCACATGCCCTGCTGAAGGATACAGATGTTGTTTCTGAGAATTGGAAGAGCCACTGGAGATATCTAAGCAAGTGGCTATGAAGATGAATGCGAGAGGCCAGATCTGGCAGAGCACAGTTGCTCTGGTCTTGATTTGGGAGCAGGAGGGTGTTGTGAGAAAGAAGGCGATGTTTCAGTGACAGAATCGATGGAATCTGGTGACCTGCACAGTACAGCAGGAGGCAAGGCAGAACTCAGTGGGAGTCTCGGACAATGGGTCCACAGTGACCCAGACTATAGCCTCAGGCCTGGGACACTGGTGAGGACGCCGGGCGTGCAGATGAATCTGTCATGGGGTTTAGTGATGATGCACAAGAT